>OW052249.1:54663402-55000902 GCA_932526585.2 Philonthus cognatus | reverse complement strand
AGAGCATGTGACCATCGTGTGCCTAGCTGTGTCGTCCTCTTTGCCACAGTATTTGCATGTACTGCTGTTTGCTTTCCCTATGCGGAGCAGGTAAGTGGCAAAGCTTCCGTGACCTGTCATGAGTTGGGTGAGATGATGAGTGACCACCCCGTGACTTCGCTCCACCCAGGGTCTGATGTCTGGGATTAATGTTTTGGTCCACCCTTCTCCGATTGCCCATCTTTCCTGCCATTTGTCTAAAGCCCTGCTGTGCGCCGCCTGTTTTGCCTTGACACGATCTCGCGTCTCCCTTCCCTCCCAGTAGGACTCTGCCCGCTCCGTCACATAAAGGTCCCCCGGCATCGTTGACGCGAGTACCTCCGCCGCCTCTGTGGAGACCGTTCTGTAGGCCCGAATTATTCGTAGGGCTCCGATTCTTAATGCTGCTCGCGCTTTGTTGCGATTCCTCGCCGTCGTCATTGCAGCTTCTGCCCATACCGGTGCCGCGTATGCCAATTTTGCTCTGGCCACCGTTGCCAACAGCCGCCGTCTGCCCTCGCTCGGACCTCCTGCATTCGGCATAATGCGACTCACTGCGGTGTCCGCCTTTAGCGCTGCTTCTGCCGCCTCGGCACAGTGCCTGCTGTATCTCGGGTTGGCCTCTAACCATACCCCTAAATACTTACAGTTCTTGCCGATGGTTACCTCGCTGTCCCCCACTGTGAGTGTCTCCACCGGTTTCTTCCCCGCTCTTTTAGTTGACAACCACACTGCCATCGTTTTGTGGGTTGCAACTTTTAGCCCGTTTCCCTCCATCCATCTTAGGATTCTGTCAGTCGCCTCGCGTACAATGCGTCGCACTTCTTCTATGCTTCGGTGTCTCACCACAAGTGCCAGGTCGTCTGCAAATGCCACAGTAGTGGCTCCTTCCGGCAGTTCAAGTCCCAACACTCCGTCATAGACTAGATTCCAGAGTGTTGGGCCAAGCACTGATCCTTGGGGAACGCCCTGGTCGACCTTTCTGGTTGTGTCCTTCCCTCCTGCACTGTAAATGATGGCCCTGTCGATGAGGTACGCACTAATCATCGTGGCCATTCCCTTAGTGAGTCGCTTCGCTGCCTCGTTCTTGACTACCTGCCACGGCAGGGTGTTGAAGGCGTTCTTTATATCCAAGCCCACCATTACCGCATGTTCCCTCTTCCTAAGTGGCCCCTCGTTCGCTCCACGTACCGTCTCCTTCACGGCTGCAACGGCCTCAATGGTGGACCTTCCCTTTCGGAACCCATACTGGTGCGGGTGAAACCCACCCTCGGCCTCTATCTCCTGCACGATCCTAGTGGTCAGAGCTGTCTCTAATAGCTTCGCCATTCCATCAAGGAGGCAGAGTGGTCTATATGCTCCTGGGTCGTTAGGTGTCTTATTTCCCTTTGGTATGAGCGCAAGCCTTGCTGTTTTCCACTTCCCGGGGAACACTCGTTCAACCTAACCTAACCTAACCTAACCTAACCTAACCTAACCTAACCTAACCTAACCTAACCTAACCTAACCTAACCTAACCTAACCTAACCTAACCTAACCTAACCTAACCTAACCTAACCTAACCTAACCTAACCTAACCTAACCTAACCTAACCTAACCTAACCTAACCTAACCTAACCTAACCTAACCTAACCTAACCTAACCTAACCTAACCTAACCTAACCTAACCTAACCTAACCTAACCTAACCTAACCTAACCTAACCTAACCTAACCTAACCTAACCTAACCTAACCTAACCTAACCTAACCTAACCTAACCTAACCTAACCTAACCTAACCTAACCTAACCTAACCTAACCTAACCTAACCTAACCTAACCTAACCTAACCTAACCTAACCTAACCTAACCTAACCTAACCTAACCTAACCTAACCTAACCTAACCTAACCTAACCTAACCTAACCTAACCTAACCTAACCTAACCTAACCTAACCTAACCTAACCTAACCTAACCTAACCTAACCTAACCTAACCTAACCTAACCTAACCTAACCTAACCTAACCTAACCTAACCTAACCTAACCTAACCTAACCTAACCTAACCTAACCTAACCTAACCTAACCTAACCTAACCTAACCTAACCTAACCTAACCTAACCTAACCTAACCTAACCTAACCTAACCTAACCTAACCTAACCTAACCTAACCTAACCTAACCTAACCTAACCTAACCTAACCTAACCTAACCTAACCTAACCTAACCTAACCTAACCTAACCTAACCTAACCTAACCTAACCTAACCTAACCTAACCTAACCTAACCTAACCTAACCTAACCTAACCTAACCTAACCTAACCTAACCTAACCTAACCTAACCTAACCTAACCTAACCTAACCTAACCTAACCTAACCTAACCTAACCTAACCTAACCTAACCTAACCTAACCTAACCTAACCTAACCTAACCTAACCTAACCTAACCTAACCTAACCTAACCTAACCTAACCTAACCTAACCTAACCTAACCTAACCTAACCTAACCTAACCTAACCTAACCTAACCTAACCTAACCTAACCTAACCTAACCTAACCTAACCTAACCTAACCTAACCTAACCTAACCTAACCTAACCTAACCTAACCTAACCTAACCTAACCTAACCTAACCTAACCTAACCTAACCTAACCTAACCTAACCTAACCTAACCTAACCTAACCTAACCTAACCTAACCTAACCTAACCTAACCTAACCTAACCTAACCTAACCTAACCTAACCTAACCTAACCTAACCTAACCTAACCTAACCTAACCTAACCTAACCTAACCTAACCTAACCTAACCTAACCTAACCTAACCTAACCTAACCTAACCTAACCTAACCTAACCTAACCTAACCTAACCTAACCTAACCTAACCTAACCTAACCTAACCTAACCTAACCTAACCTAACCTAACCTAACCTAACCTAACCTAACCTAACCTAACCTAACCTAACCTAACCTAACCTAACCTAACCTAACCTAACCTAACCTAACCTAACCGAACCTAACCTAACCTAACCTAACCTAACCTAACCTAACCTAACCTAACCTAACCTAACCTAACCTAACCTAACCTAACCTAACCTAACCTAACCTAACCTAACCTAACCTAACCTAACCTAACCTAACCTAACCTAACCTAACCTAACCTAACCTAACCTAACCTAACCTAACCTAACCTAACCTAACCTAACCTAACCTAACCTAACCTAACCTAACCTAACCTAACCTAACCTAACCTAACCTAACCTAACCTAACCTAACCTAACCTAACCTAACCTAACCTAACCTAACCTAACCTAACCTAACCTAACCTAACCTAACCTAACCTAACCTAACCTAACCTAACCTAACCTAACCTAACCTAACCTAACCTAACCTAACCTAACCTAACCTAACCTAACCTAACCTAACCTAACCTAACCTAACCTAACCTAACCTAACCTAACCTAACCTAACCTAACCTAACCTAACCTAACCTAACCTAACCTAACCTAACCTAACCTAACCTAACCTAACCTAACCTAACCTAACCTAACCTAACCTAACCTAACCTAACCTAACCTAACCTAACCTAACCTAACCTAACCTAACCTAACCTAACCTAACCTAACCTAACCTAACCTAACCTAACCTAACCTAACCTAACCTAACCTAACCTAACCTAACCTAACCTAACCTAACCTAACCTAACCTAACCTAACCTAACCTAACCTAACCTAACCTAACCTAACCTAACCTAACCTAACCTAACCTAACCTAACCTAACCTAACCTAACCTAACCTAACCTAACCTAACCTAACCTAACCTAACCTAACCTAACCTAACCTAACCTAACCTAACCTAACCTAACCTAACCTAACCTAACCTAACCTAACCTAACCTAACCTAACCTAACCTAACCTAACCTAACCTAACCTAACCTAACCTAACCTAACCTAACCTAACCTAACCTAACCTAACCTAACCTAACCTAACCTAACCTAACCTAACCTAACCTAACCTAACCTAACCTAACCTAACCTAACCTAACCTAACCTAACCTAACCTAACCTAACCTAACCTAACCTAACCTAACCTAACCTAACCTAACCTAACCTAACCTAACCTAACCTAACCTAACCTAACCTAACCTAACCTAACCTAACCTAACCTAACCTAACCTAACCTAACCTAACCTAACCTAACCTAACCTAACCTAACCTAACCTAACCTAACCTAACCTAACCTAACCTAACCTAACCTAACCTAACCTAACCTAACCTAACCTAACCTAACCTAACCTAACCTAACCTAACCTAACCTAACCTAACCTAACCTAACCTAACCTAACCTAACCTAACCTAACCTAACCTAACCTAACCTAACCTAACCTAACCTAACCTAACCTAACCTAACCTAACCTAACCTAACCTAACCTAACCTAACCTAACCTAACCTAACCTAACCTAACCTAACCTAACCTAACCTAACCTAACCTAACCTAACCTAACCTAACCTAACCTAACCTAACCTAACCTAACCTAACCTAACCTAACCTAACCTAACCTAACCTTTTTTTTTTTTTTTTTTTTTTTTTTTTTTTTTTTTTTTTTTTTTTTTTTTTTTGAAAGAGGAGGAAATGCTTTATGCACTACCAGTCAACCTGGGATGTGTGAGACTCGACCTTATCAAAAGGATCTTTACTCACTAAAACCTCACTCTTATGTAATCTAGCAAACAGCTTGGAATCGCTTTCGCACACCGTCAAGTTGCTTGCCTATAATTTAATAAGTTTTTATACACTAAGAACGACCGTCCTTTCCCATTACACCTCCCATTCGTCAGATGCACATTCCGAGACACAAGGTGCTCACCATCAACAACTCAGTTTGTTATTGATAATGAGCATCCCGCGACCCGAAATGTACCTCCGACATAAACAGGAGTGAAGCAAGAAACAATAGTCGTCCCCAGCGTAATAAAGTACAGTTATCTCACAGTTAAACTCAAAAATGTATAGTTATAAATTAATAATTGAATAATTCTCTTTCTTCGCTTTCTTTAGCTGTAATAATTGTGTCTATAATGTTTTGAATGAAATTCCAATTATCAATATTGATTAGCATCAGTTCTAATAAATCTTTACATGTATCAAAATTTCCAAATTTTTCTACAATAATTTTTCGTTCATTATCCCAACGGTTGCATTTTAAGAAAGTATGGTCTGGATCGTCAATTTCTGTACAGTAGTTACATGTTGGTGAATTTCGTATTTTAAATTTGTTTAAGTATAGGTTGAAACATCCATGTCCGGATAAAAATTGGGTAAAGGCGTAGCTAAGATCTCCGTGTTTTCTAGAAATCCATCTCTTGATATCTGGTATAAGAAATTTGGTTCTTTGGCCCAAATGAATTTCATTGTTCCAACTTGTTTGCCACAAATGTAAACTATTACGTCTTAGTTCAGATTTTGATAAGTTTCTATTTTTGAATTTTAGGGATCTTTCCATGGCCAGTAAGTGAATGGGGATTGAACCAGTTATAACTTGAATAGCTTTCGTAGATATAGTGCGGTAGGCCCGGGCGATACGAAGTGCTGCTCTTCTTTGAGCGCCTTCAAACATTTTTTTATATTTTGTTGCATTTAACCAGTCTTCCCAAATAGGAGCTCCATAAAGTAAAATTGAATTTGTAATGGACATTAAAATTTTTCTGCTCCAGGTGGATGGGCCCCGAATGTTCGGCATTAATTTACTTATTGAATTTATTGACTTTTCGGCTTTTTGCGAAGTTTGTATAAAATGTTCACGCATACTACAATTTCGACCGATATGAATTCCTAGGTATTTTAATTTATTTGTAGACTTAACAAAAATATTATTACCAGTATTAATTTGGACCTCTTTAATAGTATTTTTTCCATTTAGAATAATAATTTCCGTTTTTTCATTGGCCAGAGTTATTTCATTTTTTGACATCCATCTATTGATAATTGCCATCGCTTTATCTCCTCTTCCCTCTAATTCTTCTTTGTTGTTACCATTTACGATGATTGCCAAATCATCAGCAAATGCTATCGAAGTGCAGTTATCAGGCAGAGTGATTTTAAGTATGTCGTCATAAAAGATGTTCCATAGTGTTGGTCCGAGAATTGCGCCCTGAGGTACCCCGCAAGAGACTTTAAATTTTGTGTTTTTACCGATTAGAATAAATCTTTCAGATAGGTAGTTTCTAATTATTCTTACTAAATAATTTGGAATATTTCTTTTAATTAGTGCAACAGATATGAGAGTCCATGGAGCAGAGTTAAACGCGTTCTTCACGTCTATACAAATTAATATTGAAAATTTTGTATTGATTTTGCCAGTGTTGATTACTTTACTGATGGCGTCTAAAGTAGATCTACCTTCTCTAAATCCAAATTGGTTTTCTGAGATTCCATTATTTGTCATAATTTCTTCTTTTAATCTTGTGTTAATAATGTTTTCGAAAATTTTACTCATTGTATTTAGAAGACAAATAGGACGGTAATTTGTTATGTTATTTTTTCGGGATTTTTCCAATAAGATTAGTTTTGCGAATTTCCATTGATTTGGGAAATGACCCGTTGAAAGTAATTTTGTGAATAGTTTACTAATATAATTTGTACTTACTTTGCAAGCTAATTTTGCTATTTCTGGAGGGATGCCATCTGGGCCTGCTGCTTTTTTATTACTTAATTTGGAACTTGCTGCCAAAACTTCTTCTTCATTACATATTGGAATTTCGTTATTATTGATGTTTAGGAGTGGCCATGTTATAGATTTTTTGGATGGAAATAATTTTTTTGCTTCTTTAATTTGGATTTCATCACTTAGATGAAGGTTTACTCTAATGCCGAGTTTGCCTGTCACGATTTTATATCCGGTTCCCCAGATATCATTATCCACTTCTTCACATAAATTTAGCCAACATTTCTTTTTTGCTTTTTCTATTTGTTTTTTGAAAATTTGTTGTTCATCTTTCCTTTTTAATTCTAAGTTGTTAATAAGTTCATCTAAATTACCTAATCTATTTTTCTTTTTGTTTCTCAATATATCTCTACGAATTTTGTTACAGTTTAATCTTAATTTCGACAGTTCATCATTCCACCAATAATTTTGTTTCTTTTTAGGGTTATTACTAGATAATTTTTTAAGATGTTTCATACAAGAATTTCTAAGAGTAGTGTCTAAATAGTTACTATTGATGTTAATATTTAATAATTTTTCTTTCAGAAAGTTTGAAATTTGTTCAGTTTTATTCGCATTAAATTTCCATGCATTAGAT
The DNA here is from genome assembly GCA_932526585.2 of Philonthus cognatus. Lineage (NCBI taxonomy): Eukaryota > Metazoa > Arthropoda > Insecta > Coleoptera > Staphylinidae > Philonthus > Philonthus cognatus. Next base: position 54,993,609 of record OW052249.1, on the reverse strand, counting down.
TTATTAGTAACATAGTTATATTTGTTTTTGTCGAGAAATATTTCAATGATTATATTGTTGTGGTCGCTTAAATTTTCTGTTTGATCGACATTCCAAATGATTTTGTATTTAAGTAAATTTAGGGATCCAAGTGTTAGGTCAATAAAAGACTCTTGACCTCTTCTTTCAAATGTAGGAGTTATGTTCTTGTTTAGAATAATCAGATTATGTTCTGATATCCAGTCTTTTAAGATTATGCCTCTTCTATCATCCAATTTTGAACCCCATACTTTTGATTTTGAATTAAAATCCCCGCCAAGTAGAATTGGTTTACATTGTGATTTTATGTTATTACTTAAATTTATTAGGATATTTTCAAATTCAATAATTGAGCAATTTGGAGATATATAAACAGAATATAAAACGAAAAATTTTGTTTCTAACCAGATAAATCCTTTGTTGTTGCCAAATTTGTTGATTATTAATTTATTGTTCCAGATGAAGATGCTAGCGTCTTCATTTGTGTCCGATAACCATCTAGAGTTGTTGCTTATAAAATTTTTGTTTGGTTCTGATATGATTGCATAATCGTAATTCTCCTCCATTATGTTAGATTTAACGAGGTCCATAGCCCTTTTGTCTCTATTTAGATTTAACTGTAGGATTTTTATGCTCATTCGAAATAATAATGTCATTTTCTTCAAGTTGTTTAATTAATTTCCGATAATTTGGGCAATTCATCGATTCCGCCTTGTGACCGTCAATGTTACAGAGATAACATTTTGACGTTGCTTTGCAATTTTTATAGTTGTGATCAAGTGATAAACAGTTGAAACAATGATTTTCGAATTTTTCTGTTGGGCATTCGTTATGAATGTGTCCAATTTTTTTACATTTAAAGCATTTAAGTGGGGTGTAAAATTTTTTGATATACCAATATTTCCAATTTTGAAAAATGGTTTCTTTTTTAATTAATTTAAGAGCTAGTATTTTATCTAATTTGATGATTGCACTTTGAATTTCGTTAAATCTTTTGTTTTTTGTTATATTAATTGATTCGATAATATTCTGAGTTGTATTAATACCTAATTCTTTCTTTATAGTGTCCTTTATTTCTTGGGCTGTTACCGTTGGGTCTATGTTTGTTATTTTTATAGTTTCCGTCCTCGAGTTTATTTTAAAATTAGCTACGTTATTTGTAAATTTTTTAATATCTTCCTTAAGATTATTGTTTTGATTAGGTTTTTTTCCATTAAATCTGATTACTACTTTGCCGTTTTTGGTTTTGTTTAGTTTTTTTATTGTTATGCTCTTGTCTACTGTTATATTGTCTTTGATATTTTTAATAATGTCTGCGTACGAGTTTGTTCCAAGCGGTTCAAGTATAACTGTTTCTGTTGTTCTTAATTTTGGTAACTTTTCTTCATTCGTTGTATTTATAATATCATTATTACTTATCAAGTATATTTTTATTTCAGTTTTTCTGAATATGCATTCGAGAATTTTTTTAATTTTGATTTTAAGTTTTTGGTTAATGATTATGCATTGAATTTCATTGATTTGTTGATTTATACACATGTTTTTAATTTTATTTAATATTGTAATTAATTCCGCGTAGTTTGAATTGTCAATTTTGTTAAATTTAGATAAAAACAGATATTGTTGAACCTGAGATTCTTCGTTGTTTAAATTTATTTTACATGCACATTTTGAAAAGTTAATAATTTCACCAAATTCTAGTTTGTTATCAATAATTGTTTCTTTTATTTCATTGAATTGTTTAAATGCTTTTTTCATTAAGGGTTCATTTTCTTGATCTTTCTCGTAGAGAATTATTGTATTTCTATTTTTTATTATGTTTTCATCAAACATGTTATTACAATTTTTAAATGTATTTTTGGGCCATTTTTTATTAATCAAATTATTAATATCGTCTGAGCTTAAGTCCTTTTCCAGTTCAGAAGATATATTCCACTCATTGAAATCAGTGATTATATTTTCGGTTTGAGTTTGTGAATTTGTACTTTCAATTTCTAAGTTTTCTAGTAAATCTTCTAGTTCAAATGTATTAAAATGAATTTCATTAATTTTATTTTTAATATCTAACTGTGTGTTTTTGTGAATTTTTGATAAATTTTTAAGTTCGGATATTAATTTGATTATTTTACTAATTACTGAGAATTTTGAATTTGGCATATTTTCAGTGATATTATTTATAATTTCTGGGTTATCCACGTCTGATTGAATGTCACTCTCAGACATTATGGTGGTGGAATTCTATTGACAGTCAACTGTCAACTGTCAGTTTTTAAGTGTCAACTGTCGTTGTCAATCGTTGGGCCTAAAGCAAGAAAAAGTAAAGCCAAACAAATACAATGAATTGCACTCAAAAATTAATGAGCCAATAGACTTTCGGGACGTATAGAGTTTGGGTAGTGTTTGTGTATTCAAAAATGTGGAGCAACAGTTTTACAACTGTGTCAAACGGTAAGACAGTTTGTGCTCGAATACACTCCAGTGAAGCACAACTTTTATCGATGTCAAATTTTTAACTGCTGATAACCTAAAAATCGTGACGTGTACCGATCAGTGTCAGTGAAATTCGTGAACGTCAAAAGTCGTATAAATTCAGTTTCGCGATACACCACGCGATTCACACTTGTGAACGCAAAAGAGAGCCACTTAGTGTTGTCTCCGTCGCGAACCCGCACTCCCGCACCAGAACCACCTTCAGAGATCTGAGAAAAAACGCCTTTCAAAGTGTTCGCTCCGCAGCGCCCAGATCACATCGAACGAGTTGTCTGCAGAGTTACACTATAGTTCCGCGATGGAGGGCAAATGTTCGAAGGCACTCCCAGTGAGTATACTTTCTCGTCTCTGCAAGATCGCCACTGATAACCTAAAAATCGCCACGCACATCGATCAGTGTCAGTGAAATTCGTGAACGTCAAAAGTCGTATAAATCCAACCTCGCGACACACCACGCAATTCACACTCGCGAACGCGAATGAGAGCCAAGAGAGCCGTTCAACACTGTCTCCGTCGCGAACCCGCACCAGGACCGCCCCCAAAGATCTGAGAAAAAACGCCCTTCAACGTGTTCGTTCCACAGCGCCCAGATCAGCATCCAGATCGCATCAAACGAGTTGTCTGCAGAACCACACTATGGTTCCACGATGGAGGGCAACCTCCGTAGGTCAGCAGATGTTCGAAGGCACTCCTAGTGAATATAATTTCTCGCTTCTACAAGACCGCCATTGACAACCCAAAAATCGCGACGTGTACCGATCAGTGTCAGTGAAATTCGCGAACATCAAAAGTCTTATAGATTCAATTTCGCAACATACCACGCAACTCGTACTCGCAAACGTGAAAGAGAGCTAAGAGAGCCTCTCAGCGTTGTCTCCGCCGCAAACCCGCACCAGGACCGCCTTCAGAGATCTGAGAAATAATGTCTTTCAAAATCTTCGTTCTACAGGGCTCAGATTATATCAAATGAGCCGTCTGCAGAACCACACCATGGCTCCACGATGGAGGGCAACCTCCGTAAGTCAGCAGACGCTCAAAGACACTCCCAGTGAGTATATTTTCTATTAATTTCACTTTTACATTAACAATCAATCACGGTGTGTCTGAATCAATGTCAGTGCAAACTTCAAATAATATTAAAAATGATTTTGATGCAATTTCGCGGATCACAACGTAACGCGCACTCACGAACACGAAAAGGAAACGTTTAGCAATGTTCCACCACCATCCCGCACTACCTTAATGGTATTAACACGTACAAAATACCAAAACGGCACGGAGCGACTTTCAAACACGTCAGTTGAGATTCACGACACGACGCCTACTTAACCTAACCTAACCTAACCTAACCTAACCTAACCTAACCTAACCTAACCTAACCTAACCTAACCTAACCTAACCTAACCTAACCTAACCTAACCTAACCTAACCTAACCTAACCTAACCTAACCTAACCTAACCTAACCTAACCTAACCTAACCTAACCTAACCTAACCTAACCTAACCTAACCTAACCTAACCTAACCTAACCTAACCTAACCTAACCTAACCTAACCTAACCTAACCTAACCTAACCTAACCTAACCTAACCTAACCTAACCTAACCTAACCTAACCTAACCTAACCTAACCTAACCTAACCTAACCTAACCTAACCTAACCTAACCTAACCTAACCTAACCTAACCTAACCTAACCTAACCTAACCTAACCTAACCTAACCTAACCTAACCTAACCTAACCTAACCTAACCTAACCTAACCTAACCTAACCTAACCTAACCTAACCTAACCTAACCTAACCTAACCTAACCTAACCTAACCTAACCTAACCTAACCTAACCTAACCTAACCTAACCTAACCTAACCTAACCTAACCTAACCTAACCTAACCTAACCTAACCTAACCTAACCTAACCTAACCTAACCTAACCTAACCTAACCTAACCTAACCTAACCTAACCTAACCTAACCTAACCTAACCTAACCTAACCTAACCTAACCTAACCTAACCTAACCTAACCTAACCTTTTTTTTTTTTTTTTTTTTTTTTTTTTTTGCCAGAGTTAATCCCAAGTGTGTGCGTGTTGGGCACCTCTTCCGCGCCTCTTGGGCGCCACCTTGGCGCCTTTTGGACGCCCCTTGAGCTAGTTGAGCGCCTCTTGGGCGCCTTTTGGACGTTTCTTATGCTGGACGCCTTTTGAACGCCTCTTAGGCGCCTCTTGAACGCCTCTTAGGCGCTTGAGCGCCTCTTGGGCGCCTCTTGAGCGTGATTTTATAAATTACACCTAACCCAACTCGTGAATTTATAAATTACACCTAACCCAACTCGTGATTTTATAAATTACACCTAACCCAACTCGTGACTTTATAAATTACACCTAACCCAACTCGTGAATTTTATAACTTACACTTAACCCAACTCGTGATTTTATAAATTACACCTAACCCAACTCGTGAATTTTATAACTTACACCTAACCCAACTCGTGAATTTTATAACTTACACCTAACCTAACTCGTAAATTTATAAATTACACCTAACCCAACTCGTGAATTTTATAACTTACACCTAACCCAACTCGTGATTTTATAAATTACACCTAACCCAACTCGTGAATTTTATAACTTACACCTAACCCAACTCGTGATTTTATAAATTACACCTAACCCAACTCGTGAATTTTATAACTTACACCTAACCCAACTCGTGATTTTATAAATTACACCTAACCCAACTCGTGAATTTTATAACTTACACCTAACCCAACTCGTGATTTTATAAATTACACCTAACCTAACTCGTGAATTTTATTACTTACACCTAACCCAACTCGTGATTTTATAAATTACACCTAACCCAACTCGTGAATTTTATAACTTACACCTAACCCAACTCGTGATTTTATAAATTACACCTAACCCAACTCGTGAATTTTATAACTTACACCTAACCCAACTCGTGATTTTATAAATTACACCTAACCCAACTCGTAAATTTTATAACTTACACCTAACCCAACTCGTGATTTTATAAATTACACCTAACCCAACTCGTGAATTTTATAACTTACACCTAACCCAACTCGTGATTTTATAAATTACACCTAACCCAACTCGTGAATTTTATAACTTACACCTAACCCAACTCGTGATTTTATAAATTACACCTAACCCAACTCGTGAATTTTATAACTTACACCTAACCCAACTCGTGATTTTATAAATTACACCTAACCCAACTCGTAAATTTTATAACTTACACCTAACCCAACTCGTGATTTTATAAATTACACCTAACCCAACTCGTGAATTTTATAACTTACACCTAACCCAACTCGTGATTTTATAAATTTCACCTAACCCAACTCGTGAATTTTATAACTTACACCTAACCCAACTCGTGATTTTATAAATTACACCTAACCCAACTCGTGAATTTTATAACTTACACCTAACCCAACTCGTGATTTTATAAATTACACCTAACCCAACTCGTGAATTTTCTAACTTACATCTAACCCAACTCGTGATTTTATAAATTACACCTAACCCAACTTGTGAATTTTATTACTTACACCTAACCCAACTCGTGATTTTATAAATTACACCTAACCCAACTCGTGAATTTTATAACTTACACCTAACCCAACTCGTGATTTTATAAATTACACCTAACCCAACTCGTGAATTTTATAACTTACACCTAACCCAACTCGTGATTTTATAAATTACACCTAACCCAACTCGTAAATTTTATAACTTACACCTAACCCAACTCGTGATTTTATAAATTACACCTAACCCAACTCGTGAATTTTATAACTTACACCTAACCCAACTCGTGATTTTATAAATTTCACCTAACCCAACTCGTGAATTTTATAACTTACACCTAACCCAACTCGTGATTTTATAAATTACACCTAACCCAACTCGTGAATTTTATAACTTACACCTAACCCAACTCGTGATTTTATAAATTACACCTAACCCAACTCGTGAATTTTCTAACTTACATCTAACCCAACTCGTGATTTTATAAATTACACCTAACCCAACTTGTGAATTTGATTACTTACACCTAACCCAACTCGTGATTTTATAAATTACACCTAACCCAACTCGTGAATTTTATAACTTACACCTAACCCAACTCGTGATTTTATAAATTACTCCTAACCCAACTCGTGAATTTTATAACTTACACCTAACCCAACTCGTGATTTTATAAATTACACCTAACCCAACTCGTGAATTTTATAACTTACACTTAACCCAACTCGTGATTTTATAAATTACACCTAACCCAACTCGTGAATTTTATAACTTACACCTAACCCAACTCGTGATTTTATAAATTACACCTAACCCAACTCGTGAATTTTATTACTTACACCTAACCCAACTCGTGATTTTATAAATTACACCCAACCCAACTCGTGAATTTTATTACCTACACCTAACCCAACTCGTGATTTTATAAATTACACCTAACCCAACTCGTGATTTTATAAATTACACCTAACCCAACTCGTGAGTTTATAAATAACACCTAACCCAACTCGTGATTTTATAAATTACACCTAACCCAACTCGTGAATTTATAAATTACACCTAACCCAACTCGTGATTTTATAAATTACACCTAACCCAACTCGTGATTTTATAACTTACGCCTCTTAGGCGCCTCTTGAGCGCTTCTTGAACGCCTTTTGGGCGCCTCTTAGGCGCCTCTTGGGCGCCTCTTGGGCGCCTCTTGGGCGCCTCTTAGGCGGCTCTTGGGCGCCTCTTAAACGCCTCTCAGGCGCCTCTTGAGCGCCTCTTGGGCGCCTCTTGAACGCCTCTTGTGCACCTCTTGAGCGCCTCTTTGGCGCCTCTTGAGCGCCTCTTGAGCGCCTCTTGGGCGCCTCTTGGTCGCCTCTTGAGCGCCTCTTGAACGCCACTTGTGCGCCTCTTCAGCGCCTCTTGAACGCCTTTCAGGCGCTTCTTGAACTTTTAGGCGCCTTTTGGGCGCCTCTTGGGCGCCTCTTTGGCGCCTCTTAGGCGCCTCTTGGGCGCCTCTTGGGCGCCTCTTGAGCTCCTCTTAGGCGCCTCTTGAGCGCCTCTTGGGCGCCTCTTTAGCGCCTCTTGAACGCCTCTTTGGCGCTTCTTGAACGCCTCTTGAGCGCCTCTTGTGCGCCTCTTGAGCGCCTCTTGGACGCCTCTTGAACGCCTCTTGGGCTCCTCTTAAACGCCTCCTTGACGCCTCTTGGGCGCCTCTTAAACGCCTTTCAAGCGCCTCTTGAGCGCCTCTTGTGCGCCTCTTGAGCGCCTCTTGGGCGCCTCTTGATCGCCTCCTGGGCGCCTCTTGAGCGCCTCTTAAGCGCCTCTTGAGCGCCTCTTGAGCGCCTCTTGGACGCCTCTTAAGCGCCTCTTGGGCGCCTCTTAGGCGCCTGTTGGGCGCCTCTTAGACGAATCTTGGGCGCCGCCTGGGCGCCTCTTGAACGCCTCTCGTGTGCGTGTTGGGCACCTCTTCCGCGCCTCTTGGGCGCCACCTTAGCGCCTTTTGGACGCCCCTTGAGCAAGTTGAGCGCCTCTTGGGCGCCTTTTGGACGTTTCTTGGGCTGGACGCCTCTTGAACGCCTCTTATAAATTACACCTAACCCAACTCGTGAATTTATAAATTACACCTAACCCAACTCGTGATTTTATAAATTACACCTAACCCAACTCGTGATTTTATAAATTACACCTAACCCAACTCGTGAATTTTATAACTTACACTTAACCCAACTCGTGATTTTATAAATTACACCTAACCCAACTCGTGAATTTTATAACTTACACCTAACCCAACTCGTGATTTTATAAATTACACCTAACCCAACTCGTGAATTTAATAACTTACACCTAACCCAACTCGTGATTTTATAAATTACACCTAACCCAACTCGTGAATTTTATAACTTACACCTAACCCAACTCGTGATTTTATAAATTACACCTAACCCAACTCGTGAATTTTATAACTTACACCTAACCCAACTCGTGATTTTATAAATTACAGCTAACCCAACTCGTGAATTTTCTAACTTACATCTAACCCAACTCGTGATTTTATAAATTACACCTAACCCAACTTGTGAATTTTATTACTTACACCTAACCCAACTCGTGATTTTATAAATTACACCTAACCCAACTCGTGAATTTTATAACTTACACCTAACCCAACTCGTGAATTTTATAACTTACACCTAACCCAACTCGTGATTTTATAAATTACACCTAACCCAACTCGTGAATTTTATGACTTACACCTAACCCAACTCGTGATTTTGTAAATTACACCTAACCCAACTCGTGAATTTTATAACTTACACCTAACCCAACTCGTGATTTTATAAATTACACCTAACCCAACTTGTGAATTTTATTACTTACACCTAACCCAACTCGTGATTTTATAAATTACACCTAACCCAACTCGTGAATTTTATAACTTACACCTAACCCAACTCGTGATTTTATAAATTACACCTAACCCAACTTGTGAATTTTATTACTTACACCTAACCCAACTCGTGATTTTATAAATTACACCTAACCCAACTCGTGAATTTTATAACTTACACCTAACCCAACTCGTGATTTTATAAATTACACCTAACCCAACTCGTGAATTTTATAACTTACACCTAACCCAACTCTTGATTTTATAAATTACACCTAACCCAACTCGTGAATTTTATAACTTACACCTAACCCAACTCGTGATTTTATAAATTACACCTAACCCAACTCGTGAATTTTATAACTTACACCTAACCCAACTCGTGACTTTATAAATTACACCTAACCCAACTCGTGAATTTTATAACTTACACCTAACCCAACTCGTGATTTTATAAATTACACCTAACCCAACTCGTGAATTTTATAACTTACACCTAACCCAACTCGTGATTTTATAAATTACACCTAACCCAACTTGTGAATTTTATTACTTACACCTAACCCAACTCGTGATTTTATAAATTACACCTAACCCAACTCGTGAATTTTATAACTTACACCTAACCCAACTCGTGATTTTATAAATTACACCTAACCCAACTCGTGAATTTTATAACTTACACCTAACCCAACTCGTGAATTTTATAACTTACACCTAACCCAACTCGTGATTTTATAAATTACACCTAACCCAACTCGTGAATTTTATAACTTACACCTAACCCAACTCGTGATTTTATAAATTACACCTAACCCAACTCGTGAATTTTCTAACTTACATCTAACCCAACTTGTGAATTTTATTACTTACACCTAACCCAACTCGTGATTTTATAAATTACACCTAACCCAACTCGTGAATTTTATAACTTACACCTAACCCAACTCGTGATTTTATAAATTTCACCTAACCCAACTCGTGAATTTTATAACTTACACCTAACCCAACTCGTGATTTTATAAATTACACCTAACCCAACTCGTGAATTTTATAACTTACACCTAACCCAACTCGTGATTTTATAAATTACACCTAACCCAACTCGTGAATTTTATAACTTACACCTAACCGAACTCGTGATTTTATAAATTACACCTAACCCAACTCGTGAATTTTATAACTTACACCTAACCCATTTCGTGATTTTATAAATTACACCTAACCCAACTCGTGAATTTTATAACTTACACCTAACCCAACTCGTGACTTTATAAATTACACCTAACCCAACTCGTGAATTTTATAACTTACACCTAACCCAACTCGTGATTTTATAAATTACACCTAACCCAACTCGTGAATTTTATAACTTACACCTAACCCAACTCGTGATTTTATAAATTACACCTAACCCAACTTGTGAATTTTATTACTTACACCTAACCCAACTCGTGATTTTATAAATTACACCTAACCCAACTCGTGAATTTTATAACTTACACCTAACCCAACTCGTGATTTTATAAATTACACCTAACCCAACTCGTGAATTTTATAACTTACACCTAACCCAACTCGTGATTTTGTAAATTACACCTAACCCAACTCGTGAATTTTATAACTTACACCTAACCCAACTCGTGATTTTATAAATTACACCTAACCCAACTCGTGAATTTTATAACTTACACCTAACCCAACTCGTGATTTTATAAATTACACCTAACCCAACTTGTGAATTTTATTACTTACACCTAACCCAACTCGTGATTTTATAAATTACACCTAACCCAACTCGTGAATTTTATAACTTACACCTAACCCAACTCGTGATTTTATAAATTTCACCTAACCCAACTCGTGAATTTTATAACTTACACCTAACCCAACTCGTGATTTTATAAATTACACCTAACCCAACTCGTGAATTTTATAACTTACACCTAACCCAACTCGTGATTTTATAAATTACACCTAACCCAACTCGTGAATTTTATTACTTACACCTAACCCAACTCGTGATTTTATAAATTACACCCAACCCAACTCGTGAATTTTATTACTTACACCTAACCCAACTCGTGATTTTATAAATTACACCTAACCTAACTCGTGATTTTATAAATTACACCTAACCCAACTCGTGAGTTTATAAATAACACCTAACCCAACTCGTGATTTTATAAATTACACCTAACCCAACTCGTGAATTTATAAATTACACCTAACCCAACTCGTGATTTTATAAATTACACCTAACCCAACTCGTGATTTTATAACTTACGCCTCTTAGGCGCCTCTTGAGCGCTTCTTGAACGCCTTTTGGGCGCCTCTTAGGCGCCTCTTGGGCGCCTCTTGGGCGCCTCTTGGGCGCCTCTTAGGCGGCTCTTGGGCGCCTCTTAAACGCCTCTCAGGCGCCTCTTGAGCGCCTCTTGGGCGCCTCTTGAACGCCTCCTGTGCACCTCTTGAGCGCCTCTTTGGCGCCTCTTGAGCGCCTCTTGAGCGCCTCTTGGGCGCCTCTTGGTCGCCTCTTGAGCGCCTCTTGAACGCCACTTGTGCGCCTCTTCAGCGCCTCTTGAACGCCTGTCAGGCGCTTCTTGAACTTTTAGGCGCCTTTTGGGCGCCTCTTGGGCGCCTCTTTGGCGCCTCTTAGGCGCCTCTTGGGCGCCTCTTGGGCGCCTCTTGAGCTCCTCTTAGGCGCCTCTTGAGCGCCTCTTGGGCGCCTCTTTAGCGCCTCTTGGGCGCCTCTTTAGCGCCTCTTGAACGCCTCTTTGGCGCTTCTTGAACGCCTCTTGAGCGCCTCTTGTGCGCCTCTTGAGCGCCTCTTGGACGCCTCTTGAACGCCTCTTGTGCGCCTCTTGAGCGCCTCTTGGACGCCTCTTGAACGCCTCTTGGGCTCCTCTTAAACGCCTCCTTGACGCCTCTTGGGCGCCTCTTAAACGCCTTTCAAGCGCCTCTTGAGCGCCTCTTGAGCGCCTCTTGGGCGCCTCTTGATCGCCTCCTGGGCGCCTCTTGAGCGCCTCTTAAGCGCCTCTTGAGCGCCTCTTGAGCGCCTCTTGGACGCCTCTTAAGCGCCTCTTGGGCGCCTCTTAGGCGCCTGTTGGGCGCCTCTTAGACGAATCTTGGGCGCCGCCTGGGCGCCTCTTGAACGCCTCTCGTGTGCGTGTTGGGCACCTCTTCCGCGCCTCTTGGGCGCCACCTTAGCGCCTTTTGGACGCCCCTTGAGCTAGTTGAGCGCCTCTTGGGCGCCTTTTGGACGTTTCTTGGGCTGGACGCCTCTTGAACGCCTCTTATAAATTACACCTAACCCAACTCGTGAATTTATAAATTACACCTAACCCAACTCGTGATTTTATAAATTACACCTAACCCAACTCGTGAATTTTCTAACTTACATCTAACCCAACTCGTGATTTTGTAAATTACACCTAACCCAACTTGTGAATTTTATTACTTACACCTAACCCAACTCGTGATTTTATAAATTACACCTAACCCAACTCGTGAATTTTATAACTTACACCTAACCCAACTCGTGAATTTTATAACTTACACCTAACCCAACTCGTGATTTTATAAATTACACCTAACCCAACTCGTGAATTTTATAACTTACACCTAACCCAACTCGTGATTTTGTAAATTACACCTAACCCAACTCGTGAATTTTATAACTTACACCTAACCCAACTCGTGATTTTATAAATTACACCTAACCCAACTCGTGAATTTTCTAACTTACATCTAACCCAACTCGTGATTTTGTAAATTACACCTAACCCAACTTGTGAATTTTATTACTTACACCTAACCCAACTCGTGATTTTATAAATTACACCTAACCCAACTCGTGAATTTTATAACTTACACCTAACCCAACTCGTGATTTTATAAATTACACCTAACCCAACTTGTGAATTTTATTACTTACACCTAACCCAACTCGTGATTTTATAAATTACACCTAACCCAACTCGTGAATTTTATAACTTACACCTAACCCAACTCGTGATTTTATAAATTACACCTAACCCAACTCGTGAATTTTATAACTTACACCTAACCCAACTCTTGATTTTATAAATTACACCTAACCCAACTCGTGAATTTTATAACTTACACCTAACCCAACTCGTGATTTTATAAATTACACCTAACCCAACTCGTGAATTTTATAACTTACACCTAACCCAACTCGTGACTTTATAAATTACACCTAACCCAACTCGTGAATTTTATAACTTACACCTAACCCAACTCGTGATTTTATAAATTACACCTAACCCAACTCGTGAATTTTATAACTTACACCTAACCCAACTCGTGATTTTATAAATTACACCTAACCCAACTCGTGAATTTTATAACTTACACCTAACCCAACTCGTGAATTTTATAACTTACACCTAACCCAACTCGTGATTTTATAAATTACACCTAACCCAACTCGTGAATTTTATAACTTACACCTAACCCAACTCGTGATTTTATAAATTACACCTAACCCAACTCGTGAATTTTCTAACTTACATCTAACCCAACTTGTGAATTTTATTACTTACACCTAACCCAACTCGTGATTTTATAAATTACACCTAACCCAACTCGTGAATTTTATAACTTACACCTAACCCAACTCGTGATTTTATAAATTTCACCTAACCCAACTCGTGAATTTTATAACTTACACCTAACCCAACTCATGATTTTATAAATTACACCTAACCCAACTCGTGAATTTTATAACTTACACCTAACCCAACTCGTGATTTTATAAATTACACCTAACCCAACTCGTGAATTTTATAACTTACACCTAACCCAACTCGTGATTTTATAAATTACACCTAACCCAACTCGTGAATTTTATAACTTACACCTAACCCAACTCGTGATTTTATAAATTACACCTAACCCAACTCGTGAATTTTATAACTTACACCTAACCCAACTCGTGATTTTATAAATTACACCTAACCCAACTCGTGAATTTTATAACTTACACCTAACCCAACTCGTGATTTTATAAATTACACCTAACCCAACTTGTGAATTTTATTACTTACACCTAACCCAACTCGTGATTTTATAAATTACACCTAACCCAACTCGTGAATTTTATAACTTACACCTAACCCAACTCGTGATTTTATAAATTACACCTAACCCAACTCGTGAATTTTATAACTTACACCTAACCCAACTCGTGATTTTGTAAATTACACCTAACCCAACTCGTGAATTTTATAACTTACACCTAACCCAACTCGTGATTTTATAAATTACACCTAACCCAACTCGTGAATTTTATAACTTACACCTAACCCAACTCGTGATTTTATAAATTACACCTAACCCAACTTGTGAATTTTATTACTTACACCTAACCCAACTCGTGATTTTATAAATTACACCTAACCCAACTCGTGAATTTTATAACTTACACCTAACCCAACTCGTGATTTTATAAATTTCACCTAACCCAACTCGTGAATTTTATAACTTACACCTAACCCAACTCGTGATTTTATAAATTACACCTAACCCAACTCGTGAATTTTATAACTTACACCTAACCCAACTCGTGATTTTATAAATTACACCTAACCCAACTCGTGAATTTTCTAACTTACATCTAACCCAACTCGTGATTTTATAAATTACACCTAACCCAACTTGTGAATTTTATTACTTACACCTAACCCAACTCGTGATTTTATAAATTACACCTAACCCAACTCGTGAATTTTATAACTTACACCTAACCCAACTCGTGATTTTATAAATTACTCCTAACCCAACTCGTGAATTTTATAACTTACACCTAACCCAACTCGTGATTTTATAAATTACACCTAACCCAACTCGTGAATTTTATAACTTACACCTAACCCAACTCGTGATTTTATAAATTACACCTAACCCAACTCGTGAATTTTATTACTTACACCTAACCCAACTCGTGATTTTATAAATTACACCCAACCCAACTCGTGAATTTTATTACTTACACCTAACCCAACTCGTGATTTTATAAATTACACCTAACCCAACTCGTGATTTTATAAATTACACCTAACGCAACTCGTGAGTTTATAAATTACACCTAACCCAACTCGTGATTTTATAAATTACACCTAACCCAACTCGTGAATTTATAAATTACACCTAACCCAACTCGTGATTTTATAAATTACACCTAACCCAACTCGTGATTTTATAACTTACGCCTCTTAGGCGCCTCTTGAGCGCTTCTTGAACGCCTTTTGGGCGCCTCTTAGGCGCCTCTTGAGCGCCTCTTGGGCGCCTCTTGGGCGCCTCTTAGGCGGCTCTTGGGCGCCTCTTAAACGCCTCTCAGGCGCCTCTTGAGCGCCTCTTGGGCGCCTCTTGAACGCCTCTTGTGCACCTCTTGAGCGCCTCTTTGGCGCCTCTTGAGCGCCTCTTGGGCGCCTCTTGGTCGCCTCTTGAGCGCCTCTTGAACGCCTCTTGTGCGCCTCTTCAGCGCCTCTTGAACGCCTTTCAGGCGCTTCTTGAACTTTTAGGCGCCTTTTGGGCGCCTCTTGGGCGCCTCTTGAGCTCCTCTTAGGCGCCTCTTGAGCGCCTCTTGAGCTCTTGGGCGCCTCTTTAGCGCCTCTTGAACGCCTCTTTGGCGCTTCTTGAGCGCCTCTTGTGCGCCTCTTGAGCGCCTCTTGGACGCCTCTTGAACGCCTCTTGGGCTCCTCTTAAGCGCCTCTTGGGCGCCTCTTAGGCGCCTGTTGGGCGCCTCTTAGACGAATCTTGGGCGCCGCCTGGGCGCCTCTTGAACGCCTCTTGTGTGCGTGTTGGGCACCTCTTCCGCGCCTCTTGGGCGCCACCTTAGCGCCTTTTGGACGCCCCTTGAGCTAGTTGAGCGCCTCTTGGGCGCCTTTTGGACGTTTCTTGGGCTGGACGCCTTTTGAACGCCTCTTATAAATTACACCTAACCCAACTCGTGAATTTATAAATTACACCTAACCCAACTCGTGATTTTATAAATTACACCTAACCCAACTCGTGATTTTATAAATTACACCTAACCCAACTCGTGAATTTTATAACTTACACTTAACCCAACTCGTGATTTTATAAATTACACCTAACCCAACTCGTGAATTTTATAACTTACACCTAACCCAACTCGTGATTTTATAAATTACACCTAACCCAACTCGTGAATTTTATAACTTACACCTAACCCAACTCGTGATTTTATAAATTACACCTAACCCAACTCGTGAATTTTATAACTTACACCTAACCCAACTCGTGATTTTATAAATTACACCTAACCCAACTCGTGAATTTTATAACTTACACCTAACCCAACTCGTGATTTTATAAATTACACCTAACCCAACTCGTGAATTTTCTAACTTACATCTAACCCAACTCGTGATTTTATAAATTACACCTAACCCAACTTGTGAATTTTATTACTTACACCTAACCCAACTCGTGATTTTATAAATTACACCTAACCCAACTCGTGAATTTTATAACTTACACCTAACCCAACTCGTGATTTTATAAATTACACCTAACCCAACTTGTGAATTTTATTACTTACACCTAACCCAACTCGTGATTTTATAAATTACACCTAACCCAACTCGTGAATTTTATAACTTACACCTAACCCAACTCGTGATTTTATAAATTACACCTAACCCAACTTGTGAATTTTATTACTTACACCTAACCCAACTCGTGATTTTATAAATTACACCTAACCCAACTCGTGAATTTTATAACTTACACCTAACCCAACTCGTGATTTATAAATTACACCTAACCCATTTCGTGAATTTTATAACTTACACCTAACCCAACTCGTGATTTTATAAATTACACCTAACCCAACTCGTGAATTTTATAACTTACACCTAACCCAACTCGTGATTTTATAAATTACACCTAACCCAACTCGTGATTTTATAAATTACACCTAACCCAACTTGTGAATTTTATTACTTACACCTAACCCAACTCGTGATTTTATAAATTACACCTAACCCAACTCGTGAATTTTATAACTTACACCTAACCCAACTCGTGATTTTATAAATTACACCTAACCCAACTCGTGAATTTTATAACTTACACCTAACCCAACTCGTGAATTTTATAACTTACACCTAACCCAACTCGTGAATTTTATAACTTACACCTAACCCAACTCGTGATTTTATAAATTACACCTAACCCAACTCGTGAATTTTATTACTTACACCTAACCCAACTCGTGATTTTATAAATTACACCTAACCCAACTCGTGAATTTTATAACTTACACCCAACCCAACTCATGATTTTATAACTTACACCTAACCCAACTCGTGATTTTTATACTAGACTTTTAATTCATCTTTATTTACCTAACCAAATTTTCATTTTATTTAAATTAAAAAAAAAAACGAATTTCGAACTTGATTTTATTTATTGTTTAATATGTTATGATTACATCACGGATTTTTGCATAGATCGCTCGCGAACCATTGTCGCCCAGTCGGATTAAGCATATAACGCACACAACTTGACACCAAATACACAAATAGATGACTGTCCACTTGTGCATTTGACGCACAGTTCCATGCGTTTTATGCCCAACTCAACTGAGTTGCTCGGGTTACTAGCGATCCCTGCAAAAATCTGCCCAGTAGTTATGAGATATGAGATAAAAATAAATAGGACGTTTTTTCTTTATCAATTCTCCGACGACAGATGCTTCTTCAGATGGTTGTATAGTTGTTCCATTTCATCAGTGTCTATTATCACCAGGAACACCCTAATTTCATCACTGCTGCCACTGTCATCACTGCTGCCACTGCCATCACTGCTGCCACTGTCCATCTCTGTGAACCGTATGCTCTTCGCTCAGTAGTCATTTTTGCCCATATCTAAAGAAATGAAAAAAATACGTTTACTTAAAAACAACAGTCTATGAAACAGATTTTAACACCACCCCTTCATCTTCATTGACACAAACACTGCATCAAGCATGAGTTTATTGTATAGGTAATGACACAGCGTTTGCATCATTGATAATTAATCAGACGTGTGTGTGTCTTTATCATTAGGCCTAGTTGCACCAAAAAGGTTGACCTCGAGTTCCAGCTTACAGTTCCTACTGTTCACTTTGAACTTGATTCGAACCAGTTTAATGTGTTTTTTTAGCGCTTGGAACAACTTTTTTGATATTAGGAATCGATTTCTCAATTAACATTTGAAATATTTTGGTATTATCATTATTTTAATTGAATTCACTTAACCCAACTTCTTCTTTATTGTAACGTTCCGTTTTTCCGTTTTTTTGTTCAATTATTAAAGTTACATTTATTTGAATGCCCAATTTATTGTTACGGCTCTAAGTTTTGTTTAAATATTGATGTCGGGGTTTCGATGAATGGGGAACGCGCGAAATTGTAAAGAATTGTCTTGTGCAACGTTACCTGTTTTTTTGTAAGAGAGTTGTGTGTTTATGTTTCCCTGTTACCTTTGCCCTATTTTTTTGTTGTAATTGCGCTGTGCGTAAGTTCCACGTTCTGTTACGATAAGTATACGTGGCTACTTACTACATTAAAAGTGTTACCGTCCCAGTTACCTCCTGGGCAGCACTCCCTTATATCAACTAATATAAATCACCATTTAAAAACAAACACTATGATTCAATAACCATGTGGCATGCGAGTCCCCGAACCGAACATGGCTGGGTCCCAACGATATAAAAGAGAGCCACCGAATTGTAATTAAAATCCTTCGGTCCGTCTGGAACTTACCTTGGTAAAATTCGGAAACCAAGTTGGAGAGAAAATAAATAATGGTTAAAGAAATACTTAACAATTTATTGTAAATAAGGAACAAATTCTGTAGGCAACAAACCCTAACCCTAATAATTTAATGTAAACAAAATATTGCTTATCGCTACCAGAAATACTGTTAAGTTAATTGTGTTGCCTATATCCAACAACCCAATTGTCACTCACATTTAATTAAAACAAACTATTTATGACCCATCATTTAAATATCACATGTCCAGTTCATCCCTCAAAAATAAAATATATATCACTTACAAAAGATGATTAATAATTACTGTCAAACGTTGAATCGCTTGTAGCGCTACCTCGACGATTCCACGCAGCAGCTGTAAAATACCTACGACAGATACATGACGAGTAAACGAACAGGTGAACTTCAAATGCTGGTCTCTAACTCTGTTAATAACAAAAATCCATAATTAAATTTAGACTTGAATTAAGTGTTTTAAATATCTATGATGTGAAATAATAGAAAAGAAAAAAAAAATCAACTTAGTTAAATTGACTCAAAATAGAAATTCAAATATAAAAATATACATAACCGAGCGAATGTTTTCTTGACTTCAGTCATCGTTTATGAATTTTAATTTCACCGACTACCACTCTACGACATCAATCTCAACTGCATTGACTCCTCTTCATCACACAACTAGGACTCGCAGAAATCCAATGGAATTTGAGACTCAACCGCTTACTCTTCGTCCAGGAATTTGTGAACACGCAACATAACCACTGAAGAACCAGTGAACGCCACTGAATTGATTAATCCTCCACTAAATCCAGGAACGCAAACCCCACACACGAATTCCAATATGTAAAACTCAGCACATTTTCATTTAGAGAAGAATTTCCAATATTAAATTCTCTCTTAGAAATAAAAACAAAACTCCAGCCCCGGAAAAGAAGTCAGGCAGAATAAAATACCTCTGCTGACTTTTACTCCGGTCAAAAAAGAATCATGGATGGTTGCACGTGGTTTAACATCCGCCGACGGCGATAAACTACTCAGCAAGTTCTAACTTCCAAAACACCAACAACTAATTGACTTAACACTGACGAAGTTATTACACGTGTGTTACTACAAAACTAGCTAATAACAACAGCCAAAACTCAACACAGAGTTTTTCAGTAACACAACCGTGCTTCACCACACACCAACCTGTTGAACCTCCCCACACACGTTATTTACTTTTGTTTACAAATTTACAACAACGCCGCCGTTTATAAACTGGATAAACACGTGATGACGGAGTCGCGGCGTAGGCAACCCAACGTACGCGCGTGTTGAACGAGTTGGGTGTATTAAAACTCTGTTAAAAATACTTATTCATCAATGTAAATACAGAACAATGTGTTAAAATTCGACGAGAAGAAGAAAATTCAAGATGTAAAATACCGCGACAGTTTGATATAAACCATATAAATTAACTGTATGCTATAAATAAATAAATACGTAGGCGTATGTTGAATGAGTTGCATATATTAAATCATTAAATTAATTTAATAATCATTTATTTATGCTAAAATATAAATCAGCAATAAAAGTGTTTATTTACAAGTATCTATGTTATTTTATTACTCCCGAATTTTTGAGTTGTGATTTCCAAAAACCCGTTTTTTCAAATAAATTTAGGGATGTTTGTATACAATACTTTATCAAGTGGACAAGTTAACATAAAAAAATCGAGTAATTATTACATCACCAACCTTTATTTATTTAGTAAAACGAATCATCCTTCTTCAACACGAATCCCCCTACAAGTGTGTGATTTTCATAAACATGCTTATAATAAATGAATAAAATCTAGCCGTTAAGGTGGTAGCTAAAAGAACAAAATCCATTCAACGATTTGATTTTGAATTAGCACACACTATTTCTGGTTGCAAAGCGCTGTCACAGTCATACACTAACAATCACTATTAGGAACACTAATTAGCACTTCGCGTTTTAAAAATGTGCAATTGCATTTTATTTGGAAATATTTTGAGAAAATGATTGAGCGCGTTTACATTTCGGATATTGCACCTCAACTAAATCGATCAAATAGATGAAATTGAATAGAAAACGTGTGGCTTTTTTTGTGCCGTTCGCAAATTGAAGAGAGAGAAAAAAATCACACACACATATTTAAAAAAACCAACACATCCATAAATAGACAATGTGTGAATAATAATTGACTCGATTTAGAGGTAAAACTTTGATAATAAATCGAGAGATGTCACTACGTGTATTAAATTTAACAATTTAAATTCAAACAAAAATTCATTCTTCTACGATAAATCGAGAGATGTCGCTATGTGTATTAAATCACATATAAAATAATAATAAATTAGTAAACCGATGAAATTGAATAAAAATCGTGTCGCTGTTTTTGTGCAGTTTGCAAATTTCAGAGAAAAAAAATCACACACCATATTCAATATAACCAAAACATACCAGCGTTTGAAATATAAATGTGTGATTAATAATTGAATCGGCTTAAAGGTAAAACTCAGTAAGTTCAAATGCAAATAGACAATGTATAATTAATGATGTATTTGGTTTAAAGGTAAAACTGGAATGTTTTCGCTTACTCTCCAGAAGAAATAATGATTTAATAGTGCATATTCTTCTTCTTCTTGCACAATTAATAGCCTCAGCAAAGCAGCTCTGTTGACCAGCCATAGCAGATAGTAAAGGGTTTCCCTTAAATTAATGCAGACAAACACACCCAGTATTATATGAAACTAATACATTTCATCTAAAAGGGAAAATTTGATAAGGCAAGATTTTATACAACATTTAGAGAGTACAGAATGAATAGAGAGAGGAGCTGAATTTCCAGTCGTTATAATAAAAAAGCATATTTTTCTACATTTTTCATAATAGTTACTGCATGAAAAAAATAAGTGATTTAAGTCTCCCATTTCCCCACAAAGACAATTTGGAGAGTCGATCACCCTTATTTTGTATAGATGGCTAGGAGATGAGTTATGACCCATCTTCATACGGATGATAAATGTTACAAATCTTCTCCAGAAACTAGATGGAATAACAGGATGCATGGAAAAATATTTAGTATGGGAAGAAGATGCGGACCAAGCTGTTTGCCACTTTAATCTAAGGCTGGACCTAAATACTTTAAAATAATCAGTGAAGGGTGATGAATAAAAAGCAGATTTAGCCAAAATATTGGCGGTTTCATTTCCCAAAATGCCAGAATGGCTAGGTACCCAACAGAGATTAACTACATATCTATTATTATTTAGCTCAAAAAATAAAGTTCTAATATTTAAAGCTAACAAATGCATTTTAAGGTTTATTTCAATCTTTTGTATTGAGAGTAACACAGATTTCGAATCAGTGAAGATAAAGAATTGGGAATTATAAAATCCATAGCCATTATTAATGTTATAATGGAAATGTAATCGATACAATGGTAAATAAAAAACAAAGACGTTCTTTGTTGAAATGAATCTACCCAGGTTTAGATCAACCAAAACCCAAATCTTATGTCGCCTTTAATTATGTAAACCAAAAATCCTGCTCTATTGTTAACATTTTAAACAGTCTAGACATAAATACAATCTGCGTTAATAAAATCAATTTAGGCAAATTGCTGATTAACAATAAGGACCTTTTACACATATATTCTTTCGTAGGCGATTGAATGGCACTCTTGTCTGCGTCGAGGAAAGCGTGGCGTGCCGGCTAAAAGATGTACTTTTTCAATTTCCACTTTTGCGTCGAGGATTGGACGCTGTTCAGGAGTGGCGTTAAATCCTTGACGAAAGAGTAGAATGAAATTAAGTGCCCCGGATCTGCGTCGACGCAATCGTTGACTCTTGTGTGACGTGTGGTGTTTCTATTATGTTGCCGTTCATTTGCCCACGTAAAACCGTGATGCGGAATTAAACACACTCCACTCTTTTCTCAACATAGGGGCACTTGCACATCCAGTTTTTATTCCACTCTTTCCTCGACGCAAAATTTGCATTTACACGTACACTTTTGAGTCGACTCCCGGCGTGTGCCATTCAATCGTCGATGAAAGAGTGTATGTGTAAAGGGCTCTACAAAGATAAGACCGAAAAAGATGAAAGGAGTGGCGTTTATTAAATACAATGTAACAACTGTGAAGCAATATATATTGGCTAAACTGGCAGAAATTTCAACACACGTCTAAAGGAACATAAAAAAATCCAAGTTAGACAATCATCCAAAGACGGGATTCACAAAACATTGTATAGATCAGTGATGGGGAAACTACGGCCCGCGGGCCAAGTCCGGCCCGCGGAAAGGTTTAATCCGGCCCGTTTGCGTTTCTGTGTGTTGTTCTCCGTAGTAGGTAACGTCTAAAATGGATGTTAAAAAAAGAAAAGTGGATTCAGAATGTAGAGTTTTTAAAGAAGAATGGACGTGGAAATATTTCTTTACTTTATTTAAAGAAAAACCTGTGCGCTTACTTTGCAATAGAACTGTTGCAGTTTTAAAAGAATATAACATTCAGCGCCATTTCAAGAGCAAACATGAAAACCACTCCTACTCATCGTTAAGTGAAGAGGTGAAAAAAATTAAATCGAAAGATTTAATAAAAAATGTATCAAGTCAACAACAATTATTTCAGAGAGCATTATAATCATTCTCAAAGATGCGCTACGAAAGCCAGTTATGTGTTGGCTTATAATATTGCTAAATCTAATAAAGCATTTTCAGATGGTGAATTTATAAAGCAGTGCATGATAGATGTGTGCAATATTATGTGCCCTGAAAAGAAAAATGATTTTCAGTCACTGTCTCTCTCAAGAAGAACAATCACCGAGAGAATTGAAAATATTGATAAAAATCTAATTTCTCAACTGACTACAAAAACTCAAAAAATTATTTTTTATTCAATTACCATGGATGAAAGTACAGATATCAGCGATACTGCGCAGTTACTCATATTTGTAAGAGGAATCAACGCCCACTTTGAAATTACAGAAGAACTTGCAGGGCTGCATTCAATGAAAGGAACAACGACTGGTGCCGATATATTTTGTGAATTTGAAAAGTGCATCGATAAACTTCGTTTACCTATTGATAAGTTATGTAATGTAACTACAGATGGTGCTCCTAATATGGTTGGAATCAATCACATAAGGATTTGTTGGGAAATTTAATTCTAAGTATCCGGAAAATGATGTTGTTTTTTTGCATTGCCTTATACATCAGGATGCTCTCTGTAAATCGGCTTTAGATATTGACCATATACTTAATATTGTTGTAAAACTAGTAAATATGATTCGTGCCAGAGGATTATTACATCGCCAGTTTCAACAGTTTTTGGAGTCCGTACATGCTGAGCATTCCGATATCCTGTATTATTCAAAAGTTCGTTGGTTAAGTGCTGGAAAAGTATTTGAAAGAATTTGGGATTTAAAAGACGATATTGTGAATTTTCTTCTTGCTTTTCGATAAAGACATTTATAATCAATTTGACGTCTTAGAAAACGAAACGTGGATTTCTGATTTCGCTTTTTTCACAGACCTCCTCGTACACATGAATAAACTTAATCTCAAATTGCAAGGGAAAAATCAGTTTCTTCACGATATTTGGCAATTCAGGTATTGGTAACTTTCAAATTACAGTTATTATTATTTGCTAATCAGATCTCTAAATCTGATTTTTCTCATTTTCCAAGAATACAATCTTTAAAATTCACTATATCAAACAATAAGATTAAAAAATACGAAATTAATTTGAGAAAACTATCTTCAGAATTTGAAAGGAGATTTCAGGACTTTAGAAAAATGGAACCAGAGTTTAGTATTTTTGCGACCCCATTCAATGTTAATTACGAAGAAGTTGATGCAAAATTTCAACTTGAGTTAATAGAACTGAACTGTAATACTCTCCTGAAACAAACTTTTCATACAGTACCATTACTAGAATTTTATAAAAATTTAAGGCCAGATAATTTCCCAAATCTAATTACTCATGCAAAGAAGATAATGACAATGTTCGGCTCATCTTATATATGCGAACAAATCTTTTCAACAATGAAGCTTAGGAAAACTTCTTTAAGAAACAGAATTACAGATGAGCACCTTTCATCAGTTTTAAGAATTTCTGCTTCGCAAATGGAACCGGACTATAATGAAATTTTGATGAAACAGTCTCAATTTCATTTTTCTCATGCACCATCAACCAGTAATGACACCAGAAAATAAAGTGATAATACTTCACATCAAGAACTACACTAAATTCATTTTATATTTTGTGCTTATAATTTTCTTACCTTTTGCTTTTTTACTATTAAAATAATAAGTGTATGTAATAATATATGTACATATATGTTTATAGAACACATACATTTTTTAACGATTAAGCATTATTCTTTGGCCCGCTACGATTGTCTGGTTATTACAAATGGCCCACCTTAAAAAAAGTTTCCCCACCACTGTAATATACTATCAAAAAATATTTTTAATAAAACAATAGCATTTTATCAAAACTTTCAATTATAAGATTTATAAGGTGAAAAACAAGCATTTCTGTTGATTTCCCAGGAAACAATACTCCAAATACTCATCATATTTATAAATTAAGTATGTGTGTTAGCTTGACGATCCAGTTGATATAAAACAATCAAGTGAACTAAACAAAATGGAATTATTTTGATTAGGTATGATTTGATTAACCGTTTCCCTTAGTGCTGGCCTCCTTGAAGTAGATAATCTTCTGCTAGTTCAACTTGACCCAACAACTGGATATGTTGGTCCCAACATTGTGTCGCTGGTGCAGTGTTTTATAAAATTTAGTGTGCGTGCAAGATAGTGATTGATTAATCTATATAATATTTTTATCAGTTATAAAGTATTTTTGGCAATCCTTGAGAATAGGGTCGTCAGCTTATCTGTAACATTGCAGTGGTAATTTGTAATTGTTTTGTTCTGGGAGAGTGTTTATAGGATTCCTTTTATAAATTAGGGTCACAGATCCAAACCATATAGAAAGCCGACCCAAATTTTTATTAATAAATACACTTTCTACATGCACATGCACCGACAGCCTAATTTTCAGTTATGAACATTTTTTAAACAGAATTAAACGATTTACATTTAAGCGAATCGTTTAAAATGCATTTAAATTGTTTAATTCTGTTTAAAAAATGTTCATAACTGAAAATTAGGCTGTCGGTGCATGTACATGTAGAAAGTGCATTTATTAATAAAAATTTGGGTTGGCTTCCTATATGGTTTGGATCTGTAATCTTAATTTATCCAAGAAATCCTTCAAATACTATCCCAGAACAAAACAATTACAATTTATTATCACCGCAATGTTTTCATAACATAATGCATAATGCAATGATTTTGTTTAAATGTTTTATAAGTATTTGCTTTCAAACAATGCTTTTAATTTTTTAATCCAACTACTTCTTCAGGAATTGTAAAAGCCCTTAAATACATGATCACTCCAATAATTGCTCAAATGATCGCTATAGTAATTGCAAGAGTGATTGCTCCTACGATCACTTGAATAATGATTCTAAAAATAATGGATAAAAATAATTCTGCAGGAAAAAAATATATAGCTTAAACGTTTAAACAAATTCATTTGGAATATGAAATGAGCATACGACAGAGCTGGGCAGGATTCGAATCATTCAGAATTCGATTCCCGGATTCGAATCCTTTTAGAGGATTCAAAAGAGGTATTCGAATACTTTAGTGAAAACGGATTCGTGATCCGGATTCGTTACATTTTTTTAAAAGGATTCGTATTCGAATCCAGACGTAGATGATTCGAATCCTTATAAAAGGATTCGAATTCTTATAAAAGGATTTGAATCCTTATAAAAGGATTTGAGTCCTCATACACGGATTCAAATCCTCCTAAATAATTCGAATCATCGCTATTATTATTATTATTATTAATTATTATTATTATTATTATTACATAAAATGAGTACATATATTTTCAACAAATTAACATCCGTTCTATAATATATTTCTTTTATATTGAGCAGTGTTCTGCTCAACGTAATGAATATCCAGATGTAACAATAATAGTTCATATTAAGGCTGGGATTCGAATTCGATTAATTCAAATAGTTAAATATTCTAATATGAATATTTAAATTACTAAATTATTCATATTTGAATATAAATATTTAAATTTTCGAATAATTCAAATATTTGTGAATGCATATTTGGTTACTTAACCATGAAAAATATCCAACGTTTATAGTATATTTTTAACTTCACTTGAAATCAGTGTTTTATATGCGTGGCACATGAAGTAAAATTTCGAGTATAGAAAAGCCTCGTTGTCGAGGGTCGCACAGCGACCCGAGACAAATTTTCTCGGGCTTTTCTAAACTCGAAATTTTACTTCATGCGCCACGCTTATAAAACACTGAATTAAAATAAAGTTAAAAATGCACTGAAAACCAACCCAACTTCGATATTTTTTCAAAATTAGATGTTTTTTTTTTCCTATCCATGCGGTTTTCAGATATTCGTTGTTTTCTTGTAAAAAAACTTCGATTCCCTGTAGTCCTTCGGTCTCCGAAGACCATGGTTGGTCCTTTGAGCTGTAGCCTTTGTAAAATGGTAATAAACTTAGTAATCTAGACTGATCCTTCAATTTGAAACTTCTAAGAACGAGTGTTGTCTACTCCCAGACTAAGCATGAAGTAAAATTTCGAGTTTAGAAAAGCCCCGCGTAGAAAATTTGTCGAGGGTCGTGCAGCAACCCGAGACAAATTTTCACGGAGCTTTTCTAAACTCGAAATTTTACTTCATACGCCACCCGTATAAAACACAGATTTAAAATGAAGTTCAATAACACATATATGATCATTAATTAAAATCATTATATAATCAGATATTTAGTCGGTAAATGAACATTTTTGTTAATAAAAACTGATGGAATAAAATATTACTGGTTGCAAATAATAGATTCAAATTTATTTTTAAAGGATTTGTATCCGTGATTCCAAAATGAGGATTCAAATCTTTGATTCGAATCATATTTTTCACTTACGAATCCTTTATTCGAGTATTCGTGATTCGAATCATATTAGGTGATTCGGATTCGTGATTCGAATCCTATTTTTGAGGATTCATCCCAGCTCTGGCATACGAGCTATGATTCAATATCTTCAGCAATCATATGAAAGAATTCTCGAGCAATTTAAGTGATCTCTGGTAAATCTAAAGATGTTAGATTATTTACATAATCGAACCAATTGATTATTTTCATTTGAATGAATGATCTCAAGTTTCTTATTGTGCAAAAATTATTGAGAGATATCATAAATCTTGTTTTATAACAAGAGGATAAATAAATCAGAAGCCACTCTGGAAATTTATAAATATGTATATGAACTGTGATTATAGTCAGTTTAACAAGTGCTTTATTTTACCTAATAGTTCCATCAAGAAAATAGCAAGTATCAAGTATAATAAAAACAGTAAGTAATGAAGGAAAAATATCATTCATTATTTCAAGAATGGGCTTTCTTGGTATTTGGTTACACCTCTCACTAGAATTTTCAGGCTGGTGCGAGAAAAGTTTTCTCTCACACATATTGAGACCGCGAACGGCAGCTTGATTTCGGTAGGCTGAGTCGTGGATCAAAATAAATTGAAAGAACTAAATAAAATGTTCAGCGCCACTTGATTTAAAAAAAATATTTATAGTAGTACTTACCCTTAGTTAAAATCAAGAAATTATAGGGTAGTAAAATAAAAAGATCTTAATAGAAAAATTCAAATTAAAAAGTATATTATTAAAAATTGAAAAAAATGTAATAAATCAAAAATAAATAATAATTATTAATATTATTCAAAACAAAATAATCGAAACCAGAGAATAAACAAAAAATCAATATCGAGATCACAAACTTAAAGAGATTTTCAAAAAACACACAAATAAACTTCCCCAGAAAATGACGTCACCTTCTTTACAATTTTTGTAAAAGTACTCCGTGTTTCAATACAACGCTTGAGATCAAAATAAATATAATCCTCTTTTTTTTTAATCTAGTTTGACTACTTATATTCACTCCTTTTATTTTAATTTAAACAAGAATAAATTTCACTAATTAATTTTTAAATGTCACTGTTCGGCTTAACGAAATCACTCACAAAAAAATTTTGATAACAAGTTCTCAATGGACTTATCTTAATTCGTTTCGTGAATTCCTCCCGGCCCGTCTCCGTTACTTCATGAACAACATCCAGGTTCCAGCAATTCACCTTCCGCCAGCAACTCCTACTCCTGCCGACAATTCCGACTTCCACAGCAAACTCCCCGAGAAAGTCCAAACCGCAAAAAGTACCCTCGCTCGGAAAACAAAACGTCCGCCAGCACCCAGCCGGAATACGAAAAATTTAATTGGTGATTAAAATTCAACCACTCAAACTTCGAGCTCTGAAGATGAATTGCGGCCTCAATTAGAGTAATTATAATTTCGGGATTTTACTGAATCAATCGCACCGATGTTCGCAGATTATAAAATTTCCAAACGACACGGCACACAGCACGCTTTCGTCGCTAGTTACGTATCTCTCTCAATGCATTCCTTATGATAGATAATTATGCTTATTCTATTAAATGTTATCTTTGCATTATTCGCATTTACTCTTATATATAATCTAATGCATGCTATTGTAGTCAGTTCCTGATAGAGTTCCAGCCTGTAATTAGTATTTGCGCGTACTGTTGTTGTAATTCAGTACTTACATATGTGTAATAAAAAATATATAATTAAATAAAAACGTTTTTTTAAAAAACCAACCGCTTGGTCGAAAAACGTAAATCGTTCCCCTTTGTTTTTAACCTCTTGAGCACATAGCTCCACTCAGATTAAAAATTCTAAGGATTAATTCAATGATTAATCGAATCGGACGCCCCCTACTTGGATTTATAAATCTATTGGTATTTTCGATCTATTGACAATAACAACAAACCTTTGACAGCCGGCGATCGAAAAGTTAACAAAAACAAGTGAGTTTTAAGTGGATTATGCAACAGATTCGATAACTACGTAGGAAAAATAAATCTAGAAGACTCGGAAAAATTACCTAGAGACAATAATAACAACGTAAGTACTAACACTTCCCTTAGAAGTTAGGTTTAATCTAAATACATTTTCTTACTAATCCCTTTAAATTTTAAACTTGTATACAATTAATAACTTCTCTTATTATCTGATTGAATCTTCCCTTTTGTCTATTACCTAATAACGCTATGGTGTTTACATTTTTTAGAAAACCGTTGAATATTCCAAATCTCGCGCTATTATGCAACTAAGAGGACTGGCAAGACTATTGGATCATACTGCACGATTTCTAGGATTATATGGCATCATAACACTTGAAAATATCTTTTAATTTACATTAATATTAATTAATAAAAATAATCATTGATTGCATTTATGATTTTAGGGTTGCCTACATTAAATACTGTGTTTTTAATTTAATTTAATTTATTCCTAATTTTTCTACTTATTATTACAGCCTGTCATATATTTTAATTGAAAAATAAGAGATAGCAAAACGTGTACGTTACAATATTTATAAATTTCCAAAGTAGCTTCTGATTTAATTATCCTCTTGTTATAAAAGAGGTTTTATTATATCTCTCAATAACTTTTGCATAACAAGAATCATTCATTCAGTCAAATGAAAAAAATCAATTGGTTCGATTACTTAAATAATCTAACATCTTCAGATCTACCAGAGATCACTTAAATTGCTCGAGAAATCTCTCATATGACTGCTAAAGATATTCCTCGAATAGTTGCTTAAAGGATCCACTCCATCACCTGAATCATAGCTCATATGCTTCATATTCCAATTGAGTTTGTTTAAACTTCTAAGCTGTATATTTTTTTATTGTCATTATTTTTAGAATCATTATTCAAGTGATCGTAGGAGCAATCACTCTTGCAATTACTATAGCGATCATTTGAGCAATTATTGGAGTGATCATATATTTAAGGGCTGTGAAATCTTTTACGATTCCTGAAGAAGTAGTTGGATTAAAAAATTAAAAGTATTGTTTAAAAGGAAATACTTATAAAACATTTAAACAAAATCATTGCATTGCTAAATGAAAACATTGCGGTGATGATAAACTGTAATTGTTTTGTTCTGGGAGTGTTTAAAGGCTTTCTTGGATAAATTAGGATTACATAAACATAAAGGAAGCCAACCCAAATTTATATTAATAAATGCAGTATAACTGTAAATTAGGCCGTCGGAGCATGTGCATGTAATGCGCTCCGATGGCCTAATTTACACTTATGAACATTTTTTAAACAGAATTAAACGATTTAAATGCATTTTAAACGATTCTTCTAAATTTAAATGGTTTATTTTTGTTTAAAAACGTTTTTCACTAAAAATGGGGCCGTCGGAGCATGTGCATGTAGAAAGTGCATTTATTAATAAAAATTTTGGTCGTCTTCCAACGTGGTTTGGATCTGTAACCCTGATTTATCCAAGAAATCCTTTAAACACTCTCCCAGAACAAAACAAGGCTAATGTGTAGAATAGGGTACATGGTCGATTTTGACAGGTTCGTGCATACGCAGCAGCACCCACTTCAGTGGTTCTCAACATGTGGATATATGTGTGAGTGATTGTGTGTGTATTTTAAATAAATACAATTTTTACAATGGCCGACCAAACCTGACAAATTGTCAAAAATTTCCAAACTTTGTACGCTCGGCACACGCTACACCGAATCAAATCCTCAGATGGGACAAAACCGACATAAAATCGTTCGCCCGACACGTTAGTACAAGTTTGATCCCGATCAATTGCCGAATTAAAAAAATATCTATAAATCGGAATATAAATTTACACTGCGCCGCCGAGTACCGTTGTGTGTAAAAGTAAACAATGTAAGGTTCTGTGTAGGTAAGAGCATATGACTTTTATCCAATACCCACTTGCACCGCAGATATTGAACCGCGGTTAGGTTAGTTAGGTTAGTAAAAAGGTTTGCATAGAATAAATTGCGCAAGTCATTTTGCTCCCGATGCCTGATCTACATACTTCTAGGTTAGGTTAGGTTAGGAGAAAGGTTTTCTATAGAATTCATTGCACAAGTCTCTTTGCGAACGATGCCTGTTCCACATACTTCTAGATTAGGTTAGGTTAGGAGAAAGGTTTGCAATAGAATAAATCGCTTCTGTCTCTTTGGGCACTGTGCCTATTCCATGTACTTCTAGGTTAGGTTAGATTTAGAAAAAGGTTTTTAATAGAATAAACTACTCATCCATTTGCAACGCTAATACTTATCAGGTGAGGGAAACGAAGCAGCAGTATCTTTGCGCATGTTAGCGATTTTACATACTTAGGTTAGATTAGTATAAAGGTTTGCAATAGAATACATTATTTTTTGTTTATAAATAACCTTAAAATGTAAGTTGTGTAGTCGTATTCTTTTGTAAGCTTATTTTTTTTTATCAAATTCAAAGCGAAAATTCAGATTCAATTTTTAGTGAGTGGTTAAAAAATCAATCGCGAAATTCCTTTTATACTGGGCTTGCGTTCCAAAGCCCGAATGAGCCTTCTGGATAGGTCAATTCCGACGTACGAGCACACACCCAGCACAACGAGACCATTCTTGACGCTCAAAAGTGTCGATTATCAAAGTTACAAATATCCGATTTTTTTAATTTTTGACGTTTCATTTTCGACGTTTCATTTTTGATCTTAAAACACACACACACATACCATCACACAGATAAATAATCTGTGTATGGAAAACATGAAAACGTATCAAAAATGGAGTATGTACCCTGTTCTACACATTAGCCCAAAACAATAACAAATTACCACTGCAATGTCTCAGATATGCTGACGACCCTATTCTCGAGGATTGCCAAAAATACTTCACAAATGATAAAAAAATTATGTAAATTAATCAATCACTATCTTGCCCGCACACCAAATTTTATAAAACACTGGACCAACATATCCAGTTGCTAGGTTCAGTCGAACTAGCAGAAGGAGGCCAGCAATGAGAGAAACGGCTGATCAAATCATTTTCATCAAAATAATTCCATTTTGTTTAATTCACTTGATTATGTTTAATATCAACTGGATTGTCAAGTTAACACACATTTATAATTTATGATTATGATGATTATTTGGAGTATTATTTCCTGTGAAATCAACAGAAATGCTGGTTTTGATAGAATGCCATTGTTTTATTAAAAATATGTTTTGATAGTATATTACATAATAATACAAGCAATGATATCACAGCTATTTAGATTTATGACGAATAAAAATTAAAACTCGTTTTTATTAAAATAGCACTTTATCCAACTTTATGGTATCGAATATGGTTTATAAAAGTAGATAAATATTGAAAAAATATTAAATGAATACTTCTATTAAACTTTTTTTCTGATCGTCATCTATTAAAATAAGTGTAGACTGTTAAATGGCTTTGGGGTCGTATCTAACCCCTAGATAGCGGGGCAGCATGTCGAAATTTGCAATACGAGTGTACATTTTTATTTGAGCTTTCCCAGGCAATTTCATGAAAATCTAACTACAGAAATGTCCAGGGGGCAAAAATAGGTCCGGTGTGCATCGGTTTTGCAAATTCGTGAGAATTTTTGAAGATAATTTTGTGATTGAAAATAATTGCAAGTTTTATGATTTTTTTTCGAAAAAACCATAATAGCTAGAATTATAACCGATGCACACAGGTCCTAAAATAGGCCCAAGTTTATTTGTGAATTTCTTCATAACTCTAGCTTCTCTGGTAAGGCTGGAATAAAAAATTTAAAATTTTTAAATTCAAACAAAAACTAATTCTTCTACAATTAATCGAGAGATGTCACTGTGTGTATTAAATTACTTATTACATACTAGGTCTAATTCGTTACATGAACTAATGCAGCACTTGTTCAATTTTTTACACTGAATCTGTTCGTTATATCAACTGGACACCTGTAATTGTGAATGTAAAGTTATACTTACTTGAACTGTGACGTCAAAAACTTGATCTCAGTTCAAGTTAGTGCAGTACAAATGAACAAACCTACTAATACATCACAAGTATACAGGCAGATTTTCGAAACTTTGTTTAGTAGCCGTAGTTATTGAAGCATCAAAGTGTGTGCAATTTCTGACACTCCACCGTGTACTAATTACGAGTTAAATAAGTAAAGCGATAATGGTTATGTAATGTATACCAATACATTTAATAATAATAACCATTATTATTATTATTACTTATATATATATATATATATATATATATATATATATATATATATATATATATATATATATATAAATATCTATTTTTATTTAACTTTATTATTTAAATTCCATTATTTAATTTAGAGTTAGTTGTTTTTCTTTTTAAATCATTAGATGACCAATTTAATTATCTATTCGCAGTAACGACATTAGAGATACAAATAACTTATCAACCGCTATTCTAAATATTATTCACTTTTAATTTTTATTATAAGTAAATATCTTTAATGCACATTGGCGACTTCATTGTTGCGGAGTAAATATTTTTCAATAACAAATATATTTTTCTTTCAACGTCTCATTACTTATTTGTCATTAGCTATTATTTAGTATTATGGATATTCTGTCGTACAGATAACATTGGGAACAGAAAATAGCTCATTAGCTCAAACTTAAATATTATTCGCATTTCTATTTTATCATTAGTAAGTACTATTAAGGTTTAGTCTCAATCTCATTATTGTAAAGTAAATATTTTCAGCTTCAACTCCTAGACTTTGCTTCCCAATGTTATGTGTGTGTCTAATTAGATTTTAATATATTGTTATCAACGAAAGAAGTGGGGTTGTTCTAGTGTCGAGGAGACCAACATACCTTCTTGGAGTTAATCTTGTAAAAACCCTTCGAGTAAGAAGTTATATTATTTTGTGTTTACGACAGCACAAGTATCTATCTATCTATTGAAAGTGAGTGGGTAGTTATGCTACCCTCCACTGCGACCGCAAGGATCCAGCACAAGTAACTTTTAGTGTTGTTTCGTGGTCGCTTTGTCCTACGATAACACGTTCGTTTTGTTCTAAGCTTGTGTATATAAATGGTTCAGGTTGAATAAACCAAGTTTTGTGTACATTGTGTCACTCCAGTCTCACCAGTGGTACCCAGTTTTTTACATAGGTAAATTGAGGAAGTAATAAAAAGGAACTTGTAGCAATCTGTTATCAATAGAAAATTGATAAAAATCAGAAGCGACGTTACAACACTCCACTGTGTACTAATTACGAGTTAAATAAGTAAAGCAATAATGGTTACATTAATCAGAAAAACACTCACCATTTCTATATTCTGTTCACACTAATATCTCCCAAATCACCCTTAACAATTCACGTGAATAATTACAATTGCGAAGAGAAAACCCCAAACACTTGTTGAATCATTCGATTTTAAACTCGCGTCTTTTAAACCGGCACAAACAACAAACTGGATGCCGTGTGCATTGCCGGCACCGGCACCAAAAATATCGTGCACCGCGCGTTTTAGATCATTGGGGAGCAGGAACATCACGCGTGACTCGGCGGAACATGTTTTGGGTGGCCGGCGCTGGCTGAGGCTCGACATTGTTTTGTTTGTGTTTTGTTTGTTTACAAAGACGAGTGATTTGATTTAATTGAAACGGGTAGAGTGATTTTATTAATTGTAAGTGTTAAATTAATATTAAACAAAAACAGCAATTGTTGTTTTCTTGCTTGTTTCTATAACCTAATAGATTCGATTTAAATAAAGTTATTTGATTAATAATTCTCACACATTTTCACCTAAGCAACATCCAACTTCACGTTAAAGTGTACTTTCAGTAGATACTAAATATTAAACAAAATTCACTAACCGTATTAACTGACGTTAATTTATAGTTTCAAATCGCTCCACTAAGCAAAAGTGGTGTTTAGTAGAATTCCTAAAACTGTACTATGAGATCTTAATAAGGACCAATTAATAGACAGTTTAAAAACTTCATTAACACGCAATGTTTTTACACATGAAGATTTTCATTTAACGTAAATCGTATTTAATGCACACGACAGTCAACGTGTTAAGTATGATATTATTGTTCGCATCCAGGAGAGTTATTCACAGTACCGATGCAATTTGTCATCGGTGAGAATTTGCACTGAAATTATGTTTCTTGTTTCAGTCGAGCGAGCCCAGTGTCCAAGACAGACAAGCGGAAGTATCTGCAGCAAAAGAGAGGATGTGTGTTGCTAAGGGCATCATCTGTTGGACTACATGGACCTTAAAACTCCAAACAGAGAAGTGCTCGTGTTTGTGCTGGGACCTCAACCACAGTGGTCGTGTTGTGTTGAGGGAGTATTTTAACTTGCGCGTGTTAAGTGCCAGTGAGTCAATGGCTGTTTTTTCTACTAATCAATTAAGTTATGCAGTTATAAGTGGTTTTCTAAAAGAGTTTATTTAATTGTGTTATACTACATAGATCGCAGTGGAAAAGCAAAGGCGGTGCTGAAGCATGTTGGAGGAGACAGTATCAACATTTACAAAGGTGTGTATGAAAATTGTTTAATAAATCACAGCCTTAGCATTTAAATAATTAATGTTAATCGATAAACAAAGTTTCACAGTCGTTAATTTGTTCATTTGTTATTACTTTCTGTAATTTATTGTAGGATCCTATAACTAAATTGGTCATTTTGAAAAGTCTCCTGAATCTAAAAAATTACATTTTGCAAAATTCTGCTTTGTGTATTTAATAATAATAATAATAATTTTTTGTGCTAATATACAGAGGATTTACACTAGTTCAGACGATATTATTGTGCTGATATTGAGCTCCATCAAGCTGGAAGAACCATATTAGCACAATCAAATGAAAACATTATGGACATTTTTAACTATTTAATTACCACAATTTTAATTTTTTAACCTAATTTTTTTTTAAAAAATACAGTGGTCGGGCCAGCTTGATATCAAGCCAGCCCGACCATAGTACTAAACCATGAAAAACTGAACTCAATTGGATCTACAAATTATTAACTAATTATTAACCAATCAATTATGCAAT
Source organism: Philonthus cognatus (assembly GCA_932526585.2). Classification (NCBI taxonomy): domain Eukaryota; kingdom Metazoa; phylum Arthropoda; class Insecta; order Coleoptera; family Staphylinidae; genus Philonthus; species Philonthus cognatus. The sequence goes on along the minus strand of OW052249.1, from coordinate 54,956,774 downwards.
TATAATTAATTTTTTTCTTATTTTTACAAAGAGACTGGTCGGGCTAGCTTGATATCAAGCCAGCCCGACCATAGTACTAAACTATCAAAAACTGAACTCAATTGGATCTAAGAATTATTAACCAACCAGTTATACCTCTATAATTATTTTTGACCTTATTTAAAAAGTAAAATATAATATTTTATTCACTTCCTTACATAAATCGAATGGTCGAATTTAACTACCACAGCACAACCAGGTAAAACCTGGTTTGAAGTGTACTTTCTGTAGTATTGTAGTATAAATTACATTATATGATTTAATTACTTCCACACAACCAACTTAAACATGGTTTTAAGCAGTGGTGATATTCAGCGAGTTAGCACAGGTTCAAACAACGTTAAAAGTCAGATTTGATATTTAATGCAACCAACCTACATAATTAAATTCAATATATTTTATTTATACAAACTTCACTGAAGTTTGACAATTGATTTAAATAAAAAAATCAACAGGTTTGAGTAACAAAATTTGGTTAGATCGCATTGTATTAATCTGACTTATTTCATGTCTTTTTTATAACATATAAATAATATGAAATAGAAATTATTTTGAACGCAAATAACTTGAAATCATTAAAAAATGACTAGACTGTTTTTTCTTTATCAAATCCACAAATTTTTATTTATTTTTTTTTATTTATTATTATTATTATTACATAACATGAGTACATATATTTTCAACAAATTAACACCCGTTCTATAATATATTTCTTTTATATTGAGCAGTGTTCTGCTCAACGTAATGAATATCCAGATGTAAAAATAATAGTTCAAAGCACCTAAGTGAACACTTGTAGCGTGCTGGCATGAAGTTCTTAGAAATTTTGTGCAATATATGATACATAAATGTTGTTTTAGTTTACATAATGAGTACCATATAAAATATTTTATTTTATTTAGTTATTGCATTACATGGTGGAATTAAATTTGCCACACAAAAAGTTCATATAGCCTACTAATGTCAGTGAGCAATGATTATGTTTGTTTTCCTATCAAACAGGGATGCATTTGATGTTACACTATATTGTGCCGTATTATCTTATTTAAATAAATGATGAAATATGTTGTTTTGTTTTTGAATATTTATCAACATGTATATTGACCATTATTTAAGGTTAAACTACAACTATACAAATATATACATTATCTCTATTGTTTACAATATTTTCTTATTACCTACACTATGTAACAACTTGGTTGTGCTAGGGCAATTAAATCATATGATGTAATTTTATATTATAATACTACTGAAAGTACACTTCAATCCCGGTTTCACTTGGTTGTGCTAGGATAATTAAATTCCATCATACGATTTATGTAAGGAAGCGATACTAAATACACTTAAAACTATATTTAAGTTGGTTGTGCTGAGGTAATTAAATTATGTGAAGTAATTTATATTATAATACTTCTGAAAGTACACTTTAAACAAGGTTTCACTTGGTTGTGCTAGGGTAATTAAATTTCATTATCAGATTTATGTAAGGAAGCGATAAGAAATACACTTAAAACCATATTTACTTTAGTTGTGCTTAAGTAATTAAATCATATGATATAATTCTAAAAGTACACTTCTAATTAGGTTTTTCTTAGTTGTGCTGGAGTAATTAAATTCCATCATACGATTTATGCAAGGAAGCGATAAGAAATACACTTAATACCATAATTAAGTTAGGTGTGCTTCTGTAATTAAATCATATAATGTTATTTATATTATAATACTACTGAAAGTACACTTTAAAGCAGGTTACACTTGGTTGTGCTATGGTAATTAAATTCCATCATCCGATTTATGTAAGGAAGCGATAAGAAATACATTTAAAACCATATTTAAGTTGTTTGTGCTTCAGTAATTAAATCATATGATGTTATTTATATTATAATACTACTGAAAGTACACTTTAAACCAGGTTACACTTGGTTGTGCTAGGGTAATTAAATTCCATCATCCAATTTATGTAAAGAAGCTATAAGAAATATATTTAAAACCATATTTAAGTTGGTTGTGCCGAGGTAATTAAATTAAATGATGTATTTTATATTATAATACTTCTAAAAGTACACTTCTAATTAGGTTTTTCTTAGTTGTGCTGAAGTAATTAAATTCCATCATCCGATTTATGCAAGGAAGCGATAAGAAATACACTTAATACCATATTTAAGTTGGTTGTGCTGAGGTAATTAAATTATATGATGTAATTTGTATTAAAATATTACTGAAAGTACACTTAAAAACAGGTTTCACTTGGTTGTGCTGGGGTAATTAAATTCCATCATTCGATTTATGTAATCAAGCGATAATAAATACACTTAAAACTAATTTAATTTAATTGTGCTTAAGTAATTAAATCATATAATGTTATTTATATTATAATACTACTGAAAGTACACTTTTAACTAGGTTTCACTTGGTTGTGCTAGAATAATTAAATTTCATCATCCGATTTATGTAAGGAAGTGATAAGAAATACATTTAAAACTATATGTAAGTTGTGTTGAGGTAATTAAATCATATGATGTAATTTATACTATAATACTACAGAAAGTACTCTTCAAACCAGGTTTTACTTGGTTGTGCTGGGGTAGTTAAATTCGACCATTCGATTTATGTAAGGAAGCGAATAAAATATCATATTTTACTTTTTAAATAAGGTTAAAAATAATTATAGAGGTATAACTGGTTGGTTAATAATTTTTGATAGTTTAGTAATTTTTGATAGCTTAGTACTATGGTCGGGCTGGCTTGATATCAAGCTGGCCAGACCACTGTATTTTTTTTTAAATTAGGTTAAAAAATTAAAATTGTGATATAAATAGGTAAAAAATAGTTAAAAATGTCCATAATGTTTTCATTTGGTTGTGCTAATATGGTTCTTCCAGCTTGATGGAGCTTAAATATTCTAATATGAATATTTAAATCACTAAATTATTCATATTTGAATATAAATATTTAAATTTTCGAATAATTCGAATATTTGTGAATGCATATTTGGTTACTTAACCATGAAAAATTTCCAACCTTAATAGTATATTTTTAACTTCACTTGAAATCAGTGTTTTATACGCGTGGCGCATGAAGTAAAATTTCGAGTTTAGAAAAGCCCCGCGTAGAAAATTTGTCGAGGGTCGCGCAGCGACCCGAGACAAATTTTCACGGGGCTTTTCTAAACTCGAAATTTTACTTCATGCGCCACGCGTATAAAACACTGATTTCAAGTGAAGTTAAAAATATACTATTAAGGTTGGAAATTTTACTTCATGCTTAGTCTGGGAGTGGACAACACTCGTTCTTAGAAGTTTCAAATTGAAGGATCACTCTAGATTAGGAAGTTTATTATCATTTTACAAAGGCTACAGCTCGAAGGACCAATCATGGTCTTCGGAGACCGAAGGACTACAGAGAATCGAAGTTTTTTTACAAGAAAACAACGAATATCTGAAGGTTTACAGCATGGATAGGAAAGAAAACATCTAATTTTGAAAAAATATCGAAGTTGGGTTGGTTTTCAGTGCATTTTTAACTTCACTTTAAATCAGTGTTTCATAGAAAAGCCCCGCGAAAATTTGTCTCGGGTCGCTGCGCGACCCTCGACAAATTTTCTACGCTGGGCTTTTCTAAACTCGAAATTTTACTTCATGCGCCACGCGTAGAAAACACAGATTTAAAATCAAGTTCAATAACACATATATCATCATTAATTAAAATCATTATTTAATCAGATATTTAGTCGGTAAATGAACATTTTTGTTAATAGAAATTGATGGAATAAAATATTACTGGTTGCAAATAATAGATTTAAATTTGTTTTTAAAGGATTTGTATCCGTGATTCAAAAATGAGGATTCGAATCATATTTTTCACTTACGAATCCTTTATTCGAGTATTCGTGATTCGAATCATATTAGGTGATTCGGATTCGTGATTCGAATCCTGTTTTTAAGTATTCATCCCAGCTCTGTTACATACTAGGTCTGATTCGTTACATGAACTAGTGCAGCACTTGTTGAATTTTTTGCGATGAATCTATTCGTTATATGAAAATTATTATGTAATTGTGAATGTAAAGTTATACTTACTTGAACTGTGACGTCACAAACTTGATGGCAGTTCAACTTAGTGCAGTACAAACGAACAAACCTACTAATACATCACAAGTATACAGGCAGATTTTTAAAAACTTTGTTTAGTAGCCGTAGTTATTGAAGCATCAAACGGGTTAAATTTCTGACACTCCACTATGTACTTGTAAGGAGATCAATGAGATGAGTCATTAAACACGGCGAAAAGACTATTACCATCCTATGTAATGGAAAACCAATTTGTGTTAGTTTAGATAGAGTTAAACCAGCATACACTTTGGATACTCTCAGCTCACCTTCCATCAACGGACCTCAAGAAATTGAACCTAAACGGACAGTACGCTTCGAGTTACCATGAACTCCGTTCTCGATGAGAAGCTGATATGGCGGCTGCGTTTTTAGGAAATTAACGTCGTGTAAAAATTAGTTATTCTTTTTGAGAAGTGAAAATACAGCACAAGTTTTGAATTATAACTCATCTCATTGATCTCCTTACATACTAATTACGGGTTAAATAAGTAAAGCGATAATGGTTACATTAATCAGAAAAATACTGCCCATTTTTACATTCTGTTCACACTAATATCTCCCAAATTACCCTCAACAATTTACGTGAATAATTTACAATTACGAACACTTCTTGAATCATTCGATTTAAAATAACACAAAGAGAAACGCAAACACTTGTTGAATCATTATATTTTAAACTCGCGTCTTTTAAACCGGCACAAACAACAAACTGGATGCCGAGTGCATTGCCGGCACCGGCAACAAAAATATCGTGCACCGCAACCGCACCGCAACATGGCCGGCGCTGGCTGAAACTCGACATTGTTTTGTTTGTTTACAAAGACGAGTGATTTGGTTTAATTGAAACGGGTAAAGTGATTTTATTAATTGTAAGTATTGAATTAATATTAAAAACAAACAGCGATTTTTGTTCGTGCTTGTTTCTATAACCTAATAGATTCGATTTAAATAAAACGTGTCAAGTTATTTGATTAATAATTCTTACACATTTTCACCTAATCAACATCCAACTCCACGTTAAAGTTTACTTTCAATAGCTACTAAATACTAAACAAAATTCACTAACCGTATTAACTGACATTAATTCATAGTTTCAAATCGCTCCACTAAGCAAAAATAGTGTTTAGTAGAGTTCCTAAAACTGTACTATTAGATCTTAGTAAGGACCAATAAATAGACAGTTTAAAAACTTCATTAACACACAATGTTTTTACACATGAAGATTTTCATTTAACGTAAATCGTATTTAATGCACACGACAGTCAACGTGTTAAGTATGATATTATTGTTCGCATCCAGGAGAGCTATTCACAATACCGATGCAATTTGTCATCATTCTCAGTTGTGAGAATTTGCACTGAAACGATGTTTCTAGTTTCAGTGGAGCGAGCCTAGTGTCCAAGCCAGACAAGCGGAAGTATCTGCAGCAAAAAAGGGGATGTTCTTGTTGCTAAGGGCATCATCTCTTGGACTACATGGACCTTAAAATGCCAGACAGAGAAGTGCTCATGTTTGTGCCGGGCCCTCAACTACCACAGTGGTCGTGTTGTGTTGAGGGAGTATTTTAACTTGTGTGTGTTAAGTGCCAGTGAGTCAATGGCTGTGTTTTCTACTCATCAATTAAGTTATGCAGTTATAAGTGATTTTCTCAAAGAGTTTATTTAATTGTGTTAAACTACCTAGATCGCAGTGGAAAAGCAAAGGCATAGCTGAAGCATGTTGGAGGAGACAGTATCAACACTTACAAAGGTGTGTATGAAAATTGTTTAATAAATCACAGCTGTAGCATTTAAATAATTAATTTTAATCGATAAACAAAGTTTCAAAGTTGTTAATTTGTTCATTTGGTCTTACTTTCTGAAATTTATTGTAATATCCTATAACTAAATTGGTCATTTTGAAAAGTCTCCTGAATCTAAAAAATAAATTACATTTTGCAAAATTCTGCTCTGTGTATTTCATAATAATAATAATTTGTTTGTGCTAATATACAGAGGATTTACACAAGTTCAGACGATATTATTGTGTTGACATTGAGGAGGTTTCACATAGTAGCATGAACACTGAATTTAAAACGGGTTCAAAATGAATAAACACTTTCACTGTTTGTTTTTATTTTTAAAACTAACTAGTTTCGATCAGACTACTATTATCAAAGTTATTACAAGACTAATGTTACAGGGGGAGCGGTGTACTTTTTATACCTACAGGGGGGGGGGGTCGTTACCTAATTGTTGGGGCGCAAAGAAACAAACATATCAAGCAGCGTGGTGTTAAACGTTTGTCATTAGTATCGTGCGATCCTTTTTCTATTGAATCCTTAATATAAAAAGTTTCTCTATAGTTAAGCTTTTTACATTTATTGATTATTTTAAGCGGTTTTGAATTTAGAGCGATCGAAAAAGTTGCCTCCATCTATACAATGTTTTGCGAATCCCGTCTTTGGATGATTGTCTAAGATGGATTTTTTTATGTTCCTTTAGACGTGCGTTGAAATTTCTGCTTCTGCCAGTTTAGCCAATATATATTGCTTGGCAGTTGTTACATTGTATTTAATAAACACCACTCCTTTGATCATTTTCGGTCTTATCTTTATATGAAATTGACAGTGAAATTCTTAGTGATCAATAGAAATTATTTCGTTGTGATTGTAATTTCTTACTTTCTGGACGTACCAAGGGCGGTGGCGTTTTGATTGCAGCTAAGCATTGTTATAATCCTGATGTCTTATCCACAGATCATATTAAATCCCTAATTCCACTTATAGATCTTTTAATTTGTAAAATCAGACTCCCAGACCTATTACCTGATGTAATTAAGTCATTTTTTGGTTTACAAGTGCAAATTAATTTTGATAACTGCCTCATAATTCTAACTGGCGATTATCAATTTAACAAAATGAATAACCACTTGAATAGTACATTCAACTTAGTTTACTCTAATTTTGACTGTAGATAGATATTCGTAGGGGTGGCCTCATTGGCCTGTACCACCGCGACCTTTTTAGATCTATTGTGGATAATTTTGACTGTAAGTCGAACACGAGCTTGTCTGTTCATAAATGAAGACAATTATCATCCCGCACTTAATATTACTTTACTTTATAACTCGGACATGTCTGCTATCAATGAAAATGTTACTAAATTTAATTTTCGAAAAGGTGATTACGTAGGACTGTATTCTCACTTGGCCTCTGTTGATTGGAACCTGCTCTTACAATTTTCAGATGTGAACTTGGCACTCGATTATTTTTATAATCTGGTAAACAATGCACTCAGTATTTTCATTCCTAAATACAAAGTCAAACAGAAACGTAAGTTTAAGCGATGGTTTTCTGTTGAAATCATAGGCTTTATTAAAGAGAAAAAACGTTTGCATAAACATCGCAAAAATGACCCCCATTCTGATTCAACTTTTAAGTTATTCCGGCTGAGATGGTTAATGGAACGCCCGATGACATTGTTGATGGATTTCGTAAGCACTTTGAATCTGTTTTTATCCCTCCTTCAAATAAACCTTGCACTGATACCTTTCCTAATTTGCCTTCATTTTCTTTTTTCCATATTTCTTGTAATTGTATCCTTAAACACCTAGAGAAATTTCCCAACAAGTTCTCCTCAGGCGAAGACAATTTACCTGCCTTTCTTTTGAAGGATTGTGCTCATATTTTCTGCAATCCTCTTTCAATTATTCTTAATTTATCACTTCAAACTTGTACATTTCCTAGTAAATTAAAGATAAAGATATAAAAAGATATAAAACCTCGGTGAATACCCGAAATATTGCGAACTACTGTCCTATAGCAATTCTTTCACATATTGGAAAAATCTTTAAAAAAGTGCTTCATGATCAAATTTACCTACATGTTGCACCATATTTATCTATGCAGCAACATGGATTCATTCCTGGGCATTCTACTATTACCAATATATATGTTACACATGACATATAATAATAATAATCTGTATTACCCAACAGGCAAAAACCCAATTACAGAGTAACAACTATAAACTAAAATAATCATTCGAATAAAAATGTTTAAAAAACAAAAAAAAATATATATATATATATAAGGAAATATATACATATCTAGAATTCTGGATTGATCGGGTTAAGTTGATGTGGTGTACACAGATATGTCTAAGGCATTCAACAGAGTCGACCACAAATTGCTGTTGCTGTTGAACAAGTTGGACTGTTTTGGGTTCACCACTGGTCCACTATTGCTTTTGGGATCTTATCTGAATAACCGTGAAACGTATGTCTCTGTCAATAATTTTAAATCAAAATTGTACTTTCCAAGCTCAGGTGTTCCACAGGGATCTATTTTGGGCCCCTTACTATTTAATTTATTTATTAATGATCTCTCGGCTGCACTTGAGTGTAAACATCTTTTATATGCCGATGATTTAAAGCTATATACATCTGTGTCATCATTGACTGACTGTGAGCAGTTACAACATCAACTAGAAATAGTTTCAAACTGGTGTACTTCAAACAATTTATTGCTGAATGGTAGCAAGTGCAAGTTTATGAGATTTACTAGAAAGAATAACATTGTCAAGTTCGATTATAATATTTGCGGTAATCAGCTGCAAGAGGCTAAGGTATTCAGGGTGTATGGTTTGATGATTTATTTACCTTTAATATGCACGTACAAGAAACTGTTTGTAGCTCATTTGAGGCTTTAGGTTTCATCTACCAAAACTCCTTGGATCTTCAGAATGTCACAGCCTTGAAATCACTTTTTAATGCCTTTGTGCGATCAAAGTTGGAATACCCATCTTTGATTTGGTACCCTCAAACTCAATATCAGATTAATTTTATTGAAAGCATCCAGCGCAAATTTTTGAAGTTTTTTATTTTTGTTGACACATTATCGTCTCTTATTAAACTTTATTCATTTATTTATATTCATTATCTGTATGTTATTTCATGTTACTGTGTATTTACACTCTTTATACCGATTTTTTGTAAATATATTGTCTTGTAATTAGGATTGTTTCCTGTTGGACAATAAATATTATTATAGGGCCCTTTACATGTACACTCTTTTGTCGACGATTGAATGGCACACGCCGGGTGTACGTGTAAATGCAAATTTTGCGTCGAGGAAAGAGTGGAATAAAAACTGCATGTGCAAGTGCCACTACGTTGAGGAAAGAGTGGATTGTGTTTAATTCCGCATCACGGTTTTGCATGGACAAATGAACGGCAACATGATGGAAACACCACACGCCACACAAGAGTCAACGATTGCGTCGACGCAAATCCGGGGCACTTAATTTCATTCCACTCTATTGTCAAGGATGGAACGCCAGTCCTGAACGGCGTCCAATCCTCGACACAAAAGTTGAGTTGAGATAGTACATCTTTTAGCCGGCACGCCACGCTTTCCTCGACGCAGGCAAGAGTGCCATTCAATCGTCTACGAAAGAATATACGTGTAAAGGGTCCTTATTGTTAATCAGCAATTTGCTTAAATTGATTTTATTAACGCAGATTGTATTTATGTCTAGACTGTTTAAAATGTTAACAATAGAGCAGGTTTTTGGTTTACATAATTAAAGGCGACATAAGATTTGGGTTTTGCTTAATCTAAACCTGGGTAGATTCATTTCAACAAAGAACCTCTTCGGTTTTTATTTACCATTGTATTGATTAAATTTTCATTATAACCATTATTACTGGCTATGGTTTTTATAATTCCCAATTTTTCACCTTCTCCGATTCTAAATCTTAATACAAAAGATTGAAATAAACACCAAAATGCATTTGTTAGCTTTAAATATTAGAACTTTATTTTTTGAGCTAAATTATAATAATCTCTGTTGGGTATCTAGCCATTCTGGCATTTTAGGAAATGAAAGCGCCGATATTTTGGCTAAATCTGCTAAGGATAGCACGATGTCTGAATTTTCATCACCCTTCACTAATTATTTTAAAGTACTTAGGTCCAGCCTTAGATTAAAGTGGCAAACAGTTTGGTCCGCATCTTCTTCCCATACTAAATATTTTTCCATGCATCCTGTTATTCCATCTAGTTTATGGTTCTTTGATCCAAACGTTAGAGGTAGAAGATTCGAAACATCTATCATCCGTATGAAGATGGGTCATAACTCATCTCCTAGCCATCTATACAAAATAAGGCTGATCGACTCTCCAAATTGTCTTCGTGGGGAAATTGGAGACTTAAATCACATATTTTTTTCATGCACTAACTATTATGAAAAATGTAAAAAAATATGCTTTTCAACAGCTGGAAATTCAGCTCCTCTCTCTATTCATTCTGTACTCTCTAAATTTTGTATAAAATCTTGCCTTATCAAATTTTCCCTTTTACATGAAATGTATTAGTTTCATATAATAATGGGTGTGTTTGTCTGCATTCATTTAAGGGAATCTCTTTACTAACTATCTGCTGTGGCTGGTCAACAGTGCTGTTTTCCTGAGGCTATTAATTGTGCAAGAAGAAGGAGAATATGCACTAATAAATCATTATTTGGTCTGGAGAGTAAGCGAAAACATTCCATAGCACTAGAAACTAGTATTTTCTCGCTCACTTACTGAGTTTTACCTTTAAACCGAATACATCATTAATTATACATTGTCTATTTGCATTTCAACTTACTGACTTTTACCTTTAAACCGATTCAATTATTAATGACACATTGTCTATTTATATTTCAAACGCTGGTATGTATTGGTTATATTGAGTATAGTGTGTGATTTTTTTTCTCTGGAATTTGCGAACTGCATAAAAATAGCGACACGATTTTTATTAAATTTCATCGATTTACTGATTTATTATTATATTTTATATGTGATTTCAAACACATAGCGACATCTCTCGATTTATCGTAGAAGAATTAATTTTTTATGGAATTTAAATTGTTCAATTTAATACACGCAGTGACATCTCTCGATTTATTGTCAAAGTTTTACCTCTAAACCGATTCAATTATTATTCACACATTGTCTATTTATGTATGTGTTGGTTTTTTTAAATATGTGTGTGTGATTTTTTTCTCTCTCTTCAATTTGCGAACGGCACAAAAAAAGCCACACGTTTTCTATTCAATTTCATCTATTTGATCGATTTAGTAGAGGTGCAATATCCGAAATGTAAACGCGCTCAATCATTTTCTCAAAATATTTCTAAATAAAATGCAATTGTACATTTTTAAAACGCGAAGTGGTAATTAGTGTTCCTAATAGTGATTGTTAGTGTATGACTGTGACAGCGCTTTGCAACCAGAAATAGTGTGTGCTAATTCAAAATCAAATCGTTGAATGGATTTTGTTCTTTTAGCTACCACCTTAACGGCTAGATTTTATTCATTTATTATAAGCATGTTTATGAAAATCACACACTTGTAGGGGGATTCGTGTTGAAGAAGGATGATTCGTTTTACTAAATAAATAAAGGTTAATGATGTAATAATTACTAGATTTTTTTATGTTAACTTGTCCACTTGATAAAGTATTGTATACAATTTGAAGACTCAATTTGGATTTAAGAATTTGCGTAAAAATAAATTGATTAGAAGGTCTACAAATAAGTCGCCTATTTCCAAACATCCCTAAATTTATTTGAAAAAAACGGGTTTTTGGAAATAGAAAACTCAAAAATTCGGGAGTAATAAAATAAGATAGATACTTGTAAATAAAACACTTTTATTGTATATATTAGCATAAATAAACGATTATTAAATGAATTTAATGATTTAATATATGCAACTCGTTCAACATACGCCTACGTATTTATTTATTTATAGCATACAGTTAATTTATATGATTTATATCAAACTGTCGCGGTATTTTACATCTTGAATTTTCTTCTTCTCGTCGAATTTTAACACATTGTTCTGTATTTACATCGATGAATAAGTATTTTTAACAGAGTTAAATGTTTTAATCCACCCAACTCGTTCAACACGAGCGTACGTTGGGTTGCCTACGCCGTGTTTATCCAGTTTATAAACGGCGGCGTTGTTGTAAAGTTGCAAACTAAAGTGAATAACGTGTGCGTTGAAAAAAAACGGGTACCGTTTAATAAACAACAGAAAATGAATGGTGCGAGAACCAAAAGATGTAAACCAAACCGAATTTCGAAAAATCGTCTAAAAAATAATAGGAAAAACAGGTATGATTGTTGGGTTTGAAATAAATAGGGAAAACGAACGTTGGATAAGAGAGAATGAGAACTGAATGATGTTTAAAGAAAATGTAATTTCTGGCAACAACAAATGAGGTTTAAATAAAATGTCTGTGTAAAGGTCCATATTGATAGAACATTTGCCTGTTGCGTGTTACCATAATGTTGCCCCGTTGCACCTAGTGGAGATGAGGAAGCATTGCATTGTACCGTGTCAAATCATGACATGGTGCAAAGCAACGGAACCGATCGAGCAGTTGGCGGATTTTAGCCGGCTTTGCACCAAAAGAATTCACACGTTGCGGTGTTGTGGTACTTGGGTGTGTAGGCATATCAATTCAGTCTCTTCTTATTTATCTGCTCTCACTCCTGTATCGTCTAGTTGTATCATGTTTATTTTTAAGACACGGGTCCATAATAACGGAATAAAATAAGCAATCCATTGCGTGTCATCAAATGTTAAGTGACGGTGACACGCAACAGGCAAATATTCTAATCAGTGCGGGCCTCAACACTTTTACTACCAGACTCTCGAGGAAAAAATCAGGGTGGCAACCAATCGGAAAAGTCAGGGGATTTTATTCTTATTCAGGGAAATTCGGCCTTTTTAGCGAACAGTCAGGAAATTTTGAAATAAATAATAATAGACGATACGGGAGTAATAAAACAATTGATAATTGACACTCTAAATTTATTTCTCTCTAAACGATTGGTTGAAGATTTCACTTGAATTTAGGGATTTATATGCTCATTAAGTAAAATTTCTAGTTTAGAAAAGCCTGAAATTTTGCTTAATGTGGGAGTGGAAACCCTCGTTAGACAATCAATCAGCAAGTTATTTTGGCGTTTCCTGTATTGTCAAATTTATGGCATAAAATATAGTTGATGTTATCTTTTAGTTGAAATTTAGAACAAAAACAAATTCGTGTGCATTATTTGTTATTTTAAGAGAGTGAAACATATCAGATTGGTCGCCACCATAAGAAATCCACTGGCACACCCCTGATGTTATATATGTTAATTATGAATTAATTTTTGTAAGGAGTATTTTTTATAACATTTTAACTAACACAATTGCTACCGATTGGTTTGCTCAAACAGATCAATGGCACTTTCAATATACAAAAATATGTTTGGAAGACTTTTAGATTTTGAATCTTTGACCATAAGGAAATACTGTGATCCATATGTTGACATAAATAGGGATTAATATGAAAGGAAAGGAACCTACAGTGGGTTGATTTTACAAACATTCATTTTGAAAAACTGTGTAACAAGTAATTTCACCTCATGTTTAGTATCAGTGAGCTAAAACAAGACGAAGAAATGCTGCTTGAGTGAAGTGGACAAGATGGTATGCAAATAAAAATTGTCTGTTTAGTGAGCTACATTTGTGTACTTCGTGTGGGGCCCAGAAAACACTTATAACATGGAAGTGCTGGTTCATATTTATTAGGTAAAATGAATTTGGAAGTTTAGTTAGAGGATTATAATAAAATTGGAAGTTTTATTAGTTGAAAGTGATGAATACATAAAAAATTAAAAAAGCGTATATAAATATATAAATAAATTAAATATAATTATAATTTCTATTATGATCCTGTAATTCTTATTTTTATAGAACATGACCAAATACTTCTTTTTGTTAGTCGAAATATTTGTGAATGATATCAATAATACCTTAAAGAAATTAAAAAATCCTATCAAAGTAATTTTGAGCAAACATTTTAATTTGGTATGGTAAAGTAATGTACATATTAAGTTATCAGAAATTATGTAAGAACTGTTAAGTCAAGAAAAGTTGAATTTTGTTAAAACAAAAACTTAAAATCCATACTTTTTAAAAAATATTTCTGAAGCTGCTTTATCATAGAAAAATACAATGAATAAAAATGAGATAATTTCCTGCAGTATGGTAGTTAACTAATTCTAAAACTAAAATTAATTATAAAAAAAACTATTTTTATCTTTAAAATTGTTGTATTGCTATAAAATACAAGTTCTAAATCTGTTGTTAAGAAACAAGGTGGTTCAAATGCAATATTCGTCTCTAATGAAAAGGTAGCTAAAATCATGTTTCTGTATAAATAAACAACAGGGAGTTTTTCTTTTAAGTATACATATCCCAATTATATGCTGTTCATTTTCAGATATTCATTGTTTTTTTTAAGTGTTCAATTCTAAGGTTTATGTGAGTATTTTCTACTCCCAGGTTAGCATGAAGCCTCAAAATTTGGTTTGATTGCGTAGTGAAGTGGAGTAACCAAACCAAATTTTCAGATTGTCTAAACTCTAAATTTTACTTAATGCGTATTACATTGATTTTAAGTAAAGTTCACTTAGTCACAATATGTGTTCAGTATTGAATATGCGTAGCGCATAAAGTAAAATTTCGAGTTTTCTAAACTCGAAATTTTACTTCATGCTTAACCTGGGAGTAGAAAACACTTGTTTAGAGTTTCAAATTAAACTGTTTTATAAAATGCGTATACTTAAATAAAACATTATTTGTATTTTGTCGATTACATTGAATTTAGATTTATAAGAAGTTGAGTTATGAATTTAAACAAAATGAGAATTTGTGTTGGGTGAATTCAGATAAATTAGAAGTCTGATTAAGTGAATTAAAATAACTAAAAGTCTAGTTACATAAATTTAGATAAGTTAGAAGTTGGGCTAAGTAAATTAAAATAAAATCATGATAATATCAAAATGTTTCAAATGTTACTTAAGAAATTGATTCCTCATATCACCAAACACATTAAACTGGTCCAACTCTGAACTTGAGTTCAAAGTGACATTAGAACAGTAGGAACTGTCATCTTGAACTCGAGGTCAACCTTTTTGTTGCAACTAGGCCTAATGATAAAGACACACACACATGTGATTAATTATCAATGATGCAAACACTGTGTCATTACCTATAAAATAAACTCATGCTTAATGCAGTGCTGCGTCAATGAAGTTTCATAGACTGTTGTTTTTAAGTAAACATATTTTTTTCATTTGTTTAGATATGGGCAAAAATGACTATTGACCGAAGAGCATATGATTCACGGAGATGGTCAGTGGCAGCAGTGATGGCTGCAATGAGATTAGGGTGTTCCTGGTGATAACAGACACTGATGAAACGGTACAACTATACAACCATCAGCAGGAGCGTCTGTCGTCGGAGAATTGATAAAGAAAAAACGTCCTAGTTATTTTTATTATGTATCATAACATATTTAACAATAAACAAAATAAAGTTCAAAATTAGTTTTTTTTTAATTTAAATAAAATAAGAAGTTTTGTTAGGTAAATTAGGATGAATTAGAAGTCTAGTTAAGTAAATTTAAATACAATCAGGAGTTAGGTTAGGTGAAATTAAGAATTGTATCAGGAGTTGGGTTAGTTGAAATTAATAATTTAGATGTAGTGTCAGGAGTTAGGTTAGGTGTGAGGTTAGGTGAAATTGTTTATTCAGGAGTTGCGTTAGGTGTGAGGTTAGGTGTAATTGAAAATTCAGACGCCATGTCAGGAGTTGGGTTACGTGTGAGGTTAGGTGAAATTGGAAATTCAGGAGTTGGGTTAAGTGTGAGGTTAGGTGAAATAGGATATTCAGGAGTTGGGTTAGGTGTGAGGTTAGGTGAAATTGGATATTCAGCAGTTGGGTTAGGTGTGAGGTTAGGTGAAATTGGTTATTCAGGAGTTGGGTTAGGTGTGAGGTTAGGTGAAATTTTAAATTCAGGAGTTGGGTTAAGTGTGAGGTTAGGTGAAATTGGATATTCAGGAGTTGGGTTAGGTGTGAGGTTAGGTGAAATAGGATATTCAGGAGTTGGGTTAGGTGAAATTGGTTATTCAGGAGTTGGGTTAGGTGAAATTGGATATTCAGCAGTTGGGTTAGGTGTGAGGTTAGGTGAAATTGGTTATTCAGGAGTTGGGTTAGGTGTGAGGTTAGGTGAAATTGGAAATTCAGGAGTTGGGTTAAGTGTGAGGTTAGGTGAAATTGGATATTCAGGAGTTGGGTTAGGTGTGAGGTTAGGTGAAATAGGATATTCAGGAGTTGGGTTAGGTGAAATTGGTTATTCAGGAGTTGGGTTAGGTGTGAGGTTAGGTGAAATTGGATATTCAGCAGTTGGGTTAGGTGTGAGGTTAGGTGAAATTGGTTATTCAGGAGTTGGGTTAGGTGTGAGGTTAGGTGAAATTGGAAATTCAGACGCCATGTCAGGAGTTTGGTTAAGTGTGAGGTTAGGTGAAATTGGATATTCAGGAGTTGGGTTAGGTGTGAGGTTAGGTGAAATTGGTTATTCAGGAGTTGGGTTAGGTGTGAGGTTAGGTGAAATTGGAAATTCAGACGCTATGTCAGGAGTTAGGTTAGGTGAAATTGGATATTCAGGAGTTGGGTTAGGTGTGAGGTTAGGTGTAATTGAAAATTCAGACGCCATGTCAGGAGTTGGGTTAGGTGTGAGGTTAGGTGAAATTGGAAATTCAGGAGTTGGTAACCTCACACTTAACCCAACTCCTGAATTTCCAATTTCACCTAACCTCACACCTAACCCAACTCCTGAATATCCAATTTCACCTAACCCAACTCCTAAATATCCAATTTCACCTAACCTTACACCTGACCCAACTCCTGAATATCCAATTTCACCTAACCTCACACTTAACCCAACTCCTGAATTTCCAATTTCACCTAACCTCACACCTAACCCAACTCCTGAATAACCAATTTCACCTAACCTCACACCTAACCCAACTCCTAAATATCCAATTTCACCTAACCTCACACCTAACCCAACTCCTGAATAACCAATTTCACCTAACCCAACTCCTGACTAACCAATTTCACCTAACCTCACACCTGACCCAACTCCTGAATATCCAATTTCACCTAACCTCACACTTAACCCAACTCCTGAATTTCCAATTTCACCTAACCTCACACCTGACCCAACTCCTGAGTAACCAATTTCACCTAACCTCACACCTAACCCAACTCCTGAATATCCAATTTCACCTAACCTCACACTTAACCCAACTCCTGAATTTCCAATTTCACCTAACCTCACACCTAACCCAACTCCTGAATATCCAATTTCACCTAACCTCACACTTAACCCAACTCCTGAATTTCCAATTTCACCTAACCTCACACCTAACCCAACTCCTGAATAACCAATTTCACCTAACCTCACACCTAACCCAACTCCTAAATAACTAATTTCACCTAACCCAACTCCTGAATATCCAATTTCACCTAACCTCACACCTAACCCAACTCCTGAATAACCAATTTCACCTAACCTCACACCTAACCCAACTCCTGAATATCCAATTTCACCTAACCCAACTCCTGCCATGGCGTCTAAATTTCCAATTACACCTAACCTAACTCCTGATACAGCGTCTGAATTTCCAGTTACACTTAACCTAACTCCTGACATGGCGTCTGAATTTCCAGTTACACCTAACCTAACTCCTGACATGGCTTCTGAATTTCCAATTACACCTCTCAGGAGTTAGGTTAGGTGTAACTGGAAATTCAGACGCCATGTCAGGAGTTGGGTTAGGTGTGAGGTTAGGTGAAATTGGATATTCAGGAGTTGGGTTAGGTGTAAGGTCAGGTGAAATTGGTTATTTAGGAGTTGGGTTAGGTGTGAGGTTAGGTGAAATTGGTTATTCAGGAGTTGGGTTAGGTGTGAGGTTAAGTGAAATTGAATATTCAGGAGTTGCGTTAGGTGTGAGGTTAGGTGAAATTGGATATTCAGGAGTTAGGTTAGGTGTAAGGTTGGGTGAAATTGGATATTCAGGAGTTAGGTTAGGTGTAAGGTTAGGTGAAATTGGTTATTTATTAGTTGGGTTAGGTGTGAGGTTAGGTGAAATTGGTTATTCAGGAGTTGGATTAGGTGTGAGGTTAAGTGAAATTGAATATTCAGGAGTTGGGTTAGGTGTGAGGTTAGGTGAAATTGGATATTCAGGAGTTGGGTTAGGTGTAAGGTTAGGTGAAATTAGTTATTTAGGAGTTGGGTTAGGTGTGAGGTTAGGTGAAATTGGTTATTCAGTAGTTGGGTTAGGTGTGAGGTTAAGTGAAATTAAATATTCAGGAGTTGGGTTAGGTGTGAGGTTAGGTGAAATTGGTTATTCAGGGGTTGGGGTAAGTGTGAGGTTAGGTGAAATTGGATATTCAGGAGTTGGGTTAGGTGTGAGGTTAGGTGAAATTGGTTATTCAGGAGTTGTGTTAGGTGTGAGGTTAGGTGAAATTGGAAATTCAGGAGTTGGGTTAAGTGTGAGGTTAGGTGAAATTGGATATTCAGGAGTTGGGTTAGGTGTAAGGTTAGGTGAAATTGGATATTCAGGAGTTGGGTTAAGTGTGAGGTTAGGTGAAAATTTAAATTCAGGAGTTGGGTTAAGTGTGAGGTTAGGTGAAATTAGATATACAGGAGTTGGGTTAGGTGTGAGGTTAGGTGAAATTGGTAAGTATAGGTGTGAGGTTAGGTGAAATTGGAAATTCAGACGCCATGTCAGGAGTTTGGTTAAGTGTGAGGTTAGGTGAAATTGGATATTCAGGAGTTGGGTTAGGTGTGAGGTTAGGTGAAATTGGTTATTCAGGAGTTGGGTTAGGTGAAATTGGAAATTCAGACGCTATGTCAGGAGTTAGGTTAGGTGAAATTGGATATTCAGGAGTTGGGTTAGGTGTGAGGTTAGGTGTAATTGAAAATTCAGACGCCATATCAGGAGTTGGGTTAGGTGAAATTGGAAATTCAGGAGTTGGAAACCTCACACTTAACCCAACTCCTGAATTTCCAATTTCACCTAACCTCACACCTAACCCAACTCCTGAATAACCAATTTCACCTAACCTCACATCTAACCCAACTCCTGAATATCCAATTTCACCTAACCCAACTCCTAAATATCCAATTTCACCTAACCTTACTCATGACCCAACTCCTGAATATCCAATTTCACCTAACCTCACACTTAACCCAACTCCTGAATTTCCAATTTCACCTAACCTCACACCTAACCCAACTCCTGAATAACCAATTTCACCTAACCTCACACCTAACCCAACTCCTAAATATCCAATTTCACCTAACCCAACTCCTGAATAACCAATTTCACCTAACCTCACACCTAACCCAACTCCTGACTAACCAATTTCACCTAACCTCACACCTGACCCAACTCCTGAATATCCAATTTCACCTAACCTCACACTTAACCCAACTCCTGAATTTCCAATTTCACCTAACCTTACACCTAACCCAACTCCTGAATAACCAATTTCACCTAACCCAACTCCTGAATATCCAATTTCACCTAACCTCACACTTAACCCAACTCCTGAATTTCCGATTTCACCTAACCTCACACCTAACCCAACTCCTGAATATCCAATTTCACCTAACCTCACACTTAACCCAACTCCTGAATTTCCAATTTCACCTAACCTCACACCTAACCCAACTCCTGAATAACCAATTTCACCTAACCTCACACCTAACCCAACTCCTAAATAACTAATTTCACCTAACCTTACACCTAACCCAACTCCTGAATATCCAATTTCACCTAACCTCACACCTAACCCAACTCCTGAATATCCAATTTCACCTAACCCAACTCCTGCCATGGCGTCTAAATTTCCAATTCCACCTAACCTAACTCCTGATACAGCGTCTGAATTTCCAGTTACACTTAACCTAACTCCTGACATGGCGTCTGAATTTCCAGTTACACCTAACCTAACTCCTGACATGGCTTCTGAATTTCCAATTACACCTCTCAGGAGTTAGGTTAGGTGTAACTGGAAATTCAGACGCCATGTCAGGAGTTGGGTTAGGTGTGAGGTTAGGTGAAATTGGATATTCAGGAGTTGGGTTAGGTGTAAGGTTAGGTGAAATTGGTTATTTAGGAGTTGGGTTAGGTGTTAGGTTAGGTGAAATTGGTTATTCAGGAGTTGGGTTAGGTGTGAGGTTAAGTGAAATTGAATATTCAGGAGTTGCGTTAGGTGTGAGGTTAGGTGAAATCGGATATTCAGGAGTTAGGTTAGGTGTAAGGTTAGGTGAAATTGGATATTCAGGAGTTAGGTTAGGTGTAAGGTTAGGTGAAATTGGTTATTTAGGAGTTGGGTTAGGTGTGAGGTTAGGTGAAATTGGTTATTCAGGAGTTGGGTTAGGTGTGAGGTTAAGTGAAATTGAATATTCAGGAGTTGGGTTAGGTGTGAGGTTAGGTGACATTGGATATTCAGGAGTTGGGTTAGGTGTAAGGTTAGGTGAAATTAGTTATTTAGGAGTTGGGTTAGGTGAAATTGGTTATTCAGGAGTTGGGTTAGGTGTGAGGTTAAGTGAAATTAAATATTCAGGATTTGGGTTAGGTGTGAGGTTAGGTGAAATTGGTTATTCAGGGGTTGGGGTAAGTGTGAGGTTAGGTGAAATTGGATATTCAGGAGTTGGGTTAGGTGTGAGGTTAGGTGAAATTGGAAATTCAGGAGTTGGGTTAAGTGTGAGGTTAGGTGAAATTGGATATTCAGGAGTTGGGTTAGGTGTAAGGTTAGGTGAAATTGGATATTCAGGAGTTGGGTTAAGTGTGAGGTTAGGTGAAATTTTAAATTCAGGAGTTGGGTTAAGTGTGAGGTTAGGTGAAATTAGATATTCAGGAGTTGGGTTAGGTGTGAGGTTAGGTGAAATTGGTTATTCAGGAGTTGGGTTAGATGTGAGGTTAGGTGAAATTGGAAATTCAGGAGTTGGGTTAAGTGTGAGGTTAGGTGAAATTGGATATTCAGGAGTTGGGTTAGGTGTGAGGTTAGGTGAAATTAGATATTCCATCGCCGTGTTAGGAGTTGGGTGAGGAATTATTGGGAATTCAGACGCCGTGTCAATTTCACCTAACCTAACTCTTAACCCAACTCCTGAATATCCAATTTCACCTAACCTCACACTTAACCCAACTCCAAAAAAAACCAATTTCACCTAACCTCACACCTAACCCAACTCCTGAATATCCAATTTCACCTAACCTCACACCTAACCCAACTCCTAAATATCCAATTTCACCTAACCTCACACCTGACCCAACCCCCGAATATCCAATTTCACCTAACCTCACACTTAACCCAACTCCTGAATTTCCAATTTCACCTAACCTCACACCTAACCCAACTCCTGAATAACCAATATCACCTAACCTCACACCTAACCCAACTCCTGAATATCCAATTTCACCTAACCCAACTCCTGCCATGGCGTCTGAATTTCCAATTACACCTAACCTAACTCCGGATACAGCGTCTGAATTTCCAGTTACACTTAACCTAACTCCTGACATGGCGTCTGAATTTCCAGTTACACCTAACCTAACTCCTGACATGGCGTTTGAACATCCAATTTCACCTAACCTCACACCTAACCCAACTCTTGACAAGGCGTTTAAATATCCAATTTCACCTAACCTCACACTTAACCCAACTCTTGACACGGCGTTTAAATATCCAATTTCACCTAACCTCACACCTAACCCAACTCCTGACATGGCGACAAGATATCTAAATTTCTAATTTCATCTAATCCAACTTCTGACACGACGTCTGAATTTACAATTTTACCTAACCTAACTCCTGACCTAACTCAATTCCGGACATGACGTTTAAACTTCCAATTTCACCTAACCCAACTCCGGACAAGACGTCTGGATTTCCAACTTCACCCAACCCAACTCCTGACAAGACGTCTAAACTTCTCATTTCATTTAAAAGGAAATAATAATCGAACTTTATTTGGTTTATTATTAAATAAGTAATACATAATAAAAATATGTAACACGTTTTTTCTTTATCAAATTCTCCAACGACAGATGCTCCTGCAGATGCAGTACGGTTGTTTTGTTTCATCTGCGACCACCATCATTCTAATCTCACTGCTGCCACTGTCTATCGCCGTGAACCTCTCTTGAGCTCTTCGTTCAATCGTCATTGCGGCCCATATCTATTCAAATAAAAAAACAAAAACGTTTACTTAAAAACAACAATCTCTAAACAGATTTTAACACTATCTTCATTGACGCAAACATCAAGCATGAGTTTACCACATAGACAGCGTGTGCATCATTGATAATTAATCACATTTCATTATTAGCCCTAGTTGAATCAATTTATCGATTAAAATCTAGTAATAGTTTCATACATTTCAAAAAAAGTCTATCAATTCTCATGAGATTGATGTTTACCATATAGAAAATGTTTATTTCAATCAAGAAATAAATTTAATCAACAAATAACCTAATTTAGTAAATCATCTAAGATTGTGTTGAAGCGGGTTCCTGTAAATTAGATTTCTGAAAAGTGGGTCGCAATGTTTAAAAGCTTGAGAACCGCTGCTCTAGAGAAGTACAAACAAAAAAATTAAACATTTGTATATAGTGGGTAAACTGTAAAAAGTAAGTGTTTTATTTACAAAAAAAAAAATTAAAACAAAATGAGGCAATAGGCCCGTTCATCAAAATGTTCAGCATTCAAGATATTTGGATTCACTTGTAAATAAAACACTTTTACTCTGTTTAACCACTGAATCTGAAGATTCAGTGGTTAAACAAAGTAAAAAGTGTTTTATTTACAAGTGTATTTAAGATGTACCACAAAGTGAACGCCTACAACACCAAACACATATTTGGATTCATTTGTGATGCATGTCACGAATGAACTTCGGCCATTTTGAGAACTTTAACCCACCAACACCAATCACCAACACCAATTGGTATATTTTATACGATTGATAAAGTCCCAATCATGTTCACAATTAACAGCCCGGTCATCATTCTCCAACAATTGGCAGTAAACAAACAAGTTACTAGTGTTTCTGATGAATGGGCCCATTGTGTGTCACACAGCCTGATTATTACTAAAAAACTACACAAGAGTGAGTTTTAATTCGTTTTTATATTTTCTAAATATTCTACAAACAATTGTCAAATTCAGTTTCACTTCATGATAAACAAGAGTTTGTTTTAAAACAAAGCACTTTTTGCAATGTATGTTAATTGAATGACTCACCTTTTATTTTTGGCGCGCTGCACTTCTTTCGGGATTTCCTTCCGTTTCCACTGAATTTCCTACCATTTTCACTGGTGTTTTTCCTTTTCCTTCGCTAGCGTCTTCCGTAAACAAACTTTCAAACAAAAATGGCAGTCTTGTCATTAACCAGGGCCACCAACGGTTTTGCGCTAAAGGAACTGAACAGTGTCGCCACGCACACAGCTAAAGTTCCTAAAAATTGATACAATTGAAATTTATTTTGAGAAATTAAAAATAAAACGGGAAAAATTGCAAAACAGCAATTGTAGTTATAAATCGGGAAGAAAATTCAATTCGATTTAGCACTTAAAAAATGAAGTATAAGAACTATACAGCCCAGGCAAACTTTTAAACTAAATCGCGTTGAACTTTTTATAATTTACACTCTGACTCACCCCGGGTTGATTTCCTTGACTCTATTTTGATAATTCTACAATTCTTCACCCGAATTTTCTTTGGATTAACGCAAACAACGCAAGAACATAACAACTGTACGGATTCATAACAAAAAAAAAATACTCTCGATTTCTTTGACAGCCCACGCAAACTTTTAAGCTAAAATCTCGACGAACTGCTTAAAATTCGCACTCTGACTCACCCCGAGCTGATTTACGCTATTTTAATTCTTCACGGTTTTTCACCCGACTTTTTTTGCGATTAACAAAATGAAACGTTTAAAATTTTAAAGAAATTCGATCACAAATTAAATTCAAAGAATTTTGAGGTTATTTAAACCATAGATAAGTCGCAAGACCGGATACCGGTTTAGCCAAAGAGGCTTTTCGCTGCCAACTTAATTTTAACTCGGCGAGAAAGAATGAGCCGTAAATGGGTATGAATGTAAAATAAACTTGACGCATTTCGAGTTTGTCAATTATAGAATTTTTAGGTTACCTAAACCATAGATAAGTTGCAAGCTTAATTACTCGATTTAGCCATGGACGCATTTTGCTGCCAGCTTAATTTTAACTCGGCGAGAAAGAATGAGCCGTAAATGGCTGTGAATGTCCCAAGCGGCCATGAACGGTTAAATGTTTGTTGACGACTGAACAAACATTTGACCGTTCATGGCCGCGTGGGACATTCAGAGCCATTTACGGCTCATTCTTTCTCGCCGAGTTAAAATAAGCTGGCAGCAAAATGCGTCCATGGCTAAATCGAGTAATTTCAAAATTCTATAATTGACATAAACTCAAAATGCGTCAAGTTTATTTTACGACTGAATTGCATTAGAATAATCTTCAAAATTGGAAGTAGAGGCGGCTTCCCCGGACCCCACGATAAATTACGGCTCAAAATATATCTATTTTAACCGTAAAATATCAAAAGACTGATAACTAGGTAAATTTCTTTTGCAATTTGGAAACATTGCACCATGACATCTTAGCCACGAGTTCCATACACCGTTATTCTGGCGTATCCGTTGATTGTGTGTGGTATGGCACCCCTGGAGGAGTGTGACAGCGACTCTACTCTCTACTCTACCCTGATTTGCGGCGTTCACAACAAGTTCTCCCTCAACTTTATAGTAAGTTTCACCCGACTAATTGCTAGGTGGTCGGGCTATCCAAGAGTTGGAGCCAGGGTTGTTTCGGCATTGGTACAGTATTGTTCCAAGTTTTCTTTAGCCGCGCATTAAGTGGTTACCTTACTATATACCAGGCCTGGCACGAGCACGAAAACTGATTTATCTAGGTTCCACGTACCACACAGTTTTTCAAAATGAATGTTTGTAAAATCAACCCACTGTAGGTTACTTGGTTAAATTATTATTCTTTTTTTCACTTTTATTTTTCGATGCTAGATGTACATTTTGGGTACTGTACATAGTATTATCAATAATGGGTACATAGCAGAGCTTGGACGAATCCTCGTAAAAAGGATTCGAATAACGAATCCCACTCACCTAAAGATTCGAATCCTGTTTTTTCAAATCAGGAATACAAATCCTTTAAGAATAAATTTGATTTAATTATTTGTTTGCAACCTTTAATATATAAATATCGTTACCAGTTGTTTTAACAAAAATATTCAAAACCTAATTATTTATTATTAACACTGTACATTGTTGATAACAGACTAAATATCTGACTTCCTGTTACTCTGAATAAAGATTCAAATTAAACTTATTATAAAATCGACGAATGCCTAAAAATTATGTAAATAAAAAATTCATGGAATTATATTTAAATTGACCAAAACACTAACAAGAAAGCCATATGATACTATTAAATTTGTCAAAATCAGCAGGCAAATTACAAAACACGTAAAAATTTATAAAATTAACTTAAATATTGACAAAAACAATTTAACAAAATGGGGGTTTCCCACAAAAAAGTTATATTAAAAGGCCAGGGAAAAAAATCTTGAATCAGGGAAATGTAAGAAAAATGTAAGATTTTAAATTGTGGCTATCATGTCAGTTTTACTTCAAATAATATTAAAAAAAAAATGAAAACTAGATTATTATCTTTAAGAACATTTTCAGTCATTTAATGTTCTTATCAAAGCATTCAGTTTGAAGTTTCGAACAAGTGTTTTCCACTCCCAGACTAAGCATGAAGTAAAATTTCGAGTTTAGAAAAGCCCCATGAAAATTTGTCGAGGGTCGCGCAGCGACCCGAGACAAATTTTCTGGGCTTTTCTAAACTCGAAATTTTACTTCATGCGCCACGCATATAAAACAGTGATTTAACGAGAAATTTAAAAACACACAAAACACATTTTTCATGTTAATCCTCACAAATAATTCGAATTATTTTTGACGCCTAAAATCCTTTTGTAAGTATTCGAATCCTTTTATAAATATTCGAATCCTTTTATAAAGATTCAAATCACACACATTTGGATTCGAATACGAATCCTCTTAAGAAAATGTAACGAATCCGGATTACGAATCCAGTTGAACTAAAGTATTCGAATGCCTCTTTTGAATCTTTTAAAAGGATTCGAATCCTGCCCAGCTCTGGTACATAGTACCCGAAATGTACATCTAGCATCGAAAAATAAAAGTGAAGAAAGGAATATAACTGCGTTTTAATTAAGTGACTTAAAATCTTCACGCAACTTAAATAACCACTGTAGGTTATCATTTGATATTTTCAATCTGTCATATTAATCCGTATTTATGCCAACACATGGACCACAGTATATCGTTATGGTCAAAGATTTTGAATAGCATCTCAGCCGTGGCTGGTCAACAGAGCTGCTTTGCTGAGGCCATTAATTATGCAAAAAGAAGTCTCCCAAATATATTGATCTTCTGTTTGAGCAAACCGATCGGTAGCAATTGTGTTCATTAAAATGTAATAAAAAATACATCTTACAAAAATTAAATCATAACTAAGATATAAAACAATTAGGCTGAAATGTTAAATTTCTCCCGGTCTCTTAAAATAACAAATAATGCACACGAATTTGTTTTCGTTCTACATTTTGACCAAAAAATAACCATGACTCTATTTTATGTCATAAATTTAACAATAAAGGAAACAACAAAATAAGTTTCTGATTGACCGCCTAACGAGGGTAACCACTCCCAGATTAAGTATGAAGCAAAATTTCGAGTTTAGAAAAGCCTGAAAATTTGGATTTGCTGGGGCGAGTCGCGTCGCAGCAAATCCAAATTTTCAGGCTTTTCTAAACTCGAAATTTTACTTTATGCGCCACTCGTATAAATCACTAACTTCAAGTGAAATCTTCAACCAAACGGTTAGAGAGAAATAAATTTAGTAGGTCAATTATTGGTTGTTCAAATTACGGGAAAAGTGCTATGATGCGACACTTTAACATTTTTTTATTTTGTTTAAAATTTTTTAATGTGTCAAATTCGTGCTTCGAACAGAACTAACAATTTGTAAGTTCTTTAATCATATTATCCGACTATACAAATCAGTAATCAGACATATGCAAGTGAAACATGGGTTTAACACAAGCAGAGGAAGACAAACTGGAAAAATGGGAGTGAAAAATACTAAGAAAAATCCTCGGTGGTGTCAAAGAAGGTCAAATCTGGCGCAGAACCATAAGCGAAGTGCTGAGACAAAACAGGCTATAAATTCTTAAATCCAAATTGAGTCTTGAAATTGTATCAAATAGACAAGTTCAACATTTAAAAATGGAGTAATTATTACATCACCAACCTTTATTATCAACATGAATCCTTCTACCAGTGTGTGATTTTTATCGAAATGCTTATAATAAATGAATAAAATCACTATCTAGCTGTTGAAGTTGACGATGCAAACACAAAATCCATTGAATGATTTGATTTTGAATTAGCACACGTTGATAAAAACTCTCGGACACTAATTTTTTGTTGCCACAGTCATACATTAAGAATCACCATTAGGAATATCAATTAGCACTTCGCGTTTTAAAAATGTACAATTGCATTGTATTTTGAATTGTTTTGAGAAAATGATTAAGCGCGTGTTTACATTTCGGATATTGCACCTCTACTAAATCGATCAAATTGATAAAATTAAATAGAAAACGTGTCGCTGTTTTTGTGCTTTCGCAAATTAAAGAGAGAGGAAAAAAATCACACACGCATATGTAATAAATCAAATGCATACATAGGCAATGGCTCGGTTTAAAGATAAAACTTTGACAATAAATCGAGAGATGTCACTGCATGTATTAAATTTAACAAAATAAATTGAAACCAAAATTAATTCTTCTACGATAAATCGAGAGATGTCGCTATGTGTATTAAACGCGGATTTTTAGGTAACTTTGACAATAAATCGAGAGATGTCACTGCATGTATTAAATGTAACAATATAACTTGAAACCAAAATTAATACTTCTACGATAAATCGAGAGATGTCGCTATGTGTATTAAATCACCAGTATACACGCGGATTTTTAAAACTTTGTTTAGTAGTCGACGTTATTATGGATGAAAGCGCGTGCAATTTATGTGCGCTAATTACGGGGTAAAAAGTAAAGCAATAATGTTTAGATTAATCAGAAAATACTCACCATTTATACATTTCCGTCTACACTAACATCCTGCAAATCACTCTAGCAATTGACGTGAATGATTTGCAATTACGAAGAGAAAAACGCAAACACTTCTTGGAGATAAGCGCAAACACTTGTTGAATCATTCGATTTAAAACTCGGGTCTCTTAAACCGGCACAAACAACAAAATGGGTGGCGAGTGCACCGCCGGCACCGAATATGTTCCGCCGAGTAACCTATGGCGTCAACGGTAGTTTTTAACCAATGGGGAGCAGGAACGTCATAGGTCACTCGGCGGAACGTGTTTTGGGTGCCCGGCGCTGGCTTGCACCCGACATTTTTTTTGTTTGCGTTTTGTTTGTTTACAAAGACGAGTGCTTCGGTTTAATTGAAACTCCTACAGTAATTAATTATACATTGAAATTCATTATTTATAAATTGATTCTATACATAATCAATTATACATCGAAATTCATCATTTAGAAATGTTCTATACACCGACATTTCTAAACGATGAATTTTATTCATCATTTAAAAAATATTTCGGTGTTGGTAGTAATGATCAAAACAATTTGGCTAATGTCAAAATGTCCTTCATTTTCTCCAAAGTGTGAATCGAGCGTTTAATAATTCCCAGCTTCAGCTTTTAATTGATCCTCTATTTGTTTTGTGTTTAATGAAAACGTGTGTGGCGCTGTAGCGTTTGTTCTTTTCGAAATCGGTGGGATGTTTTGTTAAATCGTGTTGTGTGTGTGGGTGTGTGGTGTTTGGTTCTGGGAGGGCGGTCTGTGAATAAAAGACTTTAGGAAATAGAAAAAGGGAGGAATGTCGAAGCTGTCGCAGAACCACTCGCAGACGTACAAGCTGGTGATAGTCGGGGGCGGCGGTGTCGGCAAGTCGGCCATCACCCTGCAGTTCATACAGGTGGGTGCTTGAAAGCAGGGCTTCTGCAGTACCCATGCAATTTCCACAATAAATCTGCAAATGGTACAGGCCAAGAGGCTACCCCAACAATTATCTACCCATACAATTTGTCATCAGTGAGAAGTTGCACTGGAATGACATTTTGGAAAGAATTTACCCAACCGTTTGGAGTAAAACGTGTAACTTTTTACCGATCACAAGATGCATCGCTGCTGTGAATAGCCCCCCTAGAAAAGAGTTGTCGATGTTTAGGAGTACAAACAGTCGTACTTCGTTGAAACACTCAGGGATTAGTATTCGATGTCCCTGTTACTGATCCCTGAGTTGCTTGGGAGTGCACGTCGATGCTTTCGGATGTTATTGTTTACGCTAAGTTGCGTGTGTTTGCGATATAAAAAACGGGATTCCTTTTTTCCATTTTATAATCGACCGACCCGTTTCCTGTGCATTTCAATGTGTGAGTGTGTTATGTATGTGTCATGTCTTTATTTGGTGATTGAAAGAGTTGGTTAACAACCTTGTGTTTTATCCTTGTGTGTGTGTGTGTGAGTGTGTGTTTAAGTATGGAAAATCCCACACGCTTGGCTTGGCTTGTTTTTCTCTCCTTGTGTGTGTGTGTGTGTGTGTGTTTGTGTAGGTCACCGAGTTGACATTTGTTCAGTGAGTTTGATTATCACACACGTACACACACATTGGGTTAATTACTTGAAATTATAATCTTTATTGCTGTTAATTAAAAAGAAAATCGTTTTTGTCAAGTTGATCGTTTCGCTTGTGCGCTCGTGACAGCCTTGCACTAATTCTCGGGCTATTTTCGTTCAGGGCCGACGACGAGTTATTTCCAGACGGTCCGTGTTTGTTTTGTACCAATTCTAGGTTATGTGTTAACGCTCGTCTATCAAATTCCAGAGTTACTTCGTGACGGACTACGACCCGACGATAGAGGACTCGTACACGAAACAATGCGTGATAGACGACGTGCCAGCGAAATTGGACAGTGAGTAGTTTTTGTTCTTGTAAGCCTCCCCGTTTTAACAAACGATGAAACTAATCGTAACCTTTATTCAACACTGTTGCCTGTTAAATTGGAGAGTGAGTAGTTTTTGTTCTTGTAAGCCTACAAGTTTTAACAAACGATCAAACGATTGTACTAATCCTAACCTGTTGCCCGTGAAATTAGTTTTTGTTTTTGTAAGCCTCCCTGGTTTACCAAACGATTGTACTAATCGTAACCTTTATTCAACATTGTTACCCGTGAAATTGGACAGTGAGTACAGTGCGATCATTTAAATTATGATTTAGAGTAGACGGCATTTTTTTTGTGCGGTTCCCCGACTGCTAATTGAACGATAGAATAAATTTGAGGTTAATCTAAACTATGTGTTAACAGTCAGTACTGCTAATCTAATTTACAACTCCGAAGCCTACTCTAAATCATGTTTCAAACGATAGCATGGTACTAATCATATCCTTTATTCGACTCCGTTTAATGTTTTCCAACCTAGTTTTGGACACGGCCGGACAGGAGGAGTTCAGTGCGATGCGCGAGCAGTACATGCGATCGGGCGAGGGCTTCCTGCTGGTCTTCTCGGTGACGGAACGGTCGAGCTTCGAGGAGATGTACAAGTTCCACAAGCAGATTTTGCGGGTGAAGGACAGGGATGAGTTTCCCATGCTGATGGTCGGCAATAAAGTGAGTTATACTGCAAACTTCTTTCTGGCTTATTCTCGAGATTGATAGCTTAATCGGAAGCCTCTCAACAAGTTTTAACTTGTTGACAGGTGACCAATTGAGCGCAGCCAAAAAGGTAAATGTTTCATGTTTGCCACACAGAAAGGTTGCGCAATTGCTTTGATGGCAGTTGTTAGGTTATGTTTCAGAGCTTGGGTACGCAAAATCAACATCCTATTTTTAAGCTCTGCTTGAGACGAATTTGACGACATTTTGCCTCCCCGTTAGTGCAACAGTGTAAGCTGAGCTTGTGTCTTAAAACACAGCTTAGGATCTAGTTACGTTTTAAGACGTGCTGGAGAAACCGGGCGTTAGACTCTCTACTTTTACTCTGACTAACCGGAAAACGGTCATCTCGTATTGAATAGTATGCGCACGCGCTCTCCTCCATCCTCCTCTAGTTTAACTATTTAATTAACTTTGAAAAAGGTATAATCACAACGTGACAAATTTCAATGTAATAATTTTAGGTGGATTTGGAACATCAGCGGGTGGTGTGGCAGGAGGAGGCCCAGAACCTGGCCAGGCACCTGAAGATCCCGTACATCGAGTGCAGCGCCAAGATGCGCATGAACGTCGACAACGCCTTCTACGAGCTGGTGAGGGTCGTCAGGAAGTTCCAGCTGTCGGAGCGGCCGCCCATCAAGCAATCGCACGGCAGGAACAAGAAGAAGAAATGCTGCATAGTCTAGCGCCCGCGCGCACTCACAACAAACAATTAACGCACGCGATTAACGAAATAATAAAATTTTAAAAAAATAAAGGGTGTTCGTGATGAAACGAAATGGAATCTCCCGATAAATCAGGACTAAAATAAGTACGTGTTTAACTGAATGATAAGGGAAGGGGGAAATGTTGGTGAAATTTTATCGTGTTTTTTTTTCTTTTCGAATAAAGGTATGCGGGAATGAAATCTTTGAAAATTTGCACAAATACAGCCAATTGTGCGGCGAGTTGACGGTTATAAATTATTTATAC
Organism: Philonthus cognatus; assembly: GCA_932526585.2. Classification (NCBI taxonomy): domain Eukaryota; kingdom Metazoa; phylum Arthropoda; class Insecta; order Coleoptera; family Staphylinidae; genus Philonthus; species Philonthus cognatus. The sequence goes on along the minus strand of OW052249.1, from coordinate 54,924,806 downwards.
CTGCAGTACACACTCGATGAGCCCCTCGTGCGAGACATTTGACGGGAGGCGGGAGGCCCAGATGACCATGTACACGCTCTTAGATAAACGAACCCACGCATCATTCACAATTTTTTTTGTTTTTGTGTTGCGGGTGTGATCGGTTCCATATTAAGGTTTCTTCTGCATAACCCACTGAAAAATCTAATGTTTGTTCATTAGTCCACTCTATTTATATTTATTAAAAATAATCGCATGTGTTTTATATAAACACACTGTTTATTAAATGAAATTATATCGAGTGTGTACTGGGTCCTTGTTCCTTTGACTCGTGCCACAAGAACCGTCTTCTAGGCGAGCGATAGACCAAGTACACCTCGCCTTGGCTGGGAGAGTGTGTACTGTGGGCATTATAATGACACCATGCGATCGTTAAAAACATGATTTAGAGTAGGCTTTCACTTTTAAATTAGATTGGCACTACTGACTGTCAACACATAGTGTACCATGTTACGTTATGGGGTCGGTGGATCGTGTGGCTGTGCCTTTCGAAATAACATCGACTTGAAAGATACAAAAGATCTTTCAAGTCGATGTAATTTCGGAAGGCCTAGCCATACGATCCACCGACCCCATAACATAACCTTGACCTACTTGAGTCCCTCAATGTCTAGACCTCTTCATAGTGTACCATAACCTCAAATGAATTCCATCATTCAATTAGCATTCTGAGCAACCTCTCAAAAAAAAATGCCGCCTACTCTAAATCACAATTGAAACGATCACACAGTTATATAAATTATTATTATTACAGTTATAAGTATATTTTTGGACCATCGTTTTTGAAAAGCGTTCAATTCGAAGATTCTCACAAGCGTTTCCACTCCCAGACAAAGCGTGAAGTAAAATTTCGAGTTTAGAAAAGCTAGAAAATTTGGATTTGCCGGGCGGAGCGAAGCGAGCCCGGCAAATCCAAATTTTCTAGCTTTTCTAAACTCGAAATTTGACTTCGTGCGCCACCTGTACTAAACACCGAAATATCGTTTTCGAGTAAACTTCACTTGTAATCGTTTAGAACGCGTGGCGTGGCGCATAAAATAAAAGTTTAGAAAAGCCTGAAAATTTGATTGGGCGTCACCACGCAACCCAACCAAATTTCAGGGTTTCCCAAACTCGATATTTTACTTCACGCCTTCGTTTCGAATCGAACACTTGTCAAAAACGATAACCGTCTGAATATTTATATTTCTGAAAAGCAAAATTCTCTGTATAATTTATTATGTAACTATTGAGGCCTCGATCTCAATTTCACATCACACGATTCCGTTGTTTGTTGACACGCTGTTATTTTTTTGTACATAGCGAATTATTGTTAAAAAAAAAACGGTTTGAAAAGAGGCGAAGACGGAAATCGAAGAGAGTGAAATATTTAAACACCAATTTTTATTTTTATATACGTGTAAATCGATGAAATAAAAAAACCAACAGAAATAAAGGTAAGGTTTACTAAGCGCTGCCGATTTCCCATGCGATTAGTGACGTTTACCTTTAAAAAGCCATATATATATATATATTTTTCTAAGCTTTCATCCTAAAATTTGTCAAATTAAAAATGGGAATCATCGAGTACTTGATGATTTTTACTTTTATGAACCGGCGGATCAACTAATAAAACTAAAATTGCATTCGACGACTAATTTCTTCTTTTTTTTTTTTGTTTCTAAATAAACCAATACGTCTTAACGCTGCGGGTTTTCCCTCTGTGCCGCCACAAGAAATATACGTCTATACCCTGCAACATTTCCCTATCTGCCACCCGGGTCGAGCCCCAAGAAAAATAATTTCATTTAAACTTAACGACGTAATTATTTCTTTTGGGGCTGCGAGTTCGACCTGGGTGGCAGATAGGGAAATGCCGCAGCGTATAGACGTATTTTTCTTGTAGCCTATACTCAGTTGCGGAATACTTCAAAACATTAAAAGTGCCGAAGACACTCTTTATGCAATTTACAGATTAATTTATTGTAGATTGTGTAAAGAATCTCAGCACTTTTAACATATACATTATGTTGTTAATTGAGTATTTACAAAATGCCTTTTATACAAATAATAACAAACTATCGTATGTTTAATTAAAAAAAAATCTGTAGAGTGCCATGGAAAATATTCTAGGTTTTTTTATTGAACATATGATATAATCACAATGAAAACTTCAGTTATACAAAGTTTAAGTGTTTAAAGTTTGTATAACTGAGGTTTTTATTGTGTGACCAAGGCTGTAGCTAGAAAAAAAATTCGGGAGAGGTTTTAACGGCAAAAATATTGTTTTTGCTCTTACAGTTCCGCTTTTACATGCAAAAATTTAACATTTTGAAAATTTCGGGGGGGTTTGAATCCCCATATCTCTCCCTGGCTACGGCCTTGATAGTTTAGACAGCTTTGACTTGTCATTATCAAACTAGAATGTCTTTTGTTTGAAAGTTTTTCACTGCCATTTTACATTTCGTCAGTTCGTCGAATAAGTAAACCTCCTCGAGTAATGCGAGTTGTATTCACGTCTTGAGCTTCAATAATAAAATAACACACAAACTAAACTTAAATTAAAAAAAAAAACAGTCAATTATTATCGATAATTTATAATGGATGTAAGAATATAAATAAATGTAGTCTTTGTTGATCTTGTTATTTGATTGTCGGTTGTTTACCACATGAGACAATCATTACTTACAATGAAAATACTTTTTGTTCCTTACTTCCCTTCACTTTTTATTCGTTAGATGCAGCGACGGCTAGCAGCCTAACTTCAGGGTCGGCCACAGCGCCAAGGCACACAAAATTTGAGACTGGGATCGCGCTTTATTGCACAACAAAGTCACTTTTCAATAACGGATACATATTACCTTGGGTCTCGGGCCTACCCTGAAGTTACGCTGCGAGTCGCCGCTGATTATTATTATATTTAATAGAAATCTTTATTCACTGACTATATAGGCTTCTACTTCGTTATACATTGTTGAACATAAATAAAACAAATCTTTATTACCTATGCAGGTAATAACAGCGCCATCTACCACTAAAAGTAGTAAACGATTCATTTTAACAACATAACCTGTAAATTTAAAATTCTGCAGATTTCAATTTGTTTCAACCAAAAAGAAAGTGTTAATTAAGTTAATAGACAGTGAGTGAACCCAAAATGACTCGGCCGAGGAGTTTTTCGTTCGTTTACTTGGTTTGTGCGTGTGTGCAAGCGTGTAACAATCGGATTTTTCGCACTTGATAAAAGCGTACGAAATAATCGCAAAAATGGCTTTAAACCGTTCTGGATGTCTCTATAAAGACTCGAGGGTGAGTTTTCACTGAAATTCCATTAACATCAATTGATTTTAACGCGGAAAAAATCGCGCGTAAATTTTCCTAACCTAAAAACTTTTTCGGCGAGTTTATTAGTTTTAGCTACAAATCCCAACTCAAACTTAAATAAAAGCTGCCCCATTAGTATACTGTGCTACTACTACTGAATGTAGGAGCATGGTATACTGCTAGCATACTGTGGTAGTAAATTACTTGATATCTAGTAAAAAAAAAACACAGCAAAAAACAAACAAATAACATTGCACGTTGTATTAATGTTGATGAAAAATTACTTCAATGTGTTTGCTCAGTGAGAAGGGACCCTATCAAAACATCCACACTATTTTTGCCAGCCTGAATGCTGGTCTTCTATCTACTTGTTTGGCATAATTTCGATATTTTCTTTTAAATTAAAAATTAAAGTACTTATTTGTATGTACAAACCTTAAGAAATATAAATACCTGTAATATTTTGCAGTTTCTCCATTAAAATATGCAATTTACATTGAAAGTTTCGCGAATTGTAAATATTTTTTTTAAAACAAATCGTGTTGGTTTTATTTTCAAAGCCCACTTTACTTAAACAAAAGAATTAATTTTGTAAAAGAAATCTCCGCTTTTTCAAATTTCATTCTCAGGCATTTTTTAGAGAGATCCTAAAAAAAAAGGGGGAACATTTTATACAGAAATAAGTTATTATTTGAAATAAAACAACGCAGTTGGGAGGGTTTCACTTTTATTGTTGAACACTGCTAAACTGTTGAACACTGTGAAACCCTCCCAACTGCGTTGTTTTATTTCAAATAGTATTATGGAGTTTCATCATGTATCCGCTTCATCAATTAAATATTTAATAAGTTATTACTTTAGATCTAACGAACTTACATGAACTAGTGCAGCACTTTTTACACTGTTTGCACTGAATCTGTTCGTTACATGAACTAGACGTCTGCAGTCGTAAATGTGAAGTTACACTAACTTGAGCTGTCGGCTCACAAACTCGAACTTAATTCAACTTAGTGCAATTCAAACTAACAAACCTACTATTTTCATTTTGAATTTAGTTATTTGCGTGATTTACAATTCATCCGAATCGCGCGGCACTTTTAAACAGAAGCTCCGCAAGAAGGGATTTATCGACATTCTCTAGTTGGAATTAAAATAAAACAAATTGAAATTCCTCAAAGTGCCCAATCGAACGTTGATGTTTTTCCTTTAAAAATTCGAGTTTACCTTTTTATTCGCATCACCTTAACGCTCGTGACGTTACGGCTCTCGACCAATCGGGGCGCTCCTCGCCGGCTTCCATTTTGTTTATACGATTGTTTACGTTCTCGCGTGTGCTCTCGCGTTTCTTGTGTTATTCCAAAGAAAATTCGGGTAAAAAAAACCGTGAAAAATTCTTGAATTATGGAAATAGCGTCGAGGAAATCAATCAGAGTGTGGATTTTAAACAGTTCGACTCGATTTTAGTTGAAAAGTTTGCGTGGGCTGTCAAAGAAATCGAGTGTTTTTTTTTTGTTATACATCCGTTGCGTTGTTTGCGTTAATATAAAGAAAGTTCGGGCGAATAACCGTGAAATCGTGTTGAATTATTAAAATAGCGTCCAGGAAATCAACCCGGGGTGAGCTAGAGTGAAAATCCACACAGTTCATTTTGTTTATACGATTGTTTACGTTCTCACGTGTGCTCTCGCGTTTCTTGTGTTAATCCAAAGAAAATTCGGGTGAAAAACCGTGAAGAATTGTTGGATTATCGAAATAGCGTCGAGGAAATCAACTAGGGGTAAGTCAGAGTGTGAATTTTAAGCAGTTCGACGGGATTTTAGTTTAAAAGTTTGCGTGGGCTGTCAAAGAAATCGAGTGTGTTTTTTTTGGTGTTATAAATCCGAAGAGTGGTTATGTTTTTGCGTTTTTTGCGTTATTTCAAAGAAAATTGTAGAATTATCAAAATAGAGTCGAAGAAATCAACCCTGGGTGAGTCCGAGTGTGAATTTTGAAAAGTTAACCCGATTTTAGTTTAAACGTTTGCGTGGGCTGTCAAAGAAATCGAGTGTGTTTTTTTTTTTGTTATACATCCGTTGCGTTGTTTGCGTTAATATAAAGAAAGTTCGGGCGAATAACCGTGAAATCGTGTTGAATTATTAAGATAGCGTCCAGGAAATCAATCCGGGGTGAGCTAGAGTGAAAATCCACACAGTTCATTTTGTTTATACGCTTGTTTACGTTCTCACGTGTGCTCTCGCGTTTCTTGTGTTAATCCAAAGAAAATTCGGTTGAAAAACCGTGAAGAATTGTTGGATTATCGAAATAGCGTCGAGGAAATCAACCCGGGGTAAGTCAGAGTGTGAATTTTAAGCAGTTCGACGGGATTTTAGTTGAAAAGTTTGCGTGGGCTGTCAAAGAAATCGAGTGTGTTTTTTTTTGTTATACATCCGTTGCGTTGTTTGCGTTAATATAAAGAAAGTTCGGGCGAATAACCGTGAAATCGTGTTGAATTATTAAAATAGCGTCCAGGAAATCAACCCGGGGTGAGCTAGAGTGAAAATCCACACAGTTCATTTTGTTTAAACGATTGTTTACGTTCTTACGTGTGCTCTCGCGTTTCTTGTGTTAATCCAAAGAAAATTCGGGTGAAAAACCGTGAAGAATTGTTGGATCATCGAAATAGCGTCGAGGAAATCAATCCGGGGTAAGTCAGAGTGTGAATTTTAAGCAGTTCGACGGGATTTTAATTTAAAAGTTTGCGTGGGCTGTCAAAGAAATCGAGTGTGTTTTTTTTGCTGTTATAAATCCGTAGAGTTGTGTTCTTGCGTTTTTTGCGTTATTTAAAAAAAATTCTAGAATTATCAAAATAGAGTCGAGGAAATCAACTTGGGTGAGTCCGAGTGTGAATTTTTAAAAGTTTAACCCGATTTTAGTTTAAACGTTTGCGTGGGCTGTCTAAGAAATTGAATGTTTTTTTTTTGTTTCTTGTTATGAATCCATAGTTTTCTAAGTGCTAAATCGTTTTTATTTGTCTTGCTGCTTTACAATAAGATTCATTTTCAGCTGTAATATAACGAGTGGTATGATTATTATCGATGATATTTTGAAGTTGAAACCGAGCTGCAGATTCAACGAGTGCAGCCCGAGCACGAGTTGAATGTGCTGCTTCGGTTTCAACGACAAAATATCATCGATAATTAATCATATCCCGAGTTATATTTAGTGAGAGAATATAACGAATAAAATAATGTGAGTCCCTTAACATTATCGACAGCTGAGATATTGTTGTTTCCCTATTGATTGAGAATTTTTTAACCGCACAAAAGTTCGTAAACTGCCGCCACTGTGATTCTTTGTTCATGGCGGTGTTTTATTTGGCGTCGCACTTTTCACTTTTCTATAAATATCACTGCACGAAACTTTACCTATTTTGACGTTTCGAATGACAGGACAACTTAACACCCACCGCTTCTTTTGTTTTTTTATCATCGCGGTGATAGACATGTACCTACGGCTTTCCTTGCATCTCATTGGTTTAAAATTCGTTCTAGTAGGCTATGAGTTATATTCTCAGCCATAATACAACGAGTGGTAAGATTATTACCGATGATATTTTGAAGTTGAAACCGAGCTGCAGATTCAACGAGTCCGTAGGACGAGTTGAATGTGCTGCTTCGGTTTTAACGACTAAATATCATCTGGTATTAATCGTACCACGAGTTATATTTAGTGAGAGAATATAACGAATAAAATGTTATAATCTTACTTATCTGAAACTTCCTAGCGGCACAAAACTCAGAAAATTGTCGCCAATGCGACTCTCTATTTCGCACTGTGTTTTTCGGTATCGTATTTTTCACTACTTCACTTATATTGCTGCTAGAAGCCGTACCAAAACGATTTCCCAACGTCCATTTTAATATTTGGAATTCTGACGTCTAACCACTTTGACGTTTAAAAAACAATTTATGACCACAACAAACTTATCATTGCGATGATTTTTTATCATCGCTGCGATACACATACTGCTACGGATGTACTTGCATCTGATTGGCTGAAAATACATTCTAGTAGGCTATGAGTTGTATTCTCGTTGTTATACAATAAGATACATTTTCTCCGTGTTATTTTTAATTTCTAACAGATGTAAATTGTATCCATTTTCAGGAACTTTAGCCGTGTGCGTGGCGAGCGTGGCGACACTGTTCGGTTTCTTCAGCGCGCGACAGTTGCCGGCCCTGGTTAATGACAAGGCGGCCATTTTAGTTTGAAATACGCAGTTTATCGACGGTGGACGCTCACGGAGGAAAAACGTAGGGAAATGGAAGGAAATTCAGTGAAAACGGAGGGAAATCCTAAAGAAAGCGTTCCGCGGCCGAATCTAACGGTGAGTCATTCAGATTGTTTAACTTGATTGCGCATTTCGAAGTGAATCGAGAGGTTGCTGTTTATTCCGCGATTACCAGCCCGAAAAGTCTTGTAAAGGGTTGGTTGGTATGATTTAACAATCGGAATTTAACCAGAATTTAATTCGTTAACACGAAGCGGTTATTTTATTGAATTGTGGTTAAATTCCGCGCTGGGTCCGTACTTCTAGGTTCGGTAAGCAGTTTATAATTCGGCGTACACAGAACGCGGGTAGTGCAATTCAAATCGCGTTATTTTACGCGTCGAAAAAAGTGCACCGGAACTGGAGCACTCGCCACATGAGCCAGTGTCGATTTGTTACCCTCGGTCGAGCCTGGATGCATTGTTTTATGCAAATAGTTGAAAAGCAGGCCCCGTATTTCCGAAACTGGTCGTACGAAATCTGTCATATAGATAGGGATTTAACATGTGAATTTGACAGTTGGCGGGCGACCGATCGTTTGATCAATTTTAGGAATACCGGCCCAGGAAACGCAAAACCTCGGTGAGTGCACACTAGGGCAGTAAGCAGGCTATAAGTTCGGGGCCGGTATTCCCGAAATTGATCGCACGATCGGTCGCCTGCCAACTGTCAAATTCACATGTTAAATCCCAAGGACGGTCGAGTATACGGTAAGAAGGATCGACAGAATCGAAGGTTTTAAAGGGGGGGGTAGAGATTGCTTACGTCACAAATGCGCGCTGAATTTAAATGTGGTTACTTCATGGTAAACTTTAGGTAAACATGCATAAGCAGTAAATTTTCCGACATTCGTTGATTTTTAAAAGAGTTCAATTCAAAGCTTTAAACGAGTGTTGTCCACTCCCAGACTAAGCATGAAGTAAAATTTCGAGTTTAGAAAAGCCCCGTGAAAATTTGTCGAGGGTCGCGCAGCGACCCGAGACAAATTTTCACGGGGCTTTTCTAAACTCGAAATTTTACTTCATGCGCCACGCGTATAAAACACAGATTTTAAGCGAAGTTCGAATATACATAAATTTCACAATATTTGAGTGATTTATACGCGTGGCGCATGAAGTAAAATTTCGAGTTTAGAAAAGCCCAGAAAATTTGTCTCGGGTCGCTGCGCGACCCTCGACAAATTTTCACGGGGCTTTTCTAAACTCGAAATTTTACTTCATGCTTAACCTGGGGGTGGAAAACACTTGTTCGACAACCATTAGAACCTTTAATGACAAAACTTATTCTTAATAAAAAAATCAACAACGAGATAATTAACGAAACTTATAAATATTATGAAAATAACTACAGTTTGTGTGTTTTTCAATTTCTTTAAGAAATCAGTATTGTCATTAAAGGCTCTAATAGCTGCCGAACAAGTGTTTTCCTCTCCCAGACTAAGCATGAAGTAAAATTTCGAGTTTAGAAAAGCCCCGTGAAAATTTGTCTCGGGTCGCGCAGCGACCCGAGACAAATTTTCTGGGCTTTTCTAAACTCGAAATTTTACTTCATGCGCCACCCGTATAAAACACTAATATATTGTGAATTTTATGTACATTCGATTCGCTTAAAATTTGTGTTTTATACGCGTGGCGCATGAAATAAAATTTCGAGTTTAGAAAAGCCCAGAAAATTTTCATGGGGCTTTTCTAAACTCGAAATTTTACTTCATGCGCCACGCGTATAAAACACAAATTTTAAGCGAATCGAATGTACATAAAATTCACAATATATTAGTGTTTTATACGGGTGGCGCATGAAGTAAAATTTCGAGTTTAAAAAACCCCAGAAAATTTGTCTCGGGTCGCTGCGCACAAATTTCAATTGAAGTTCAAAATATACTCTTCTCTCTCCCTTTTCTGACTGTCTCTCTCTGTTAATCCGTTAATAAATTTTTCGTGGGGCTTTTCTAAACTCGAAATTTTACTTCATGCTTAGTCTGGGAGTGGGCAACACTCGTTTAAAGCTTCAAATTTAACTTTTTAAAAAAAACAACGAATGTAAGAAAATGTACAGCTTATGTATGTTAACCTAAAGTTTACCATAAAGTTACCACATTCAAATTCAGCGCGCATTTCTGACGTAAGCGATCTCACCCCCACTCCAAAATCTTCGATTCTGTCGAACCTTCTTACCGTATACTCGACCGTCCTTGGATCGCACGATCCAAGTCAACTTCACATGTTAAATCCCTATTTAAATGACAGATTTCGTACGACCAATTTCGGGAATACAGGATTTTAGTGTATTTTATAGTAATACAACACAACAATCTCGAAGGACTGAATAGCCTTGAATACCTGGTTCCAATTAGATTTCAGCTGTTGGCAACACACGACACTGTTCGTTCTCTTTTAACTTCTTTTTTTCGTGTGATTTTCTTCTAATAGCATTCTTCGCGGCCAATTTGTTATTTATCTTTTTTCATGCGCACCTTGATTTTCATATAAATTGGATTTCCTCTTTGGCGAGGCGAGCGCGAGCACGCCGGCTCTCCCGTGACCGTAAAATTTGCAATTGTTAAAATTACGAGCGCACAAGAGTGGTTGTAAAATCCGAGAGATATACAACTTCGAATCCTCCTCCTGCTCGTTCGGTAATGGCAAATCGCATATCTATTCGGGCTTGAGGATAAATCAATCATTCGCAAAATTAACTACCGCACGCTAATCGAAATAGAATCAAGCTGCCTTCATTTCCAGTTGTTCAGATCACTACAACTGTACCAGATTCGCGATTGATCATATTTTGTGTATTACACCATGATAGAATATTTTCTATCATGTTGTAATACACAAAATATTACCAAACGCGAATCTGGAACAGTTGTTGTATACTATTTTCTTGTACAACAAACTAGTGTCGTCTAATACAAGCTTTAGTTTATACTATTTTTGGGTCGTGACATTACTGCAATCAAATTTGTTGTTTCGCAAAAATAAATGTTACCCTTATTGTTATAAATTCCATCATGCAGGTCGTACTTTAGGGCGCAATGGGGCTGTCTTATTTTACGGTAATTATTACGCCCCTTATGGATACTATCGAGATATGTTCACTTACTTTTGTCAATCTGTCTTTCGTGAACAAATCCTCTCCGCATTACCAGATATTATGAGTTACAAAAACAAAACAAATACAAAACGGCTTTCGGCGGCCGCCCTCGGTAATTTGCGCCTATTTTGAACAACGAAATGTCTCACGTGATTTGATGATTCTCATTGTAGCTTTTCCTTATGAATCGAACGGAACCGCAAGTCGATAAAATCATTACTTCAAAATATTTTACGTGTTTCCGCTTCTAAGCAAAGTGGCTACTGTGCGGCTATTGATGCGCCCGTAGCAAATACCACCTTCGCCACGCCATAGTTCCGGCCCTGATTGCAACAGTAAGAATATTTGTTTTACACTTTCCCGTTTGGAAATTCACGAATTTTGAAACTTCTGCCCTTTCTGAAGTGCAAACATGCCGAAAAAAGCATCAATTGCTGCGACTTTTAAACGAACTTTGCTCTTTATTCCATCCATTTTTCATTTTCGGCCCGATTTTCCAACATCTCGAGGGCAAGTTTTCGTATGCGTGGGTGTGTTTGACTTCCCGAACTTGAGGATAGGATTTTTATCTGCGTGTGTTTGTGTGTAAATGCCTTTTAGGGAGAATATCATTTGTTTTATAAATTAAGGCTCGGATTATATGCAAAATGCATATTTGTTATTAAGAGATATATCAACAAAAGCCGATTTTTTTCGGCCCGACCCGCTAGCAAATTTGCGAGCCCAACCCGGCCCGGCACGGTCATTAAATAATTGGTTTGAGCCCGGCCCGGCCCGGGTAAATAATAGAACAGGCCCGGCCCGTCCCGGTCAATATTTTAGTCTAAATAATTCAAAATTTATACAGTTTCAAAATACTAGCTTATAAATATTAATCATACTTGTAAATATACAGGGTCGCTACAAAGTATGGAAACACGGCTCTCACGTGAAAACGGCTAAAAACAGAACCACCAAAATTGGGATTTCTAAATGGGATATTTTCTTGAACTATTTGGCGTGAAAAAATTAAAAATAATTCTCAGGATTTTCACATACGGACGCCATCTTGAATTTTTTTAAATGGAATTCGATTTTTTTTATTTTACAACTTTTATAGACCTTATAATTCTGATTACAACCATATACCTTTTTTTAAAAATACTTGTCTTTTCATCGATAAACCGGACTTTGAAAAGTATGGAAACAGCGAAATATTTTGAGAACGGTTTATCGGAATGTCCTGAAATTTTGCAAAGGTTTAGAGTAAGTTAAAGGCCTTAACGTACTCTAAACCTTTGCAAAATTTCAGGACATTCCGATAAACCGTTCTCAAAATATTTCGCTGTTTCCATACTTTTCAAAATCCGGTTTATCGATGAAAAGACAAGTTTTTTTTTAAAAAAGGTATATATATTTGAAAATAAAACAACGCAGTTGGGAGGGTTTCACTTTTATTGTTGAACACTGCAACATGTTTCACCACACAGTGGCTTCATTAGGCAGATGAAATAACCCTTTCATTATTTCATCTGCCTAATGAAGCCACTGTGTGGTGAAACATGTTGCAGTGTTCAACAATAAAAGTGAAACCCTCCCAACTGCGTTGTTTTATTTTCAAATAGTATTATGGAGTTTCATCATGTATCCGCCTCATCAATTAAATATTTAAAAGGTATATGGTTGTAATCAGAATTATAAGGTCTATAAAAGTTGTAAAATAAAAAAAATCGAATTTCATTTAAAAAAATTCAAGATGGCGTCCGTATGTGAAAATCCTGAGAATCATTTTTGATTTTTTCACGCCAAATTGTTCAAGAAAATATCCCATTTAGAAATCCCAGTTTTGGTGGTTCTGTTTTTTAGCCGTTTTCACGTGAGAGCCGTGTTTCCATACTTTGTAGCGACCCTGTATATTTACTTCTTTCTACAGGATACGGCAGGAAAACTTGCTGATTTGAAAGCTCAATAAAAGAAAAAGTATTTCTCATATCGATTTAATTCCTTTTTTATCGTATTGTACACCACTGTTTCAAGTGGTTTTGAAAATGACATCGCACAAAAGGCGGCCCTCATTAGAAATACACTGAGCCACCCGCTTTTTGAAGTTTCGGTCCACTCTTTCGAGCATATCAACGGGAATGTTGGCGATGGCTTGGCGAATATTGTCCTTCAGGTGTTGCAGGGAGCGAGCCAAATAGGGGAAGTGCGCCGGCTACCCCTCAAAGAGATTATGCGCTCGTGAAAGTGTTCCCTCAACAGTTCCATTCAAGTTCTCGCTGTGTGTGCCGTGGCTCCGTCCTGCTGGAACCATACGTCCTCAAGTTCCATTTCTTTAAGTTTTGGGAGAAAAAATGCCTCAATCATCCCTCTCACCCTTTCGACGTTCTGGAAGTCCGTTGACCTGACGAAACGATTGATTGCCGGCCAGGAACCGGATCCGTGGGATAAATATTGAACTGAGTTCGGAAGGCACGTTGGGTGGCAACTACCGAACGGTAATTGGAAAAGTAGGCCTCGACGCCGAACGCACGCTCCTCCTTTGCCCAACGCATGACGACAACTGGCTTGAGCGGTAACAAAACTTCAAGACCCCCCTATCGAATGACACCCTCCCTATCCCTTTCTGACCACGTCTCGCTCATTGGCGCCCAATTCAAATCAGCAAGTTTCCCTGCCGCACCTTGTAGATAAAGTTTGCAAATCAAAATTAAAACAAACTTGCAAAAAATCAGTCTGGCCCGGCCCGCCCCGACCTGATCTCATATTTTGGATTGGAGGCCCGGCCCAGCCCTGCCCGCTTGAAAATTTACGAGGCCAGGGCCGACCGCAGTGCAGTGCAGTGCTCTATTCTACGCATATCTAATGATTTTTGATTAAAATAAGCCAAACATTAGATATGCATAGAACACTTAAGATTTTGTTGATATGAATTTTCATATAATCCCAGCCTTAGTATAAATAAACATTAAAATAATTCGACTCCAGACAATCCGACAATTACACGCACACAAATTAACCTACCCTAATTTTGCGTGTGTGTAATTGTCAGATTGTCTGGAGTCAAATAATATTAATATTTTCTTATGAAAAAAAAAAAAAAAACTAGAGGGGAAAGAAGTGTAAATAAACACCGAACACACACGGATTATATAAACAGGCGATTAATGGGATCGAGTCAAAGTGCCGACATTGACTCTTCTTTGATACCCGAGAAAGGGAATCGATCACAAACACACACAGACGCGCAGGCGGATAAATATTAAACACGTTGCACATGAATTTGAACAAATATACACGCATGGAGTTAGCGGTGCTTTAGAAGTTTTCGGAGATTCCTGGAAACTTCGTTTTTTTTCTTGCGTCCTTTCGGGTTTAAAGAACTGTTTCTTCCTCCACGTGTCCAGAAGCAATGACAACCCCCCCTAGAATTTCTCAAAATATTAAATTTTTCCATGTAAAAAAAGCAGCCTCTTGTAAGAGCAAAAACAATATATTACAGTATTACCCTGAAGACGTGACAAATTTAAGTTCGGAAGGCTTAGTCATGCAATAAGGTTTAAAAGAAGTAAATCCTACCCCTGTCCTCTTTTTAATCGTTCGTTCCGCTAGGAGTTACTCCAAGGTACGTCGATGGGCGTAACATACAGAGAGTTTTATATAACACCGAACATTTTCATAAAATACGATTTGACACCTTTAATTTTTAGGTTATGTGTAAATTGGGTTGCCTACATGACCATTACAAATTGTAGCTAATCAATTGCAATTAATGCCTCAATTTGTACATACAGGGAGTTTTTCTTTCAAGTATACATGTCCCAATTTCGGCGTATATGCCGTGAATCTTTAGATAATCGTTTTTTTTTTTTAAAGGAGTTTAATTTGAAACTTAAAATGAGTGTATTCCACTCCCAGACTAAACATGAAGTAAAATTTCGAGTTTAGAAAAGCCTGAAAATTTGGTTTGGACGCGTAGCGCGAAGCGCGGAGCGGCCAAACCAAATTTTCAGGCTTTTCTAAACTCGAAATTTTACTTCATGCGCCACCGGTACAAACACAAACACATATTACGAAGTTTAAAACACACCGCTGAACTTTGCATTAAATCAGTGTTTTGTGCCGGTGGCGCATGAAGTAAAATTTCGAGTTAGTAGAGCCTGAAAATTTTGTTTGGCCGCTCCGCGCTTCGCGCTACGCGACCAAACCAAATTTTCAGGCTTTTTTATACTCGAAATTTTACTTCATGCTTAGCCTGGGAGTGGAAAACACTCGTTTAAAGCTTCAAATTGTATTCTTTTAATAAACCGAGCGTGGTAAAATGTACAACGTCTGCATATGTATACTTAAAAGAAAAATTCTCGTTATGAATATGTTCGGTGTTACATAAAACTCTCTGTATGTGTTACAAGGTATGACAGAATTGTATCTTTCCATGTTTTCCCCTACCCCTTTCCCCGCAGGCCCTAGTTCGTGCGAGAGAGATCAATGACGTTGATTTGGTTACGTTTTTGAGTCTATCATAACCTCTCTTTCCGGTTTCGCTGTACTTTCATGGATAGATTTTTAATATTTTGTGTTAAGAAGTGTTATTAAAATAAGACTTTGTGATAGTGTTAAGTGTCGACCAACCGGTTTCAGTGAAATATATCGTGATGTACAAATTAAAATGTAAAATTCAGTCGAAATGATGCACAAAATAATCCGCCAGGTAGCTCTCCCTGGCGGATTATTTTGTGCATCATTTCGACTGAATTTTACATTTTCAATTTCGTCAAGGTTAAAAAGTGGAAAAGACCCTTAAATATGTATTTACATTATACAGAGAGTTTTTCATTAAAATATACGTATTCCAAATTTAGCCTATTTTCTGTAAATCTTGAGATATTCCCTGTTTTTTTTTTAAGTTCATTTTAAAGCTTTAAAAAGTGATTTCCACTCCCAGACTAAGCATGAAGTAAAATTTCGAGTTTAGAAAAGCCCCGTGAAAATTTGTCGAGGGTCGCGCAGCGACCCGAGACAAATTTTCTGGGCTTTTCTAAACTCGAAATTTTACTTCATGCGCCACGCGTATAAAACACTAAAATATTGTAAATTTATGTATATTTGAACTTCGCTTAAAATCTGTGTTTTATAAGCGTGGCGCATGAAGTAAAATTTCGAGTTTAGAAAAGCCCAGAAAATTTGTCTCGGGTCGCTGCGCGACCCGAGACAAATTTTCACGGGGCTTTTCTAAACTCGAAATTTTACTTCATGCTTAGTCTGGGAGTGGAGAACACTCGTTTAAAGCTTCAAATGGAACTCTTTTAAAAATCAACGAATGTCAGAAAATGTACAGCTTGTGCATGTTTACCTAAAGTTTACCATGAAGTAATCACATTTAAATTCAGCGAGCATTTGTGACGTAAGCGATCTCTACCCCCACTCCAAAATCTTCGATTCTGTCGATCCTTCTTACCGTATACTCGACTGTCCTTGGAGTTACAGAAAATACACTGGGTGGCAGTACCTATCAATAAAGGCTCTATACAGTGTGCCCGTTTTTGGAGCTCGAGCATGGGGATCTCGGTTATTTCAAGAACTACAGGGTCGGTTAAATTAGTGCAAAGTTGCCCAATCTGGAGTTTAACATAATGCCGTTTTGAAACATAAAATATTCCGAATACTTCCAAAGATATCCGAAAAAAATCGAAATTTTAAAAAACCTTTTTTATTTTTTTGCGAGACTATTTGAAGAGATACTTCAAAACAATTTACACTTTATCATTTCCACTTTGTACACTCTACAACGTGGTAGTATAATAATAAAAATTCGACGTTTCGATTTTTGGCAAAATCATCAACTTTAAATTATGAACTGTGGAGGCTTCTACTTCGTTATACATGTTAATTCAATGAAATAAAACACTTTAACTTTGTTTGTATAACACACTATTTTTATTTTCGTTTCTGATTACTTTTTTTCGAAAATAAAAATAGTGTGTTATACAAAGTTAAAGTGTTTTATTTCATCATCAACTTTGTTTTTTCTTATGAGCGCCATCTTGGATGTTTACAGTTTCAAATACAGCTTTTGTTTCTGATTACGGTGATGTGTCATGTGTTGGGGTTTGGTCTAGCAGTTTAATGGAAATGCTAAAAATCCTGCTTTTGCAAAGAGTGCCTTGGAAATGGAAGCTAAACTTTTGTTTAATAAAGTAATTTATTAAACAATAATACAAAACTAATGGAAAATTTTTGTCTATTCATATTTCATTAGAAGATATAAAAAGTACAAAAATATTATTCAATTTTATAACATAGAATGAAACTAGAGCATGAGAAACGAATAAATTAAAAACAATTATAAGAGGTGTTCGAATGGCTCACTCTCCATCTCCAAGCATATGCGTCTGTATGCATCTTCTTAAATTTTATATTGATCTTAAAACATCCATTCTTCTTATTTTAGTCCTTTAAGTTGTAATGATATTTCTTCGCGAGTCATTGATATCGGTGAGTACAGATTTATAAATTATGTTTTTATAGCTTCCCATAAATAATAATCTGATGGGGAAAGATCTGACGAACATGCCGGCCAGCGTACGTCACCACTATTTGAAAATATTTCAGACAAGTAATCAGACAATCTCCTAGCCTTATGTGGTGGAGCTCCATCTTGCTGGAATGAAAGGCTATTTAGGTGGTTGAGGCAAATGTTGTCATCGATGTAATCGGTCAGGTAGGTAATTGAAAAGTGCAAATACCCATTTGCAGTCAAATTATGGTAGTAAATGTACGGGCCAATGATCTTATCGCCAAATAAACTAACCCATAGGGTGTTCGTGTGGATTTTCAACGGACCATACATTATTATTGTGACGATTAAACATTCCTGTGTTGGTAAACTTACACTCATCCGTGAATATCACGTTAGCAAGAAAATGGGGATTTTGCAATAACAGCGTCATGATTTTCCCACCAAACTTCTTCTTCGTTCAGTGTCTCCTGGATGCAAGACTTGCGTGATATAAATTTTAAAGGGACGATACTTATGTTTTTTCAAGACTCTCCACTCTACCTGATGAGATACATTAATTTCTTCTGCTATAGCCCTTGTCCAAGTAGAAGGATTATTTTGAATCTAATGGAGAATTAAATTTAAACCCGTTTATTGTTTTTAATAATAATAATAATAATAATAATAATACGTCTTTATTTATTATAGAAAAAATATTTTACAAAATGTCTAGTAAAAGTAACAGGCGAAGTTCAGTTAGCCTAATGACTATTAACTGTTCTTCCACTTAACCTGAGGAATATTAACAGATTATTGCATAAATGGTTTATACAAATAATATTTAATTAAGAAAAAGTACTTTTTTAAAAGTAAAAGTAAAAGTAAAAGTATGTGCGATAAAACGAATTAGGATTAACACTATGATTAACACTAACACTAACATTAACATTAACATTAACATTAACGTCACTCTCAAGGGCCATCAAAACTCATCCGCAAGCAAGTGACGACGAAATTCCCGCTTAAAATTTGTCAATGTGAGATTTTTGAGTTGTGTTGGAATTTTATTATATATTTTATAAATATTGTAACTGAATGATCTCTGAAACAGAGCCGTTTTATGACATGGCGGTGAAATAGTTCCTCTAAATCTCACATTGATATTATGTACATCACATCGATACACGATTCTATCGTAAAGGTAGGGAGGCGTACGATAGAGGATTATTTTATGGTAGAGAGATGCACAATGTAGAATTCGACGTTTCTCCATATTTAGCCACTGTAGTTCGGCAAGTTTATGGGATATGCGTTCGTGCTTACGAATTCCGAAAATTAGACGCATGCAGGAGTTTTGGATTTTCTGAATGCGGTTCTTCGTCACTTGATCTAAACAGGCGTTATAAACAACATCAGCAAAGTTGAAGTGACTTAAAACGAGTGTGTCACAGAGCAAACGTTTTGTTTTTAAACTTAAATGATGTCTATTCGTGCAAAGCATCTTCAAACTCTTTTCAGAAGGTTTTAATATTTTACTTACTGCTAGTAAAATTTCCATTTCATTGCCGTTAGGCTTATGAATACGTCTTCTAGACTTAGAAAATGCGCCAAACTCAGCTAAATTTCTATGAAGAATCAGAAAATAATTTCGAGCAGGTTGTTGTCTTTCTGAACACATCCGAAGTAAATTGCACATTTCGATGCGATCCGTAATAAAGTTTTAGCATATCGCGTTTTTCTTCAATTGAAAACGGCATTTTGTTATAAATTTATACTAGTTTTATTTATTTATTTATTAACGGATGTCCATTTAATTACAATAAAATTATAAAACTAAAAATAAAATAAATTAAATATAAATACAAATACATAATAAATAAAGGTACATAAAAGAGTAAAAAACAAACAACACATTTAGGTACAAACAACAGATTAAAATACTTAATTGTTGTTGAGTTGCGTGAAGATGGTTTTAAATTAATGAAACACTTGTATCTTTTCTTCACTTATTTATTTGGAGTACCAAATGCACATTTCGATCACGATGTAATCATTATCAATGGTTGACAAATACAGATTAAAATATGTACACTATTTACCCTGTCGGAAGATGTTCTTCAAAGCATTCCTGCTAATTGCACCAAAGTCGGGATTGATGGCGTTACAATTATTGGCGATTCTGGATATACCAAAATTTTTACCATAGTCCGTCCTACAATATGGTACATGGAACAGATCGAAGGAACGCAAACTTCTAGCTGGCACATTGATTTTAAGTTTAAGTTGTAGTTTTGTAACTGTAGGTCAGGATAATCGAAATTCAGTCAAAGTGTCAAAAATTACCTTGACCCAAATTGTTACATTTGCAGTAGGTTACTGTATGTAACAGCAAACACTTGTTGTATAATTCAATGTCCGTCGGGGTATTAGCCCGGGAAGTAGTTGTTTCAATGAGTGTTTGATATAGTCTTTGTAAGACTAACTTGTTGTAGATTGCGAAAAGAATCTCGGCACTTTTAATGTTTAAAAATTACCTTATTAAACAAAAGTGTAGCTGTCTTTTCCAAGGCACTCTTTGTAAAAACAGGATTTTTGGCATTTCCATCAAACTGCTAGACCAAACCCCAACACATGACACATCACCGTAATCAGAAAAAAAATCTGTAATTGAAAATGTAAAAATCCAAGATGGCGCCCATAAGAAAAAACAAAGTTGATGATGTAAAAACCACAGCAAGAAGTAACATTTGTACAACGTCAGATCGGAGGGGTAACTCCTAGCGGAACGAACGATCAAAAAGAGGCCAGGGGTAAGATTTACTTCTTTCAAACTTTATTGCATGACCAAGCCCAAGGTACGTCGATGGGCGTAACACATTTGAGCACATATGTGTTACAAGGTATGACAGAATTGTATCTTTCCATGTTTTCACCTACCCCTTTCCCCGCAGGCCCTAGTTCGTGCGAGAGAGAACAATGACGTTGATTTGGTTACGTTTTTGATGATGTTTGTCGAAAATCGAAACGTCGAATTTTTATCATGATATCACCACGTTGTAGAGCGGCAATGATAAAGTGTAAATTGTTTTAAAGTATCTCTTCAAATAGTCTCGCAAAAAAATAAAAACGTTTTTTTAAAATTTTTCGGATATCTTTGGAAGTAGCCGGAATATTTTATGTTTCAAAAGGACATTATGTTATACTCAAGATTAGGCAACTTTGCCCTAATTTAACCGACCTTGTATCTTTTCAAATAACCGAGATCCCCATGCTTGATCCCCAAAGCGGGCACCCTGTATCTCTTTGTCAATTAACGAAATAAAAAACTGTTCCCCTCGTAACTCTACTTTTTTCAAATTTGCACTTTCACCCCTTTGCTTTCAAGTGCTGCATTGAATTAAGGGGCTTATTGTAATAACATGATATGCTACAAGTAAACAGAACTGAAATTTTGGACGTTAAAATTTAGAAGAAAAATTGGAATGTATTATTATTATATTAAGAATTAATAGTAGATTGTTTGACAAGTTTTAAAAGCTTTGGTGAGCTTTTTATATTACTGCTTAATCAAATCGAAGAATACTACAGCATTTTTTGATTGCGAGGCTTATCATGTTGTTACAATGAGCCCTTCAATTCTAACTTACGTGGAAATCTTTTCCGATTTTGATTGAATCGGCGGTATGTACCTGCAGCAGGATTCCAGCGGCGAAGAAGTGGAGGGAGGCGGCGTAGTGGTAGGAGCACAGGCAGGTACCCAGAGCACAACAACAGCACGCTCTTTATTTCCAGTCGGTGTTTTCCACTTAGCTGGTATGCCCGCGCGCTTCACCAAACAATCCCTATTTTGTTCATTACCGTGTGTGTATTTGTGCAAGGATAAATCTGTGAGTGTGTGTGCGTTTTGCGGACGTATGTGTGTGGTGGGCGTTACTGTTGGAGGGGTAGGTTCCGCCCTCGGTTCTATCAACCAACTCAGTCCACCGTCGGTCTTCGTTCCTTGTGCAAGTGCATCCGCGGGTCCGTTAAGTGCGTCAGTCAGTGCGGTGAGTTGGACGCTATGAGGCGTCGCGGCGCCAGGCCACCACCGGCAGCGGCTCTCCTCCTCATCAGCTTCTTCTGCTGCGACCTCCATACGACTAACGCGGATTGGTGGTATGTAACCAAACATCATTCAATTATCAAATACAACAAGAATGCCGAATTATGGAAGAAACTTACAAAAAATGTATCAGTTTTTGTTTTTTCTGATACCTAAATCTCTCCGAACAATTACTTCGAAAAAATTGCAAAGGTTGTGAATCAATTATTAAAACTGTTGTATCAAAGTTTTTGTTTATTTCGGATGACTGGATCCCTCGAAATAATGAAAATAGTTGTGTTAGGAGTTTTTGTTTATTTTGGATGACTAGATCCCTCGAAATAATGAATATAGTTGTGTTAAGAGTTTTTGTTTATTTCGGATGACTAGATCCCTCCAAACAATAACTTCGAAAAAATCCCAAGGGTTGTGCGTCAATAATCAAAACTGTTGTATCAAAGTTTTTTTTTTCTTTTTCGGATAACTAGATCCCTCCAAATAATGAAAATAGTTGTTTATTTCAGATGACTAAATCCCTTCAAACAATAACTTCGAAAAAATCCCAAGGGTTGTTCATCAATAATCAAAACTGTTGTATCTAATAAAGTTTTAGTTTATTTCGGATGACTAGATCCCTTCAAACAATAAATTCGAAACAATCCCAAGGGTTGTGTATCAATAGTCAAAATATAGTTGTAACCAGAGCTGGGATGAATCCTCAAAAACAGGATTAGAATCACGCATCCGAATCACCTAATATGATTCGAATAAAGGATTCGTAAGTGAAAAATATGATTCGAATCAAAGATTCGAATCCTCATTTTTGAATCATGGATACAAATCCTTTAAAAATAAATTTGAATCTATTATTTGCAACCATTAACATTTTATTCCATCAGTTTCTATTAACAAAAATGTTAATTTACCGACTAAATATGTGATTAAATAATGATTTTAATTAATGATGATATATGTGTTATTGAACTTCATTTTAAATTAGTGTTCTATACGCGTGGCGCATGAAGTAAAATTTCGAGTTTAGAAAAGCCCCGTGAAAATTTGTCTCGGGTCGCTGCGCGACCCTCGACAAATTTTCTACGCGGGGCTTTTCTAAACTCGAAATTTTACTTCATGCTTAGTCTGGGAGTGGACCGTCAAGATTTTCTGCATGTCGAGATTTTCGATATTTTTGGATTTTTGTCGATTTATTCACAGTTTTTTATTATATTAAATGCAACTTTAATATTAAATAAATACGATTTTTCTTAGGAATAGAATATTCACCCATTTAAAGCCGAGCAAATTATAAAGTTAACTGTAAAAGTTAATTTTAGGTAAAATTTTGCATCTTTTTCTATGAAATCAATGAATGATTTATTATATTACATACGTCGATTTTATAAAAGAGTTACATTTAAAGTTCAAACGAGTGTTGTCCACTCCCAGACTAAGTATGAAGTAAAATTTCGAGTTTAGAAAAGCCCCGCGTAGAAAATTTTTTTCGCGGGGCTTTTCTAAACTCGAAATTTTACTTCATGCGCCACGCGTATAAAACACTGATTTAAAGTAAAGTTAAAAATGCACTGAAAACCAGCCCAACTTCGATATTTTTTCAAAATTGGATGTTTTCTTTCCTATCCATGCTGTAAACCTTCAGATATTCGTTGTTTTCTTGTAAAAACTATTCGATTCCCTGTAGTCCTTCGATCTCCGAAGACCATGATTGGTCCTTCGAGCTGTAGCCTTTGTAAAATGGTAATAAACATAGTAATCTAGAGTAATTCTTCAATTTAAAACTTCTAAGAACGAGTGTTGTCCACTCCCAGACTAAGCATGAAGTAAAATTTCGAGTTTAGAAAAGCCCCGCGTAGAAAATTTGTCGAGGGTCGCGCAGCGACCCTCGACAAATTTTCACGGGGCTTTTCTAAACTCAAAATTTTACTTCATGCGCCACGCGTATAAAACACTGATTTCAAATGAAGTTCAAAATATACTATTAAGGTTAAAAAAATTTCATGGTTAAGTAACTAAATATGCATTCACAAATATTTGAATTATTCGAAAATGTTAGTATTTATATTCAAATATGAATAATTTAGTGATTTAAATATTCATATTAGAATATTTAACTATTTGAATTAATCGAATTCGAATCCTAGCCTTAATAGCGATGATTCGAATTATTTGGGAGGATTTGAATCCGTGTATGAGGATTCGAATCTTTTTATAAGGATTCGAATCCTTCGAATTCTTTTATAAGTATTCGAATCATCTACGTCTGGATTCGAATACGAATCTTTTTAAAAAAATGTAACGAATCCGGATCACGAATCCGTTTTCACTAAAGTATTCGAATACCTCTTTTGAATCCTCTAACAGGATTCGAAACCTGAATGATTCGAATCCTGCCCAGCTCTGGTTGTAACAAGTTTTTTATATGATTAATTAATTTCTCACTTAACCCACGGTGAAACATTTAATTGGCTTTGAAAAACATTACCGAGAATATTAATTAATTCCCAACATTTTCTAAAAAAAGCCCGATTTCTCCTCAGTAAGAAACAACGTTTCCAGGTAAACCTCCATTGTTCGTACTTTGGACTCGAGTGCCCGCTTTAATTTAAAATTGTAATTAGCGAGTTTTACCAAATTAGTAAGGAAAAAAACATTCCATTCTTGGCGGTTTTGTTTCTTTTCTGCGTAAGTATTTGTAAAAGCGGGTCAAGTTTAAAACACCTCAAATAAATTAAATCGCGTGAATGCGCGTGAATAGTTTTCTTTTCGACTTGTGATAAAGGGATAAAACAAAACAAAAATATAGTATGCAGCTCTAACACGGTTCCAAGGATTTTTCCATCTTCAAGTTTTTTCGTAGCTGTCTTGTTTCCTTTCCTGGAGAAAAATGACAGTTTGTTGAAAGATTTGTAAACATTTAAATTTTTAAAAAAAGGGTAACGTTGCGTGATCCAACAACTAAAGAAGAAGAAGACGACCAACCGTACAGACAAACATTCTTCTTTCGTAACGTGTGATCCCTTTAAAAGACGAGAAACGTACAAACAAACAAAACCTTTTAGCGTGTGTTTGAAATACATATATTTTTTTCGTCGAGAACTGTAAAGAGCGCATTAAAGTCGAGCCAAACTCGGACTCAAACAAAGTCCCAGAACTCATCAGGTGCACGTGAAAACGTCGCCACTTGCTGATTTTTACCTCCCCCGAGAGAGTACAATATTTGTTCTCCTTAAAAGGTGAATTAATTGCGTTCCGTTTGCTCACTCTTTTCGAAATACAGAACTAACTATCCTACGCTCTTTACGAAATACCAAAATGAACGAAAAGAACTTTTCTATCATTAATAATAATAATGTTTCTTGCGTAAACGAGAAATTTCCCAATTACAAAACAATGTAAGTAACTTACTCAATGGCAATAAAATAAATTAGAGAAAGGCTTTCAGACATTAGTATACAGCAGCGGCGGTTCGCAGCCTAACTTCAGGGTAGGCCAGAGACCCAAGGTTGAAAGGTGACTTTTTGTGCAATTCCTTGTATTTATAAAGCGCGATTCTAACCTCAAATTTTGTGTGCCTTGGCGCTGTAGCCTACCCGGAAGTTAGGCTGCGAGCCGTCGCTAGTATACAGCTTAAACACGGTTCCAAGGATTTTTCTATCTCGCAAGTTTTTTCGTAGCTGTCTTGTATCCTATCCTGGAGAAAAATGACAGATTCGTAAAAATTTAAATTTTTACAAAATCATTAAATAATTTGAAATTTGCGTGTTTTTTTTAACTTTGGGATAAAACAGCGTTTAATACGCGCGGACGCATGAAGTAAAATTTCGAGTTTAGAAAAGCCTGAAAATTTGGATTTGCCGTCACTCGCTTCGCTCGCGACGGCAAATCCAAATTTTCAGGCTTTTCTAAACTCGAAATTTTACTTCATGCTCAGTCCGGGAGTGGAAAACACTCTTTCGTACAATATTGATAACCTTAATAAACACTCGCCCTCTGGATTTAGAGAAAAAAAAAAACAATCGACATTTTCTTGTAAAAACTTTATGGTTCACCCTGTATAAAAATAAATATGCCCATCTTGTAGATCTCGTCGGATAAGTCAAAATGCATGTATTATACTTTTCCGTAGCTCAAATAGTTTTTGAGTTAATGCGCTTGTTTTGTGAAAATTAAAAAGTTTACGCGATTGCGCTGTATTTTGCAAAAGTTGCGAACAACTCAATAACCAATGGTAATACAGAAAAATGCTTCAAATAAAAGTTATAGAGAATAACATTTTGGACAATTTTTCGAATTTTTTCGTATCTGTCTTTTTTCTTGGAGAAAAATTACAGTTTGTTGAAAGATTCGTAAAAATTCACAATTTCTACAAAATCATGGATTGTTTGAAGAATTAGTTTTTCACTAAACACAAACAAAAACAGTGTAACATAACCTCATAATTATTTCATTACAATGAAGCTAGCAACGCATGAAAATGCAAAGTTGCCACGTTCATTTTATTTATAATTCAAAACTAACTAATGGCATGTGGGTTTTGTTCAACTCAGTTGACTGACGGCTAACTAACATCTAACCTAACCTACAGTTAACTAAGGAGGTCTAACTTAACCTACAGTTAACTGGTTAGGTTTGGTTGAAAGGAAGAATGAAGAAATTAGATGTCGGTTAACTGTCGATTAATTGTAGGTTAGGTTAGATCTCGTTAGTTAACTGTAGGTTAGGTTAGATCTCGTTAGTTAACTGTAGGTTAGGTTAGATGTTGGTTAACCGTCAGTCAACTGAGTTGTAGGTTAGGTTAGATCTCGTTAGTTAACTGTAGATTAGGTTAGATGTTGGCTAACCGTCAGTCAACTGAGTTGTAGGTTAGGTTAGATCTCATTAGTTACCTGTAGATTAGGTTAGATGTTGGTTAACCGTCAGTCAACTAAATTGTAAGTTAGGTTAGGTCTCGTTAGTTAATTGTAGGTTAGGTTAGATGTTGGTTAACCTAACCTATAGTTAACTAACGAGATCTAACTTAACCTACAGTTAACTGGCTAGGTTTGGTTGAAAGAAAGAATGAAGAAATTATTTGTCGGTTAACCGTCAGTTAACAGTCGATTAATTATAGGTTAGGTTAGATCTCGTTAGTTAACTGTAGGTTAGGTTAGATGTTGGCTAACCGTCAGTCAACTGAGTTGTAGGTTAGGTTAGATCTCGTTAGTTAACTGTAGTTTAGATTAGATGTTGGTTAACCGTCAGTCAACTAAATTGTAAGTTAGGTTAGATCTCGTTAGTTAACCGTAGGTTAGGTTAGATGTTGGTTAACCTAAACTACAGTTAACTAACGAGATCTAACATAACCTACAGTTAACTGGTTAGGTTTGGTTGAAAGAAAAAATGAAGAAATTAAATGTCGGTTAACCGTCAGTTAACTGTCGATTAATTGTAGGTTAGGTTAGATCTCGTTAGTTAACTGTAGATTAGGTTAGATGTTGGTTAACTGTCAGTCAACTAAATTGTAAGTTACGTTAGATCTCGTTAGTTAATTGTAGGTTAGGTTAGATGTTGGTTAACTGTCAGTCAACTAAATTGTAAGTTAGGTTAGATCTCGTTAGTTAATTGTAGGTTAGGTTAGATGTTGGTTAACCTAACCTACAGTTAACTAACGAGATCTAACTTAACCTACAGTTAACTGGCTAGGTTTGGTTGAAAGAAAGAATGAAGAAATTATATGTCGGTTAACCGTCAGTTAATTGTCGATTAATTGTAGGTTAGGTTAGATCTCGTTAGTTAACTGTAGGTTAGGTTAGATGTTGGCTAACCGTCAGTCAACTGAGTTGTAGGTTAGGTTAGATCTCGTTAGTTAACTGTAGTTTAGATTAGATGTTGGTTAACCGTCAGTCAACTAAATTGTAAGTTAGGTTAGATGTCGTTAGGTAACTGTAGGTTAGGCTAGATGTTGGTTAACCTAACCTACAGTTAACTAACGAGATCTAACCTTACCTACAGTTAACTGGTTAGGTTTGGTTGGAAGAAAGAATAAAGAAATTAGATGTCGGTTAACCGTTAGTTAACTGTCGATTAATTGTAGATTAGGTTAGATCTCGTTAGTTAACTGTAGGTTAGGTCAGATGTTGGTTAACCGTCAGTCAACTGAGTTGTAGGTTAGGTTAGATCTCGTTAGTTAACTGTAGGTTAGGTTAGATGTTGGTTAACCGTCAGTCAACTGAGTTGAACAGAATCTACATGCCATCAGTTGGTTTTGAACTATGAATAAAATGAACGTGGCAACTTTGCATTTTCACATGTTGCTAGCTTCATTGTAATTGAATAATTAAGAGGTAATGTTACACTGTTTTTGTTTGTGATGGTTAACCGTCAATCAATTGAGTTGACTAACGGTTAACCAACATCTAACCTAACCTACAGTTAACTAACGAAATCTAACCTAACCTATAGTTAACTAACGAAATCTAACCTAACCTACAGTTAACTAACGAAATCTAACCTAACCTATAGTTAACTAACGAAATATAACCTAGCCTACAGTTAACTGACGGTTAACCGACATCTAATTTCTTCATTCTTTTTTTCAACCAAACCTAATTTCAATTTTTTAATTTTCTCTCATATGCAAAAAAAAACTATTGCTTAGATTAGGTTTCCAGTTGTGTCGAATTATTACTTACATGCGTCGCGTTTTTTTCAAAAGCAACCTGACGCAACGGACACGCCGTGTCCCTTGAATCTTTTTACGAATATGAAGAAATCGCGAGCGCGGTCGGCAAACCGATTTTCCAAAAAATTCGAAGGATTTTGAATCGTGTGGGGGGGAAATACGAGTTTTCAAGGATAATTATAAAATGTATTACCTCTTATTAATTTAATTACTTTTAATTAAGAAATTGAGCGTAATTGGAGTTGCTTCCTTTCTCTCTCTCTCTCTCTCTCTCTCTCTCTCTCTCTCTCTCTCTCTCTCCTTCTTGTTTTTTTCCTAGAACATTACAAACGCAATAATTGACATGACTAAAAACAAAAAAAAATATCAATGCATGCTAATTGAATTCCTAACAATTATAAATCATCAACTCAAACCGATTCACGTTTCAATGATAAAATCTAAGATCTCCAATTTATATTCTCGGCTCAATAAAAATATTATTAATCGGACTTTACACTTTGCGTATTCATAATTTGTATAGGTAATCGGATCTTACATTTATGTCCTATTTCACCAACTTATTCAAAGATTAAATTTACTTGTCGATTAAAATAGATACTTTTCATGTCATCAACATCAAAAAATATTAATTGATTGATTTTTTTCGTATGTATTAAACTCCTGATAATGCTGTAAAACCCGAAACTAGTCGAGTAAATAGTAAAGTAAAAAATTGTGAAACAAACCAAGTGTAATTTAATTTAAACCTTCATTATCAATATTTAAAAATGTTTCACCAAGTGATAAGTGAGAAAATTATTCAAGAAATATTACTAGATTTTATTTATAGAAAAACTTATCTTTTAACTAACGTTCGTAATTCGTAACGTTCGGTATTAGCTTATTTATAATTAAAATTTAGTTTTTGTGTACCTATTTCTGGAATCAGTGTTTTATACGCGTGGCGCATGAAGTAAAATTTCGAGTTTAGAAAAGCCCAGAAAATTTGTCTCGGGTCGCTGCGCGACCCTCGACAAATTTTCACGGGGCTTTTCTAAACTCGAAATTTTACTTCATGCTTAGTCTGGGAGTGGAAAACATTCGTTTAATATTTCAAAATGAACTCTTTTAAAAAATAACGAATATCTAAATATTTAAAGAAAGTAATCTGAATTTAGAATGCGTCTACTTTAAATAAAAACTCCCTGTGTATACTCATATGGAATACCAAACTAAAAAGGCATCTGTTTCGTTATACAGTTGTATGTATGTCGATAGAAATTAACCCATTAACGGCCGAGCAATCATAGAGATAACTTTAAAAGTTGATTTTAGGTCTCTTCTTTTTATGATATCCATAAATGACTTATTGTATTACATACTGTGAATTTTTCTTTTAAATATACATAATGTATATGCTGTAAAATTTCAGGCAATGGTCGATTTTATTTAAAAACGTGCAGTATGAAGTTTAGAACGAGTGACTCCACTCCCAGACTAAGCATGAAGTAAAATTTCGAGTTTGGAAAAGCCTGAAAATTTGGTTTGGTCGCTTCGTGAAGCGGAGCGGCCAAACCAAATTTTCAGGCTTTTCTAAACTCGAAATTTTACTTCATGCTCCACGCGTATAAAACACTGAAATATTGTGAAGTTAGAAATACACTCTTAATTATTTTTTTTAAATGAGTAATAATCGAAATATTTAAATAACAAAATATTGACATTTATCTTCATACATTTTCAAGTCAGGTCAAATAATATAATATATCAAATTAACTTATTTAGTAATGTTATTAACTTAAAATTAATAATGTTGCGTGTATGCATCAATGGCGCTTAATGGGTTAAAATCGTGAATATTTATCCAGTTCACTTGTGTCTTCTGTAATTCAATACCCATTCATTCATTCGCACGGCGTTATGTAAACAAACAAACAACGGGCTCCGCACTCATCATTTTTATTATTCGTTGTGATAAAATTCGGCAAACCAATACATAGTCAAAACTACTCGCTGCAAATTTGCTATTCCTGCGCCATCTCGTATCCCAGAAACACACAACCAGCAAAAATTGGCCCTCTTAACCTTTATTGGCTCAATAAAAAACAATACATACACTATTATACAAATTCAAACATATTTCTCACTCGTATCCTACATTAAAATTAAACAAACGTACAAAAACCTATTTACTATTAGGATGTTCTTCAATTAACCGCGATACTGCAGTAAATCAAGCTCTTTTATTTAAGAGGAAGTCGACCGCTCTCTAAACATATAAAGCTAAGCATACTGCCGTCTTAATTTCATCCTTGTTTAGGGATGAAATATTTTGAAAAAATAGGCATACTTTAAGGAAAGTGGAATCTTAATAAAATATTTCCCACTTTGACCGTTCTTTTATAAAAAATATGAAACATTGTTAAACTAGCGTAATCGCATCTTCAATATAATTGTTTTCTACAACATTTACAAAAAATATTGGGAAACTAAATCAGTCACATTGTAGGTAGAAGAATTCTTTTCGAAGAATTTTAATTTCTTCCAATTATTTCTCTCGTACAATTAATTCACTGGGATGTCGCGCGATATTGAAGTTTCCGAAAATTTCAAAAACTGTTTTACGCGCGACATCCTAGTGACTATATTTAACCAAATAAATAAATGAAAAAATCACATATTTTTGCAAAGGAATTATCTACAATGTGACTGATTTAGTTTTTTAATATTAGACAAAAATAAAATTAGGAACGCGATTTCGCTAGTTTACCAATGTTTGATATTATTTTATGAAATAACGGTAAAAGTATAAAATATTTTATTGAGACGGGCTTAAAGATTGTACTTTCCTTGAAGTATACCTATTTTTTCAAAATATTTCATCCCTAAACAAGGATGTAATTAAGACGGCAGTATGCTTAGTTTTATGTTTAGAGAGCGGTCGACTTCCTCTTAAATAAAAGAGCTTAATTTACTGAAGTATCGCGGTTAATTGGAGAACATCACAATAGTAAATAGGTTTATGTACGTTTGTATAATTTTACTTGTAAATAAAACACTTTTTACTTTGTTTAACCACTGGATCTTACATTTAATTGTGTGACTAGTTTCGACTATCTAGTAGTCATTCTCAAACTAAAAACCTATTTAGTTTGAGAATGACTACTAGATAGTCGAAACTAGTCACACAATTAAATGTAAGATCCAGTGGTTAAACAAAGTAAAAAGTGTTTTATTTACAAGTGTATTTAAGATGTACCACAAAGTGAACGCCTACAACACCAAACAATTTGTATAATTTTAATGTGGGATACGAGTGAGAAATATCGGCATATGCTTAGTTTTATTCCTCTTAACACAACTTCATTTTTCGCTGGTCACATTAACACTGGACCCGATGCGCTCGTCGCACTCGGCACTAACACCAAAAAACTCTCGTGCAAAAAAGTCATACAAAATCTATTTTAAGGTCACACTAAAACCCGGTATTAACCTATTTATAATTTATATAGGTAATTGGACCTCAGTTTTTGTCTATCTATTTACTGTATTGGGCAATTTGGATTTTGTTTCTTGTGTTTGTGTGTCCACCTGGGGGAGTCGAAATTCGCGTCGTTCGGCGTCCTTATCTGAGGGAATTATTTTCGTTTGGGGGTTCGCTCGGACGATTTCAAATAGCGATAAGGAAGGGGGCTTTATTACGGTCCGCGTACGTGTCCGCAAAACTTTACATAAACTGCCCTTTGCGTAATGATAATTATAATAATAATCGACTAACATCGCGCTTTTAATCCGCAAATGTTGGTCGATTATTATCGTAATCGTTTTATTGTTTAAAGTAATATAAAAATTGACCGATCTAAATAATTATTATGTATTGCAAACGTTTGGCAATATTTCAATGTCTAGTAAACAACTAGCAGATTTGATTGAAGACATGTTTGAGGAACGTTTGTCAAAAATTTTCCCAAAAATGGATGAAAAGTAACGAGACATCGATTTACATTTTTTTATGGATAATTCGATATGGCTGGATGAATGTATTACATTTCCTATAACTGTAACTGCAATTGAAGAATACCGCATAGAGACCTTTAATGTATTTATAAAAAAATATCCATGGTACTACATGCCGGTAAGTGTCCATAAGCTTCATGGTAGACACAAAATAGCTTCTTGCATACTTCCTATTGGGCAAATGTCAGAGGAAGCTCAAGAGGTAAGAAATAATGATGTTAGGCGGTATCGAGAATTGTTTTCAAGAAAGACTTCTCGATGTGATACCAATGCTGATATATCGGGTGTGTATAAATTGGCGGATGATACAACATTTTTGCGTCTACATTTTCTATTCAGAGTTTTACGTAGAATATCGTCACATGTAGCTTCTGTGACGATATTCTACATAAAACTCTGAATAGAAAATGTAGACGCAAAAATGTTGTATCATGCTTCACATACCATCAGTAGCCATTTACAAGAAATAGACATTAGGCAACAGCGGATTCCCGGGCTGCCATGTTTTTTTACTAATCCCATGATTAGTTATGTGGGTTGCCTCAGAAGAGTAATAATAGTAGAGCAGGGTTTATTTACAGACGTAAATGCAATTTATAACAGAGTATAAGTAAATTTGTCGAAAAGAGTCTCTTTTGGAAGTTGTCTAGAAGAGCGCGTCATCCTGGGAGGTATTGGCGAAGCATCTGGATTGCGGTACTTGAGTGATTTATATTAACTGTAGTACTGCGGCATTTTTTCTTCTTCTAATGACACAGCATAATTCAATTTACTTATTTTGTTCGAAATAAAACTCATCTGCTTCTAAGCATAGTTGTAATCTCTTTTGTATCGTATTCATTACGTGTTCCAGTATTTCTGGTGTAATTTCCAGTACCGCCGCATCAATTCTGTTTCTAACGTCGTCAGAATTTTGTGTAGGCATAGAGTAAACTTTTTTTTTAATGAAGCCCCAAACAAAAAAATCTAATAAATTCAGACCGGCTGATCTCGAAGGCCAAACGACAGGTCCAACGCGACCAATCCAACTGTTTGGAATTGCTCGTCCAGCCAGTCTCTTACAATACGGGCAAAATGAGCAGAGGCCTCATTATGCATTATATCATATTAACTCGTAAATTTAACGGCAAGTCATCATATAATCATGATGTGGTAAGTAAATTGGTCCTACAACAGTGTGGTTTATAATGCCTAACCAAACATTAACGGAAAACCTTCTTTTTGTGGGTGTTCCTCAGCCTAATAGTGACTGTTATGATTGTTAAAGATCCCATCTCTAGTAAACATACTCTTATCGCTCCAAAGAATACGTCTCGTGAATCCACCGTCGCCACGAATTCTATTTAAAATGGTGTTGCAAAAATGCGTTCGGTATTTGTTATCATTTTCATAGAGGGGCTGCACCTTCGTGAGATGATATGGGTGTAGAAGGTTTTCTTGTAGAACCAAATGAACAGTCTTCTTACTGGGGATATCTAATGTGGCAGCTAATTGTCGGGTACTGACGGTGGGATCCTCTTCTATTGCACCTAGAACTTGCTCTTTAAGTTGTACTGTGTGTCTCTGCCGTGGCCGACTACTGGTCGCATTTTTTGGGGACAAACATACCCGTTTTACGTAGTCGTTGATACAGCCTTCGAAATACATGTGTAGAAGGATGCCTCCGATTTGGAAAACGTTCTCCATATTCTATTTCTGCCATATGTGCATTTCCATTACAGAAACCGTACATGGCTTACGGTTTCTGTAATGGAAATGCACATATGGCAAAAATAGAATATGGAGCACGTTTTTCAAATCGGAGGCTTCCTTCTACACATGTATTTCGAAGGCTGTATCAACGACTACGTAAAACGGGTATGTTTGTCCCCAAAAAATGTATCGGCGTAATCATTAAACGCAAAATCCATTATAAATGAACAAAACAATAACACGAAAATAACACAGAAACACTGAAAGGTGGGAACTAATACAAACTGATAATAACGAGAAAAACAGAATTATCACAAAATTCGAACTAGCAAGTTTTAATGAATTCGTAACAGTAAGTATCAAAATTTGTTTGTGACGTAAGCGGGAGTCGACGTTGCCGGCTGTACTTTATACGAAAATAAGCTAATTAAGAAGTGTTAAAAACACACATTTGAGATAGAAAGATTGCACACACTGGCAATTAATCTTCAAACTAGTCATTCTACCCTAATTGCAGGGTTTTCTGTAAATTATTATCGAATAATAACACATATGAAACGATTAGATGTTCAAACTTTGAGGACCTCGTGAAGGCTTAGGAAGCATGGTACAACATTTTAGAATTAAGATATACTGCTTAAAATTTTACGAAAAATATCACCACGTGTAGATTATCCGCCAAATTATACACATCTTGTATTAAACAGTCTATTAGGGACGTATTATTCAATATTCAAAATTAGGCGATGAAGCAAAGCTCTTGTTACTGTAGGAGCGAAGCGAGCCGAGTACGAGCGAAGTTAGTAGTCAGAGCAGCACGAGGCGCTAGTCGAGTGCTGCGACAACCAAAGTACGCGGGTCTGTCTAGCTCGGGATCGAGGCGCAAGCCGAGTTCTGCACCCCAACCGCAGCACGAGGCGAAGCCGAGTGCTGCAACGGCAAGCGAGCGAAGCGAGCCGAATACGAGCGAAGCGAGCAGTCACAGCAGCACGAGGCGCCAGCCGAGTGCTGCGACAACCAAAGTATTTTAGTCCGTCTAGCCCAGGATCGAGTATTGCAGAACGAGGCGCCAGCCGAGTTCTGCACCCTAACCGCAGCACGAGGCGAAGCCGAGTGCTGCAACGGCGAGCGAGCGAAGCGAGCTGAGTACGAGCGAAGCGAGCAGTTACTGCCCCTAGCGCCGGCACTAAAACAACGACTAATTTCAAACCCCAACCATTCGGCTTACGAACCCAACCACAACCACACGTTTGTCCCTCCATCTCCACCCCTATTATTATTATTATTATTATAATAAAAACGAAACACATTCTCTCTTTAATATTTTAAAATACAGGGAGTTTTTCTTTTAAGTATACGTATTTTAAATTCAGTCTATTTTCTGTAAATCTTTAGATTTTGCTTTTTTTTTTAAGTTCAATTTGAAGCTTTACAAGAGTGTTTTCCACTCCCAGACTAAGCATGAAGTAAAATTTCGAGTTTAGAAAAGCCCCGCGTAGAAAATTTGTGTCGGGTCGCTACGCGACCCTCTATAAATTTTCACGGGGCTTTTCTAAACTCGAAATTTTACTTCATGCGCCACGCGTATAAAACACTGATTTTAAGTGAAGTTATAAATGCACTGAAAACCAACCCAACTTCGATATTTTTCAAAATTGGATATTTTGTTTCCTATCCATGCTGTAAATCTTAAGATATTCGTTGTTTTCTTGTAAAAAAACTTCGATTCCCTGTAGTCCTTCGGTCTCCGAAGACCATCATTGGTCCTTCGAGCTGTAGCCTTTGTAAAATTGTAATAAACTTAGTAATCTAGAGGGATCCTTCAATTTGAAACTCCTAAGAACGAGTGTTGTCCACTCCCAGACTAAGCATGAAGTAAAATTTCGAGTTTAGAAAAGCCCCGCGTAGAAAATTTGTCGAGGGTCGCGCAGCGACCCGAGACAAATTTTCACGGGGCTTTTCTAAACTCGAAATTTTACTTCATGCGCCACGCGTATAAAACACTGATTTTAAGTGAAGTTAAAAATGCACTGAAAACCAACCCAACTTCGATATTTTTTTTCAAAATTGGATTTTCTTTCCTATCCATGCTGTAAACCTTCAGATATTCGCTGTTTTCTTGTAAAAGAACTTCGATTCCCTGTAGTCCTTCGGTGTCCGAAGACCATGATTGGTCCTTCGAGCTGTAGCCTTTGTAAAATGGTAATAAACTTAGTAATCTAATTGGTGCCTTATTTGATAATTTTTGGTCACTGTATCACTGTATGTATGTCTTCAGAATAAAATTCTATACTTCATAAATTTTCCGACATTCGTTGTTTCCTAAAACAGTTCAATTTGAACCTTTAAACGAATGTTTTCCACTCCCAGACTAAGCATGAAGTAAAATTTTCAGGCTTTTATAAACTCGAAATTTTACTTCATGCGCCACTCGTATAAAACGCTGAAATATTGTGAAGTTACAAATACACAGACATTATTTTTTTTTAATGAGTAGTAATGAAAACAATTAAATAATAGAATATTTACATTCTTCTTCATACATTTTCAAGACAGGTCAAATAATATAATATATCAAATAAACTTATTTAGTAATTAAAAAATAAAAAATTGCCAAAAATTAATAATGTTGCGTGTATGCACCAGCGGCGCTTAATGGCTTAGCGGAGATGACACTTGAAAAAGATCATTTTTGATGTGAAAGAGGAAATAATGTGTTCGTGTGTGTGTGTGTGTGTGAAATTGGTGCACCTTTTCTGTTGATAATTTGATACCTACCTGTATATATTGGGTGTTATGTGAGTAAGAATGTGAAAATGCGGTGCACCTTTTCTGTTTTCTGTATTTTTTTTACTTTCGCCTCCCTCCTGAATTAAATCAGCCTCGAGGGGGTTGGATAAAAAAAAAACATAAGGGGAATATAATTAACTGTTGTGTGTTGCCGAAGAGCGGCCGATATCTCATTAACCTTACCCCAGGCACACCTTATTGTCTACCTTCCTTATCGTTATAGATGGAACAACCACTCGTCCCCTTTTGTCCCGTGAAAATTTAACGAGACAATCTCCGCGAGCGCGCGCGCAAGGATTAACAACGAACGGAAATTTTTCTCACCACTCGGCGAGTTCTCATTTTCAATAAATTTAATCTACCCGAAATTGCTCATTTTTCTAATTTTCATCAATTAATATGTAGCGACCAATTTAAAATGTTAAATTTTCCTGACTTTTCCCGATGAACAAGATTTTGTTCAGGAAATTCCCTGACTTTACCGGTTGATCGCCACCCTGATTGACCAACCTCCCCAAAACCGGAAAATCACATATTCCCGTAATTTCACTTATTTCCATCAACGGAACCTCCCCAAAATTGGAAAATCACATGACTTTAACGCGTTCGCGTTTGCGTTTCTCTTAATCTGGTAAAGTCCATCGCCCTTTTTCTCCACATTTCCAATCTCAGACGAAAGCTTTCAACACGTTAAAAACCCCCCTCATTTTCCCATGTTTATGTCCGCTATTTAGGGGCTTTAATGTAATTAATAAGATTGCGAGAGAGGAGAGTAAAAATGGATTGCTCTAACACACGCGAAGACCTCGAATTCATTTGGAATTCGGTAAACGTGGTCACCTGGCTAATTTCATGTTTTTTTTTCTACCATTCTATTAAATATCGTATATTCAACAAAAAAAAATCTCCAAAGTGCCATGATTTTATCTTTTTTTAAATTTAAATTGGCTACACGCTTTAGGAATTGACATATAAAACGTCAGACATTTATTTATTTATTTATTTATTACATACCCAACAGCCATAAAGGCCAATTACAGGATAAATTTAAGATACTAAAAAAAAAAATGAATAACAATAATTATTACAGAGCTTAATTGTAATGTATGATTTCCGAGTTACCAACCTACAATATTTTCCATGGCACTCTAGAGGTTTTATTTTATTGAACATACGATATTATCCCAATT
Organism: Philonthus cognatus; assembly: GCA_932526585.2. NCBI lineage: Eukaryota > Metazoa > Arthropoda > Insecta > Coleoptera > Staphylinidae > Philonthus > Philonthus cognatus. Next base: position 54,887,153 of record OW052249.1, on the reverse strand, counting down.
TCGCGGCAGTCATACAGGGTGGGGTGTTAAAAGATGTTTATTTTTGTAAATTGTAAAATCAAAATCAAATTGCCCGTGGTGACAGGAGAAGAATTACAATACATAATTTTGAAATGTGTAAAGACTTTTTAAGAACTCACCGCCTCGAAAGTGAGGTTTCGAATATTGTTTTGACAACTCGAAAGTCGCATTCAGTGGGGCGACACGTCAATAGCGTTCGTTTTCCCGCACTTGTTTTGTAAATAACTACAGGGTGCGGCTGATTTGAAAGATCAATAAAAGAAAAAGTATTTTACATATTGATTTAATTTTTTTATCGTATTGTGCACATACTGAATTTTTGTTTTAAGTGGTTTTAAAAATGACATCGAACAAATTGCGGCCCGATACACGATTAACTGAACCACTCACTTTTTGAAGTTTCGCTCCACTCTTTCGAGCACATCGACGGGAATTTTGGCGATGGCTTGACGAATGTTGTCCTTCAGGTGTTGCAGGGTCCGTGGTTTGTTATTGTAAACAATGGATTTGAGATATCTCCATAAAAAGAAGTCACAGGGAGCCAAATCGGGGGAGCGCGCCGGTCACAGTACAGTACGTTACCTCTCAAAGAGATTAGGTGCTCGTGGAAGAGTTCCCTCAAAAGTTCCATTGAAGCTCGCGCTGTGTGTGCCGTGGCTCCGTCCTGTTGGAACCATACGTCCATAGGTTCCATTTCTTCAAGTTTTAGGAGAAAAAATGCTTCAATCATTTCTCTGTAGCGAACTGCATTCACAGTAACAGTGTGTTCTGAAAGCCCGTTGACCTCCAGGCCCTTTTTTTACCACACTGCCACTTTCCCTGAATGCGTACACCCACGAAACGATTGATTGCCGGCCAGGAACGGGATCCGTGGAATATATATTGAACCGAGTTCAGAAGGCACGTTGAACAGCCATTGGAAAAGTAGGCTTCGAATAGGATACCCAAAAATAAATTGCTCATTTTATTTGCAATAAGTAGAACATAGACGGATTGCAAATGAAGTTAATAACTTAAATGTTAACGCAAAGCATCCAAATCCAAACGCCCAGGCTTTTCTAAACTCGAAATTTTACTGACGACAACTGGCTTAAGCGGTAACAAAACTTCAAGACCCCCTCTATCGAATGAGACCTTTCTGACCACGTCTCGCTCATTGGCGCCCAATTCAAATCAGCAAGTTTCCCTGCCGCAACTTGTATTTATTTAGTTTTTAAAAAAGGAAGTTCCCACGCCCCACCCTGTAGATATTTACTGAGAAATTCGGATAAAGATTTCGCGGCACATTTGGAAAACTGCGGCGCAACCTTTGAAAACCACTGCTTTATTGCATTCTTCTCGATTATGATTACGATTATGAAACACAAAGGGCTTAGGATCCCACAAAGAGCGCGCTTATTATATATGAAATAATTTAGCCATGGCGTATTGGATTACATAAGAAAAAAATAAAGACCTTATGTCTCGAAGTTTTAAGGGAGAAGGTAGAACGACTATTATTAGTCGAGATTTCGATCTTTTATTACGAAAAATTCTTGAGGAGAGTTTCGTGTTACAGGTTTTTTTGTTCGTTTTCGTTTTTATTTACACCACCAAAAATATAATTACGCGATTACCAAAGATGCTGATTATAGCCGCGCATTTTTCGAAAAGCGCGGCGTGTACCAGACTCTGAGTGCACACCCATATCGCATATTACGCATTCTTGCCGTTGCACAAACGGAGATTCAATTACGAGATAAGACGTCGTCATTCAAATTGTGAAATTTCCACTTCCTTTCCAATTTTCCAATTGGAATTCGTCATTTTTCCAGCCCGCTAGAGGGATTGGAATAACTGTTAGCCGCCGAAAATGCTCTCCGAAGTATTTTGTTAAAACGTGAGGCTTCTACGAGTGTTTTCCACTCCTAGGCTAAGCATGAAGTAACATTTCGAGTTTAGAAAAGCCTGAGCGTTTGAATTTGGATGCTTCGCGTTAACATTTAAGTTATTAACTTCATTTAATTAAACACAGTTATATTCCTTTCTTCACTTTTATTTTTCTTTCTAGATGTACATTTCGGGTACTAAGTACCCATTATCAATAGCTAACTGAAATTAACTTCATACTGGATGATATAAATATAATTTAAATTAAAACACTTGGTTTGTTTCACTTATTTATATTTTCTCCGACTAGTTTCGACCATTGGTCATCTTCAAGGAGGAATTCCTTTTTGAAGATGACCAATGGTCGAAACTAGTCGCAGAAAATATAAATAAGTGAAACAAACCAAGTGTTTTAATTTAAATTTAATTTAAATCATCCAGTATTAGATTCAAAAATGTTTCACCACGGGTTAAGTGAGAAATTAATTAAAGATATTATTAACTTCATTTGTAATTAGTCTATCTTCTACGTATTGCAAATAAAATGAGCAATTTATTTTTGGGTATCCTATTCGATGTGTTTCTCTCACAGATTTATAGTTTCTCTTTTGTTTGTGTGTGCGCGCTGTTTCCACTGATTAATATTTTCCGTGCTCATTAACATCAATCCGAGCCTTTTCTCCTCCTTTTCTTTTCTACACGTCCGTTTCGTAGGGCGGGGAGGGGGAGGGGGGGTACGCTAGATGAGCGCGAACAGGTAAAAATTAATGCGGCTTTTTCGAAATGAACGTCATAAAACGTCATCACCGTTGCGGGGCCGATAATCAGAACCGGCCGATTAGGTGCTTAATTATCCGTGAAAGAAGAAGCACAGAGGAAAAGTCCACTCGAAACTTATTAACAAATCCGTTCTGGCTAGTTCTCTCCGTCTTCTTCTTTTTTCAGCAAATAAGGACGATAATTAACGTAAAACTTTTATTTTTCTACTGATCCTTGGTGAGTTTACAACTATAGTAGAAATCTATGATACAATTCTTCTTCGAGGTATTTTCATATTAACATTAGTTCGTCTGCTTTTCTGTGCTCAGTTCCAACTTATGCTAAACTCTTTTAACTAGGGAATTTATATTATAATAGTTATTTTAATTTGAACTTAATTCTCACAGGACACGTTTTTAAAATGCTAACGGGTTAACCCATTCACGGCCGAGCAATTTTAGAGTTAACTCAAAAAGTTGATTTTAGGAAAAATTCTACACTTCTTTTAAGGGGGTATTACCATTCGGAAGTTTTAAAAAAATGATTTTTTTTTTGCATGAATTGATACTTGATAGTATCTAGTTTCATGTCCGAAAGCCGTTTTACAATAGGCGAATTCGTTAGTTAGATTTTTTGCTTGTTGAAGTAAACAATGCTGAGTAGGTGGCTGGGTGGAAATACGCAGAACTCAAACGAAAGTTTGAAGGCTTGTGTCTGGAAGCTGGCTTCGAAGCACCTCAACTGTGGTGCAAAAACCGTCGCTATCGCGTCTTTCATAGCTACCAGCATTTTCAACGACGGATACACGGCAGTTTTTAAGATGATAGAGACACTGGGAATCCATATCGGCCTGCAAGCCAAGGCTTTCCGGTGTGGACCGACGCGGAGCGCGAGATGTGGGACGAATTTTGCCTGACTCCAGCAACTCATAAGGCCATCCAACAACGCTGGCAGGAGTAAATCATTCAAACCCAGTTTTTAGAGGAAGAGGAGGGCCTAGTGTACGGAGCTGGCATAGCTGACTAAAGCCAAAAATCTCCAAAAATAGTTAAAACTTGTGTCAAAACTTTAAACGCGTTTTTCTCGAAACCACTTTTTTTTCGCTGGCCGGAAACTTTCTTTTCAAACTATGAAACGGATTGACTTGAGCTTTTAGTGTTCGGTTCTCCACATTTTCCTCTGGAGTTTGAACCACCGTCATTCAAATATATTAACATTTGATATTTTTCATAGAGCCTTAAAGTCAGAAAAAGGGGGCAAAAAGCGACCACTTTTTTCGAATGGCCTCCATTTTGTTATTTATAGAGATTTTTTATTGTCGGTGGTTCAAACTCTAGATAATTTAATACAGATTAATGACTACTACTTCACTTTACGTTTCAAATCACAGAATCGAAATAATCTTTCCGGCCATGAGGAAAAACACGGCGGAGACGGCCTTATTTGAGGCCAGATTTAGAGGTTTAGCCGGACGATTGAAAAGAATTAAAATTCATTTTTTATAGTTTATGAATCTATAAACAAGTTGCAAGAAATCGCATGTATTAAATTTCCCAAAAATAAAAATTCTGAAAAACCGTAAAAAAAAAACGCTGTCCTAGTGGTAATACCCCCTTAATAATTTCTAAGAATGACTTATTGTTTTACGTACTGTGAATTTTTCTTTTAAATTTACATATTGTATACGCTGTAAATGTAAGGCATTCGTCGATTTTGTATAAAAACGTGCAATATGAAGTTTAGAATGAGTATTTCCACTCCCAGACTAAGCATGAAGTAAAATTTCGAGTTTAGAAAAGCCCCGCGTAGAAAATTTGTCGAGGGTCGCGCAGCGACCCGAGACAAATTTTCACGGGGCTTTTCTAAACTCGAAATTTTACTTCATGCGCCACGCGTATAAAACACTGGAATATCATGAAGTTAGAAATACACTGAAAACATTTTTTTTTAATGGGTAATAATAGAGGTATTTAAATAAGAAAATATTTAAGTTTTTCTTTATATATTTTCAAGTCAACTCAAATAATATAATATAATAAATTAACTTATTTAGTAATTTAATTTACATTAGATTAATAATGTTGCGTATATGCATCAATGGCGTCTAATGGGTTAAACTTATAATTTGTCGAGTTACCATTGATTGAAAAGTTATTAGTTATTGATAATGAGTGCTTTGCACTCGAAATGTACGAATAAAAATAAAAGTGAAGTAAGGAATAAAAGTGTTTTTTTATTATTGATTGAAAAGTTTAAACACCCCTCAATACTTTCGTTTTATCGACGAGTTTATTGAGAAGTCATTAAAGACAAACAATCGGCAATATTTCCCGGTACAGAGAACCTCAACGTGTTGCCAACAATGAAACGAGTCAGCGCACCCATCAAATCGGGTCTTTATATTTAACGCGGGGAGAACCGGAGAAATTCGTCGAATTAAAGACGGAAGATCCAAACATCATATTGGCAATTAGCTTAACTTCAAGTCGAAATAAGGAATCTTTAAAAGGAGGGTTAGGCCATGTAAAATTTGTATGTTGGGACTACGGTTCCAACGTGTTATAAGATAATATTTTACAAATGTTCTTTTACAAAGATATGCATTGAACCTTTAAGTAACAAAATGGCTGAAACGGATTTGTTGCATCGTGTGCAACAGAGCTGGGCAGGATTCGAATCATTAAGGATTCGAATCCTTTTAGAGGATTCAAAAGAGCCATTCGAATACTTTAATTCAACTGGATTCGTGATCCGGATTCGTTACATTTTTTTTAAAGGATTCGTATTTGAATCCAAATGTGAGTGATTCGAACCCTAATAAAGGGATTCGAATATTTATTAAGGGATTCGAATATTTATAAAAGGATTCGAATATTTATAAAAGAATTCGAATATTTATAAAAGGATTCGAATATTTATAAAAGGATTCGAATATTTATTAAGGGATTCGAATATTTATAAAAGGATTCGAATATTTATAAAAGAATGCGAATATTTATAAAAGGATTCGAATATTTATAAAAGGATTCGAATATTTATTAAGGGATTCGAATATTTATAAAAGGATTCGAATATTTATAAAAGAATTCGAACACTTACAAAAGGATTTGAATCATCAAAAATAACTCGAATTAATTGTAAAGATTAACATGAAAAATGTCTTTTGTGTGTTTTTAAATTTCTCGTTAAATCAGTGTTTTATACGCGTGGCGCATGAAGTAAAATTTCGAGTTTAGAAAAGCCCAGAAAATTTGTCTCGGGTCGCTGCGCGACCCTCGACAAATTTTCACGGGGCTTTTCTAAACTCGAAATTTTACTTCATGCTTAGTCTGGGAGTGGAAACGCTCGTTCGAAACTTCAAACTAAATGCTTTGATAAGAACATTAAATGAATGAAAATGTTTTCTAAGATAATACTCTAGTTTTCAAAATATTATTTGAAGTAAAACTGACCCCGATTCAAGATTTTTTACCTTGGCCTTTTAATATAAGTTTCTTCTATGGGAAACCCCCATTTTGTTACATTGTTTTTATTGTTTTTGTCAATATTTAAGTTAATTGTATACAACTACTACTATAATATCTTTATTAAAAAAGAAATACACTCGACCGCAAAAAAAAAACGCGCCACTTGAAAATTCACGTTTTTTCGTGAATTTTCAAACAGCCATAACTTCGGTCGATGTGGATGAAATTTGATGAATTTTTGAGTTTTTAGAACGCTAAAGTTTTCTCTTTAAGGACACATAAGTGGATATAACGAAATTTAAGCACTTCTGCATTTAATAGTCCTACCAACAAAAAAATGTTCAGAATGTTAGAAATGATAAAAGTTGGGAAGTTATACTGTGCCCAAAAAAAATCGTAGCTCCACTTCAAAAAGAGCGCAACAAAATCCCATAATTTTCCTTTGAAATAAGCGAAAAATCATGTCGATCCAATGATTGGCTCGAAGTTATGGCAGTTTTTTAAAAAGTGTATTTTGGGGCATAACTTTGGCGGACAGGCATAACTCTGCTCGCAAACCTGTGACATTATGCGATTTAAAAAGATTGAAGTTTTCTGTTTAAGGGCATGTTAGTCAGATCTTCAAACATGCGCATTTTACCCCCTTCTACCCCCTAAAGGCGATGAATCAATTTTTCTCAAATTGTCATAACTTTACTCCAAATCAATTTATCGATCTGAGTTTTTGCGCATATTAAAGGAGAAGGACTGAATTTATTCTGGATATCCCTTGCTTGAAGCCACAATTTTTATTGCGCATTGTACAAGTTAAAAAAGTTAAAAGTTTTAAAGTGAAAAACGTTTCATCGCCTTTAGGGGGTGAAAGGGTGTAAAATGTGCATGTTTAAAGATCTGACTAACATGCCTCAAAGAGAAAACTTCAAGCTTTATAAATCGCATAATGTCACAGGTTTGCGAGCAGAGTTATGCCTGTCCGCCAAAGTTATGCCCCAAAATACACTTTTTAAAAAAAACTGCCATAACTTCGAGCCAAATCATTGGATCGACATGATTTTTCGCTTATTTCAAAGGAAAATGATGGAATTTTGTTGCGCTTTTTTTGAAGTAGAGCTACGATTTTTTTTTGGGCACAGTATAACTTCTCAACTTTTATCATTTTTAATATTCTGAACATTTTTTTGTTGGTAGGACTTTTAAATGCAGAAATGCTTAAATTTCGTTATATCCACTTATGTGTCCTTAAAGAGAAAACTTTAGCGTTCCAAAAACTCAAAAATTCATCAAATTTCATCCACATCGACCGAAGTTATGGCTGTTTGAATATTCACGAAAAAACGTGAATTTTCAAGTGGCGCGTTTTTTTTACTGTCGAGTGTACATCGTAATAAAATACATTTTATAATATGTATACATATATGTAAATAATTTATATTTCCCTTTTCTGTAAGGGCTATCTGCCCTGTGTTATATGTGTGTTTGTTTTTTTTTTGTCGATTTTTTCTCTGTCAATTATTTATTTAGTGTGAATATGTGATCTTGTGTACTGACTCCCTTTCTGAATCCAATTTGTTCTTTATCCATCTGTGGTTCTATAATGCATCTAATTCCTAGTTGCACAAAAAACGTAGAATTTAATTTTAAGCTAAACTCGAGTTCAAGATGACAAGTCCTATTGTTCTAATGTCACTTTGAACTGAAGTTCACAGTTTAACCAGTTCAACAGGTTTGGTGCAACTGACCATAAGTCTTCTGTCTGAAATTCTGTCGTAGGGTTCTACAGTTTTTACACATTCTGCTAGCTCCTTTCTTTTTATACAATTGTACAATAATTCCTAATTGTCAGTCTGCTGGTACTATTTCACATATCCATATTTTATTTATTAGTTTTGTCAGTACTTGTAGGTAGGTAGGAAAGTAGGGTAAAAGGAGGAGATGTATTCATATAGGGTTATGGGTGGGTTTTTGTATTTTGGGATTATATCGGGGTTTCTAGGGATGCACATTTTTTTAAGATGTTCGTAATTCGACTCGTTACATGCGAATCGTTCTGCAAGAAATCGAAGTCTTTCTTTAATTGGGGTAATTTGTGTTGTTTCGTAAAGGAGTACATTGGATGCGTTGTGGAGGGGATTTTGAGGGTGTCGACGTTTGGTGGGGGTACGGAGGGAAGATCTTTCAGCTACTTCAAGGTTTTTTATGATGACATTGCATGGATTTATATACAGCGTGTAATCGAACTAATGTACATCCTCTTAAGGGCGTATTCACAAAATATTTTGACACCAATTGCAGCAAAAATAAAATCGGAAAAAAAATATTGGATTTTTCATAATTTTTCATGCATTTTTTACTTTTTGAGAACTTCTGGTTACCTGTATTCATGATATTTTTCGTGGATGCGTAAGTTGTTGTATTTTTTATTTACTTTTACTACTGCGAGGCGCATAAATCACTTCGCACTCGTCTCGCACTCGTCTCGTCTCGAATGACTAGATGAAACTAGGTCACTCATTTGTGGTATTGTTTATTTACTGTTACTACTGCGAGACGTATAAATCACTTAGCACGCACTACACACACACTGTCTAGAATTACTAGATGAAACTGGGTCACGTATAAAAAAAATCACAATAAGTGTTCAAATTGACGTCCGCCGCACTCAATGCACATTTGGGCTCTACGTATCCAATTTGCACGAACAGTAGCAAACTTTTCACGAGGTTTTTCACGAATGGTATTAGCCGCGGCGTTTACTCGTTGTATCAGCATTTCAGCATTGTCAATTTCCGTAGTGTAGACTTCACTTTTAAAGTATCCCCAAAGAAAAAATCTAAGGGGTTTAAATCCGGATTTCTTGGACGCCATGGTACAGGGCCTCCACGACCAACCCAACGTCCTGGAAACTCATCATCCAAATATCTTCTAACGCGCCTTTCATAGTGAGCTGGCGCACCATCTTGCAAATACCACATTCTTCTAAGAACCGCTAAGGGTACATTTTCTAGAAGATCTAAAAGGTCATCTTGCGAAAATCGTAAATATCGTTCTCCATTCAAATTAAATGGGAACATAAATGGCCCAATTAATTGATCATTTAAAATACCTGCCCAGATATTAAGGGAGAAGCGATGCTGGAAATGAGTTCTACGCGTAACACGAGGATTTTCTATTGCATAAACATGCATATTATGGAAATTAAAACTTCCATTACGCGTAAAGCACGATTCGTCTGTCACTAAAATGTCTTTGGTAAAGTTAGGATTTTGAACATTTTGTGCCAAAATCCATTGACAAAATGCAATTCTTTTGGGAAAATCATGGGGTTGAAGATGTTGTACACGCTGGTAGTGATACGGATAAAAATTATTGTCTCGTATAACACTGCTGACAAATGTGTGCGATACATTTAGCTGAGCGGCGATAATACGGGTACTTAAACCAGGATCTGCTTCCAACAGATTCAAAATTTCATCTTCCGCTCGCAAATATCGCATTGGACGGTCACCACCTCCGGCGGCTCCAGCGACGGCGACGGGCTGCAAACTTCCAGTGTCGCGTGCTCTTTGTAATAAATTTCTAAATCATTTTGGCGGTGGTAAGTGTCGTTCAGGAAATCGCTCTTGATAAATTCTTACAGCTTCCGCGGAATTACACCGAGTTTCACCGTAAATAAGAAACATGTTTGCCAATTCAATGTTTGAATAAACGTATCGCGCCATGTTACAAAATGTAGATGTTTCATGGAATAAGTTTCACCATAGACTAAACAGCAAACTATTTTTATGTTTAAAAATCATCCACCCTCGCCGCTCTTATCTAAACATTTCAATAAGAGCGGAGATATAGTGAAGTGTGAACCTAATAAGGAAAAATATTGAATTTCATTAACACGTTTAGAAAATATTCGGAATTTAGTCAGCAATGGGTACTTATGAAAACGATAACATAGACATAATTCTTCACAATCTGACCCACTTTTCTCTGGATGGTGTAATTCGATATCCAAATCGTTTAAAAACTACCAGTCTATGTGGAATCTCTCTTAAAATACGCAATGTGCGCGTATACCAGATACCACAAACATATGGCCTATCATTATTAATTATTTTTAATAATTATTTGTGAGCTATCTACTAAAGGTATGGTAATTTCAAATGCAGGTATTGTTTATTTAAACGCTGCCCCTTATGTGGTAGAGAGCCTGTACAGTAGTTTACACGCTGTATAAGATAGAGCTATAGTCTAGGATGGGACGGCAAATCATTTTATAAATTTTAGTACATGTATTGGTACTAATTCCTTGATTTTTGTAAGTCAGGCAACGGAAATGTTTCGCTCGCTTTACGATGTTTGCTTTTATATCGGAGGTGTGTTTTTTGAAGGATAGTTTTGGGTCTAAAAGGATTCCTAGGTATTTACATAATATAGTGGATCCGTTGATGGTTATGGAAAAAGGATTTAGTGGAATACGATGGTAGGGTAGGAAGAGTTGGGATTTGTTGGGATTAATTTTAAGCCTCTACTTGGAAAACCAAGTGGCTGATCGGTTTATAAATTGTTGGAGGGAGTTTAGGGTTGAGGCTAGGGTTGATGAATGGGTGATTAAGGCAGTATCATCGGCAAACTGCAGGGGATAACAGGTTGGGTCTATGAAGTTGGGATTGTGATGGTATAAGTCGGAGCAATATATGTTGTATAATAAAGGAGATAGAGGGGAGCCTTGAGGAACACCTTGTTCGGGATAAAATTTCGAGGATTTTCGTATACGGATTTGAAGTTCGCGATTGAGAAGGAAGTTTTGGATTAGGTTGATGAGGTGGTTGGGTAGATTAAGGATACTGCATTTATACAAAAGGCCTCGGTGCCAAACGGAATCGAAGGCCTTAGATACATCAAGAAAAACAGTGGCCGATTGTTTGCCTTCTAGATGAGCTGTTTGGCAGTTGGATGTAAGGATAGTTAAAGGGAGTGTTGTGGAGCGATTTGGTAGGAAGCCATATTGGTAGATCGGGATTTGATGTAATGCATGGTTGAGTATTTTTTCTTTAAGGAGGGATTCGTACAATTTCATACCAACTGTTTACTGTCTCGAAAAAGTAATTTTTAACATTTTTACGTGTTCTGTAATTTGCCTTTTGATTTTGACAAATTTAATAATATCATAAGGCTTTTTTGTTAGTATCTTGAACAAGTTTCTCATCTTTCACGTGGTGAAACATATTTAACTATGATTTAATAAAGAAAACACTTGGTTAAATTTCACTAATATTGATAATATTAGTGAAATTTAACCAAGTGTTTTCTTTATTAAATCATCATTTTTTGTTAGTGTTGAATATAATTTCATGACTTTTCTCTGACCTTCCCGGTTTTAATGATATTCAGTGAATTTTTTATTTACGTAATTTTCAGGCATTCCTCGATTTTATAATATAACTCTATCATAAAATCGACGAATGCCTGAAAATTACGTAAATAAAAAATTTGAATTTGAAGTTTTGAACGGGTGTTTCCACTCCCAGGCTAAGCATGAAGTAAAATTTTGAGTTTAGAAAAGCCCCGTGAAAATTTGTCGAGGGTCGCGCAGCGACCCGAGACAAATTTTCGGGCTTTTCTAAACTCGAAATTTTACTTCATGCGCCACGCGTACAAAACACTGATTTGAAGTGAAGTTCAGAAACACACAAATACATCTTTAATCAGAGTAATAGGGAGTCTGTTATCAACGATGTTCAGTGTTATTAATAAATAATTAGATTTTGAAAATTTTTGTTACCCGACGCCCTAAGGGATAGCAGAAGAAGAAGAAGAAAATGTTTGTTAAAACAACTGGTAACGATATTTATATATTAATGGTTGCAAAAAAATAATAAAATCAAATTTATTCTTAGAGGATTTGTATTCGTGATTCGAAAAAAAGGGTTCGAACCTTTGATTCGAATCATATTTATCTCTTACGAATCATTTATTCGAGTATTCGTGATTCGAATCATATTAGGTGATTCGGATTCGTGCTTCGAATCTTTTTTACGAGGATTCGTCCCAGCTCTGGTGTGCAAGTAGCTTCTTGATATCAAGTTTTGGGCCGCTCTTTGGACAAAACTGATAGCCTTGATGAGTTTTTGAGTAAAAGCCTAGCCACTCGCTCGACTCGGATCAAATTCGAATGAAGTGCGCGCTTTCGGTTTACCAAACGCTTGTTTTCGCAGCGCGGGCAAAAAGAAGGAAGCGCCTTCTGCGGGAGCTTCTGGCGGTTCCTTTCAACATTTTAACGACCGCACACAAACTATATTTAAACACGAAAGTAAACTCCGCGCACAATCCGAAGAAGTATAAGCAGAAGAAGGTGACAAAATGAGTTGATTTCGAGTTGGAACTTTTGGAAGTGTTTTTTTTCCCGGGGCGCGCGGTAGCGAGTGTCGATTGACTGACAAGACGCTGGTTACAGTTTATTTACACGAGCGCTAGATGCCCCGACGATTGACGCGGTTCACATTTTTTTTTCTTCTCCTGTAATAACAGTATCGAATTTGAATTAAATGCACGTAATACACTTTTATTTCTTCCAACTAGTTTTGACTTATCGTCATTCTCAAGGAATAATCAAGTGTCTTTAAATCAATGAAACAAACCAAGTGTTTTAATCAAAATTCTATTATTGCCTTTAATTAAAATTCAATATTACTTAGAACTTGAAGCTTGGAGACGTTCACTTCGTGGCAGAGCTGGGATGAATCCTCAAAAACAGGATTCGAACCACGAATCCGAATCACCTAATATGATTCGAATCACGAATACTCGAATAAAGGATTCGTAAGTGAAAAATATGATCCTCATTTTTCAATCACGGATACAAATCCTTTAAAAATAAATTTGAAGCTATTATTTGCAACCATTAACATTTTATTCCATCAGTTTCTATTAACAAAAATGTTCATTTACCGACTAAATGTCTAATTAAATGATGATTTTAATTAATGATGATATATGTGTTATTGAACTTCGTTTTAAATCAGTGTTTTATACGCGTGGCGCATGAAGTAAAATTTCGAGTTTAGAAAAGCCCCGTGAAAATTTGTCTCGGGTCGCTGCGCGACCCTCGACAAATTTTCTACGCGGGGCTTTTCTAAACTCGAAATTTTACTTCATGCTTAGTCTGGGAGTGGACAACACTCGTTCTTAAAAGTTTCAAATTGCAGGATCACTCTAGATTACTAAGTTTATTACTATTTTACAAAGGCTACAGCTCGAAGGACCAATCATGGTCTATGGAGACCAAAGGACTACAGGGAATCGAAGTTTTTTTACAAGAAAACAACGAATATCTGAAGGTTTACAGCATGGATAGGAAAGAAAACATCCAATTTTGAAAAATGGGTTGGTTTTCAGTGCATTTTTACCTTCACTTTAAATCAGTGTTTTATACGCGTGGCGCATGAAGTAAAATTTCGAGTTTAGAAAAGCCCCGTGAAAATTTGTCTCGGGTCGCTGCGCGACCCTCGACAAATTTTCTACGCGGGGCTTTTCTAAACTCGAAATTTTACTTCATGCTTAGTCTGGGAGTGGACCATCAAGATTATCTACATGTCGAGATTTTCGATATTTCTAGATTTTTGTCGATTTATTCACAGTTTGTTATTATATTAAATGCAACTTCAATATTAAATAAATACGGTTTTTCTCAGGAATAGAATATTCACCCATTAAGAGCTGAGCAAATTATAAAGTTAACTCTAAAAGTTAATTTTAGGTAAAATTTTGCATCTTTTTCTATGATTTCAATGATTGATTTATTATATTACATACGTCGATTTTATAAAAGAGTTAAATTTAAAGTTCAAACGAGTGTTGTCCTCTCCCAGACTAAGCATGAAGTAAAATTTCGAGTTTAGAAAAGCCCCGCGTAGAAAATTTGTCGAGGGTCGCGCAGCGACCCGAGACAAATTTTCGCGGGGCTTTTCTAAACTCGAAATTTTACTTCATGCGACACGCGTATAAAACACTGATTTAAAGTGAAGGTAAAAATGCACTGAAAACCAACCCAACTTCGATATTTTTTCAAAATTAGATGTTTTCTTTCCTATACATGCTGTAAACCTTCAGATATTCGTTGTTTTCTTGTAAAAAAACTTCGATTCCCTGTAGTCCTTCGGTCTCCATAGACCATGATTGGTCCTTCGAGCTGTAGCCTTTGTAAAATGGTAATAAACTTAGTAATCTAGAGTGATCCTTCAATTTGAAACTTTGAAGAACGAGTGTTGTCCACTCCCAAACTAAGCATGAAGTAAAATTTCGAGTTTAGAAAAGCCCCGCGTAGAAAATTTGTCGAGGGTCCCTCGACAAATTTTCACGGGGCTTTTCTAAACTCGAAATTTTACTTCATGCGCCACGCGTATAAAACACTGATTTCAAGTAAAGTTAAAAATATACTATTAAGATTGGAAATTTTTCATAGTTAAGTAACCAAATATGCATTCGCAAATGTTTGAATTATTCGAAAATGTTAATATTTATATTCAAATATGAATAATTTAGTGATTCAAATATTCATATTAGAATATTTAACTATTTGAATTAATCGAATTCGTATCCCAGCCTTAATAGCGATGATTCGAATTATTTGGGATGATTTGAATCCGTGTATGAGTATGCGATTCCTTTTATAAGAATTCGAATCCTTTTATAAGGATTCGAATCATCTACGTCTGGATTCGAATATGAATCCTTTTAAAAAAATGTAACGAATCCGGATCACGAATCCGTTTTCACTAAAGTATTCGAATACCTCTTTTGAATCCTCTAAAAGGATTCGAATCCGGAAATCGAATTCTGAATGATTCGAATCATGCCCAGCTCTACTTCGTGGTACATTTTCAATTTGATATAAAGAAAACACCTAACTTTTTTTATACCACTTTTATTTAAAAGTGGTATAAATAAATTTAAGTGTTTTCTTTATATCAAATTAGTTAAAACGTTTGCTATTGATAATGAGCATTTTGTGTCTCGAAATGTACATCTAACGTTACAAATAAAAAGTGAAGTGAGGAATACCAGTCTTTTTATATTAGCTAAAACCATTCATCAAGTGATCAATGAGAGCCAAATTAAATCAATTTTGGAGCAAAGACCCCGAAAGGTGGGTTTCAGACGGATCGGCTCGGCCGTTGATTTACACCCTAAATATCGAAACCTTTGATTGTTGACTCATCTAACACTTGGTGAAACATCTTTACACTTTTTATATAAGGTCGATAGAATAAAACACTTGGTTTTTGTTTCACAAATTCAATATTTTATTTCCACGACTAGTTTCGGTCAGACGACCATTATCAATGTGGTTTACAAGGATTACTATGATTTACAAAAGAGCGGACCGCGTTTTATACATTGGGGATTAAGGCTAATGGCTTAAGACTAAGTAGGGTGGGAGGAGACCTGATTACTGGAGCGTAATTTGACAAAGGTGTCGATCAGCGGGGTGTTAATTGCGCCTAAATTGTCGTTGGTTACATATAGGCCCTTTCTGATCGCATCCTTAATGTAAAAAATGTCCCAGTAATTAAGTTTCCTCGATTTGTTTATGATTTTTATTGTTTTAAATTTCGAGGGAGTGAAAAAATGGCCATTATCAATACAATGCTTAGCGAAGCCTGTTTTTGCCTGGTTATCCAAGATAGATTTTTTGTGTTCTTTTAAACGAGTATTAAAATTTCGTCCAGTTTGGCCGATATAAATGGCTTCGCAATCGTTGCAGTGCAATTGATATACGCCGCTTTTTTCACCCCTTTCTGTTTGATCTTTGTTATTAATTAATATTTTCCCTAAATTGGTTTTATTAACACAAATAGAATTGATGTTTAATTTGTTCAGCGAGTTGATGAGAACATTTGATTTATTATTAACAAAATTGATAGAGACATATACTTAACTTCAACAAAGAACTCTTTCGTTTTTTATTTACTATGTGATCGATGATTTCTTCTTTATAGCCATTGTTCGTGGCTATGGTTTTGATTGTTCTAAGTTCTTTGTTGAAGTCAATTTCTGATAAGGGTATACTAAACAATCTGTTGACTAAACTATGGAAGGCGCTCATTTTAATTTGTATAGATTGGTTGGAATTAGATGGTATTATTGCATCACTGTAGGTTGTTTTGCGAAAGATATTATATGCAATTTTACCGTCTTGACGTGTCAGAGTTAAATCCAGAAAATTCAGTTTGTTGTCTTGTTCTTTTTCAAGTGTGAATTGAATTGATGGTTCTATTGAATTTACGTAAGTTAGAAGTTGATTTAGTTGCCTGTCGGTTCCTTTGAAGATGCAAAAAATGTCGTCTACATATCTTGACCAGTGCAATATATTGTCTTTATTTTTATTGTTTGAGTCGTTTAAAATTAGTTCTTCGAAGTAGTTCATGTATATTTCAGCAAACAGTGGCGATAACGGTGACCCCATTGGTAGGCCCTCTGTTTGTGAATACAGAACATTGTTAAATTTGAAGTAATTCTGATTTAAACAAATGTTAATTAAGTTTTCTAATTCTATTTTTGCTGTTGGAGTTTCTGATGTGGAATCTATTTTTGATTTGAGGATTAATTTTAGTTTACTAACAGGGATGGAGGTGAACAAGCTCTTGACATCTAATGAAATTAATTTTGCACCGGAAGGGATAGACAGGTTTTTTGTAATTTTAACGAAATCTGTTGAGTTTTTTATAGAGTATTTTGAGTTAAATTTGATAAAATTTGGAATTACGTTGTTTAACAGTTTGCAAAGTCGATATGAGGGGGCATTCATATAGGGTACTACTGGTCGCATAGGTATATTTTCTTTGTGAATTTTCGGCAGGCTATAAAGTAAAGGAGGAGAAGGGTTCATATTGATTAATTTGTAAGTTTCTTCTGGTTTTATTAGGGTTTTGCAAGATTTTAGTATACTTTTTAAGTCAATCTGAAACTTACTAGTTGGATCTTTCTTTAAAATTTTAAAAGTTGAGTTCTTGAAAAGTGATTCTGTTTTGTTGATATACTCTGTTTTGTTAATTATTGTTACTGTGTTCCCTTTGTCGGCTTTGCTAATTACTAAATTATTGGATTTGAGTTTAATTTTAATAGATTTAATTGTTTTGTTTTCAAACTGAGTTTTTCTGCATTTACTTCTGCTTGTTTTGCTTAAAATCTGAGCGCATTTTGATTTGTGGTAATTAATGATAGGTTCGGGGATTGAACCAGATACGGAGCTTAGAGCGAATTCCGTATCAATTGCGAGTTGTTCAATACCGGAAGCATCATCAATTACCGGGCTGTATTTCAAACCCTTACTCAGTAATTTTTCTTCATGTGGAGTTAGTGTACAATTTGAAAGATTTACTACTCTTGGTGCGAATTTGATGGCGTTATTTTGTGAAATTGTTGAATTGGTATTTATATGTTGGAAACTCACTAGATTATTCAGTTTACACTTCTGGATCTTGTACTGCTTGAAAATGGATTTCCTGGTTTCTTCTCTTATTTTTGTCTAGTAGGTCGAACTCAAGTGGATGCAGCCTGTGCAATAACTCGAAATTGCAAGACGTCGAGTGTGCATTTTTGCTTTGGTGGCATGAAAAACTATTGAAATTTGGAAACTTTTGGAAGGAATTTGCATCGTTTGTGAATCACAGGAGATTCT
Organism: Philonthus cognatus; assembly: GCA_932526585.2. NCBI lineage: Eukaryota > Metazoa > Arthropoda > Insecta > Coleoptera > Staphylinidae > Philonthus > Philonthus cognatus. The sequence continues at coordinate 54,869,363 of OW052249.1, read as the reverse complement.
AACGTCCGTTAATTTCGATTAATAACAATATCCAGAACTCCACACAAGTTATTCTACACTCATAGACGAATTTAAATTAGATACCATACACAAAAGACATCGCATATCTATTGTTGATTTATATAAATTAATTCATAATTTTACTGATAATTCTGAATTGTTATGCAACATCGATTTTAATGCACCCAGACTATTCTCTAGATATAAACAAACCTTTAATTATACGACGCCCCGCACTAATCACTACATGTTTTCCCCATTATATAAAATGCTGCGAAATGATCACGAAATTCAATGCTTTGTCGATATTTTTTTACCCTGTATAGAACAGTTTATGTGTGATGTTACCGAATGTGTTTTCTGAATTTGTTAATCAATTTATTAGTTTGTACCCTACTCACTTACACTGTAAAATTATATTTAGTTTATATACAGGGTGTCCCCGAATGGTCTGTACAACGCTCTACCACATATTCTCTGAAACAAAATAAGACGATTTAACTAAGCATATCTCTATCCAAAAGTGGTTCCTAAGCCATCTACGATGCCTCAAAGTTATTTTTTTTTTTCATTATTTTTCAAATATTTTTATTTTGGACTTAGGTAAGAAAACCTAATTTGGCACATTTAATTACATTGATACCATGCACTTTTTGCGATATGTTTCTTTATCCTACGTTTAAAGTAAGTGGTCAAACTAGGACCATCGACTTCTTAAGATACCTAAATATTTTTATTCAACAGGTCAAATCATAAGGAATACTTTTTTTTCTGTAAGATCATTCAATTTTACGTATTTTGTGTCTCTTATAAAATTTTGCTATTTTCCCCACAAAAAAATATTTTTATTTGTCAAAACAACAAAGAAATAAAATTCTAAAAAAAAACTGATTCTTTATTTACAAAAATAGAAATTGAGACACCTGTGAAATTCAGTTATCGGTGATTTTGTGACAACGTCAGTCATGTACTCAATTAATGAATTAACTGATATTGTTTTAGTTTTTGGGTTTTGCGAAGGTAATGGCCGCAAATGTGTAAGAGTGTACAGTGAAAGATTTCCAAATCGCCGAATACCAAACCATCAAACATTTTCTTCCGTAGAAAGGCGACTTCGAGAAACTGGCCGTCTTATTTTGTTTCAGAAAATATGTGGTAGAGCGTTGTACAGACCATTCGGGGACACCCTGTATATATTTCTCTGTAATTAGGCTATGCTTGTTGAGAAATAAATTATTATTATTATTAACGTGGAGCTTCTGCTATTACAACTTGACAAATTTGACACTTAGCATGTTAGGATTTGTCTAAACTCATGCGGAAAAACGCGATTTGTCTAGACAACCCCCACACCCTCTTAGGACCGGGATGGGCCCCCTTCAAGACACGTGAGTCCCCCCTAAGACAAATTGCTAGGTGCGCGCCTGGCATGGAAAACTATTGAAATTTTAATACGTAACATAAAAAAAACGGTAACATACAACGCGTTTCTTTTTGTTGTTTGCGCTTTAATGGCTTCTTAAATACCCTGTTGAGGGGACAGTTTACCTGAAGCCACCTTTTCTTCACAAAGCGGGCCGCCTCTTCTCAGCTTCAAAGGCTCAATGCTTACACGCCCTCAACACACACACAAACTTAATGATACATTGGTCTTGAAAGAAAGAAAAGAAGATAATTGTGACGATTCGATTCGAGTTTGTGATTTCAAACAAGATAAATTCAAATTCAAAACTATTTGAATTCGAGAAAATAAGCTTACGCTTCTTAAAGTTTGCACACTTTAAACATAATATATAAAATTACGAAAAAACTATTCGTCAAAATGCAAACAATGTGTCTTAATTAATAAGACAATTTAAGACGATAAATATCCATTGAAACAACTACTTCCCGTGCAAATACACCTCCGGATATTGAATTATACAATGAAATATTTAAAATCTTATTTAATTTGATTTGTTACAACGCTCTATTAAAGTATATGTAACGTTTAGGTCAAATTCTCTTCAAACCAACTTACAATAAAAATTTAAAATGGAAGCAGAGATAGCAACAAATTAGAAGTGAACGGACTTGGATTAAAACTAATGTCTTAGGCCATCTATAGACGCGTTTCGAGATTTATTTCTCTTCAGTATAGCTTTGCTTATGACGTTTAAAAAAATTAGGAATAAAATTAAAACAAACTTACTTGGAAAAAGTGTTGTGTGTGGAATGAACAGGTACACAGAAATGGAATGAGTGAAAATTATGGTCGGTATGTTTGTGATTTTATGAAAGTTCTTGGTGTAGTATACTTATTTTTTTTATATTGTATACTTATATCCATTTCATGTATAATATCTTGGAAATGCAGTTAGCGTTAAATAAAGTATTATTATTATTATAAGTTGTAACGTTAGCGCAATACCTATTTGCTTTATTTACGCGAGTGGATTTGATTAAATCAAAATCAGGATGCGATCGAATGAAATAAGAATTTAAATTATATTTTAAACGCACCATTAGAACCGAGAGTATAATTTAAATTCAGATGCAAGGCTTGCAAACGTAATGGGTAATCTTTTCTAATGAGAGGAACTGGAAATAATTTGCGTCACGCGCAATTAAGGACTCGATACACCCGATGAATTAACAGCGCACACTATTCAAGTGAGTTAACATCACTGTAAATGCAACTTAAACCTAGTTTAAGCAGTGTTTAAGATCAAGGTACAAGGTTAATCACAGGTTACAGTTTAAACTACAACTTGGCTTAGATAGAGCTGTGTGGAGCACGTAACGAAAGTTGTTAAGTAATGTTTAAATAATAGTCATCATCATGGAACCCCCAAGGCTTAAGAAAAAAAAAGCCGTCCAAAAATTACGGCGCGCAGGACGGTCGTCCAGAAAGCCAGGGGATGCGGAAAAGTGTGGAGAGAAGTGAAGGCCCTGCACAGTGCGAAATTTTGGCAATTTAGCGGCATAACATAAAGAAAAATTGAGTTTGTGAATAATTTGCAGAATATTTACAAAATATAAAAAACGATTTAAATTAATATCGACTTTCTGCAAAAAAAATGTCTAGCGGTACTTAACTATTATGAAGTATAAGTTTATTTGTCTTTTACTAATGTAACTAATAGTAATATACTTTTTAATAAAATCTAAATTTAAAAATTACAATTCATAACGCGCCAAAACATCGCAAGTTATTTTTACTATTTTGGGGTGGCAGTAACCGGTAATTTCTCATTGGCGTTTCGATTTCGTTTATGTATTTTTGTATTGATAAATAAAGCACTAATAACCTTTCTTCACACTTTTATTTTTATTCCATATGTATTAATCCATTGATAATTATTATTATTATTATTATTATATTTATTTATTTACGGATATCCATTTAAAATAAATACATAATGTTTAGTCTAAAATAAGTTAAAAGTAATAATTAAGTTAAAATATATAAAATCACAAACAATATACACAACAGATTAAAATCAAAATGCTCATCACTATGCTAAAAGTAATAAATAAGGTTAAAATATAAATCACAAACAATATACAAATAAAACAAACAAAACAGATTAAAATGTGAACAAAAATAAAAATGGTCACATTGTGTCCGAAATGTACACATGGAATAAAAATAAAAGTGTGAAGAAATGTTCACCTGAAGAAGCTACAGTGTAGCGAAACAATGGTAGTGAGTAAATAAAAAGTTGAAAATCATAAATAGTCTGCTATTATATTAAGAAATACATTGTTACTATGGAAACATTTCAGAGCGCACGGAAAGGCGCACAAACAACAAAAAGCGACGTTTTCATTATTCTAGAGGCATTTGGAAACGAAGTGTTTTCAGATAAGTATAATAAAAAGGTAATGTTGTCTTTATTATAGCAATTCCTTAGGTTGTTCAGCCAAAAAATAAGTCTTCTTCCAATACTTCTTTTGGCTTGAATCTTTCCTTACATGATGTTTTGCAGATAATGCCATTTATTTTCTCGCATTACAAAGTCAAGGTTTTCTAATTTTGATTGTATTGATTATTTCCTTTTCCTTTCAAAAACGATACTTTCAAGTAAATCTTAGCTCGGAAACTTGTTCGTTTTTTTTATCTATTGGAAATTCAAGGAATTTGTATTTTATTGAGGCGATAAGCTGGCCCTTTTACGGTTATCTAAATTAATTTTATAAACCATCGGATTAATTGCCCTGCAGGGAAGGGTACACACACACAAAATAAAGAATGATGAATAAATTTAGGCAATTAAAAGATCGATTCACCTGATTCCGTTCGAATTCTTCACGTGCTTCCAGCTCGAGCTTACTGGTCGCGTTGAATGTTCCACGCCCAATTAGAATATGGACTTCACTAAGGGGAAATACAATTAATAATATACAACAATTTCCACATAAGGGTTATTTATTAATGTTTGTTTATGGGGAATAATCAACTGTTTGTTTCGTTTTTTCACGGAGTGCTACATACTTTGAGAAGAGACGCGCGCACGCTAGATCCAGCTGGATTGACTCTAGTTTCTTAGCAATCATAGGAATTGAAAATCAAAACGATATTTTTGGATTTCCATGATTGGACTTAATTTTAATTCGTTTTTATATTTTGTAAATATTCTGTAAAAAATTAAAGGGTTAAGGACAAAAACCAAAAGAGTCCCATTTTTGAAATTTTACAAGGGAACAAAATGAAATGTCAGAACTCTGTATGTTTCATAGGTTAATTATTTTTTTCGTTGTGAATAACTGGTGAACTATTTGTTTATTTCCCGTTAAGTTTACCTACGTGAAAATACTTGTTCTAAGATGGCCTACACGATGGCCTCAAAAACTATTTTCTCAACTTTTTGGACTCATTTAGGTTTTCCCCTTAACCCTTCAATTAGCAAATTTAATTTCACTTCAACCCATTATATGCCATTGGTGCATATACGCAACATTATTAATTTTATGTTAATTAAATTACAAAATAAGTTAATTTAATATATTATATTATTTGACTTGACAATGTTTGAAGAAAACGTAAATATTTTGTTATTTAAATATCTCGATTATTACTCATGAAATGGACGCATTCGATTTTCTTTCAATACTGCATGGACTGTTGTTTTACTGGGGACATTTAACTGTTGAGCTATTTGTCTCGCACTAATATTGGGATCTTCTTGAACTGCATTCAATATCTGTTCTCTTAGGTGAACAGTGCGACGTTCCCTAGGTCTCCATCTATGTTATTATAAACGAACGACCCAAAAGTACGTAGCCTTTGGTCTAATTTTCTAAACGTATTTACGCAGGGCTGTTGGCGATTTGGATATCTTCTTTGGTACTCATCTTTGGCACTAGTTGCATTACCATTGCAGAATCCAAATATCATGTACATATCTGCATACTCGTTGAATGTGTACATCTTCAAAAAGTATGATGAACTTATACAAACTTACACAAATAAATTATGACAAGTATATGTCAAAGTCAAGTGAAATTTAATAAGGTTACATATGAAAATACATAGTTGCCAGGTCTATTTTTATTAAAAAATGCTTCTGAAGAAGTTATTAATTTGTTAAAGTTTCCAATTTATTTATCACCTATGTCATTTAAATTTTACAAATGTGTAATTGATTGTAAGTTCTATTGATTTTTTCCAAAATAATAGAAAATAACACTAATTTCCAGAGATACGTTTAATATTTTAACGACCTCGTGAGATGTTACGAGGAAGAATACAATATTTTTTTATTTAGATTTTTTATCCAAAATTAATCAACGAATCACACTACCTGAAGATTATCACACCTTTTCTGGCCACCTTGTATATTATGTATATTTAAAAGGAAAATTCACAGTATGTAATACAATAAGTCATCGTAGAAATCATAAAAAAAGTGTAGAATTTTACCTAAAATCAACTTTTAGGGTAAAATCTATAATTGCTCGGCCGTTAATGGGATAATGCGTTAATCCAGCTGGATCTAGTGTGCGCGCGCGTCTTTTCTCAAAGTATCTAGCACTCTGTGAAAAAACGAAACAAACAGTTGATTATCCGCATAAACAAACATTAATAAATAACCCGAGAGAAACGGTAGCAAACGTCCGGAGGCTTAAATGAAGATATTAATCCTCGCGTCGAGATTTTTTTAATCGCCGCGCTCAACAAGACCCGTTTCATGTTCGTAATATTCGAAAAAAACATGAATAATACATGAAGAAACCCGAACAGTTTAATCAGGTTAATTGAAATCGGTAAGTGTTGATTTTGAGTGTGAAACAAAACGGGTGATTTTAAGTGGAAATAGAGAGAACGAGTGCTGAAATTCGGTTTATTTGCACACTTTCGACCTTATGCAAGTCCGCTAATCGAAACTCACCAGGTAAGTAATTAAGCTGCATTAAATAAGTGACTGTGAACTCTACCAAAGAGCTAGAAAGGTAATCGCGAGGATCCGATGTTGGCACCAGGGCAATTCAATTGTATTTTTTTGTCAAAATCGGGGAGTTAATCCCTAATCTTCCCCGTTGATATACGGAGGCACTACAATGGGCCTAAAATTAGGCCTAAGTAGGCGCGGCTGCGGCTGCCCTCCCGAAAACCAATCCTTAATCCTTAAACGTGTGACTAAAGTTTAGTAAGAACATAAAATATGTCGTACGTACAGTCCAATTTTATACGCGATTAGCGCTAGTCACTGTCTAAACTTGTAATCACACCATACCCCTAATTTTATATGTCACTATACTTAACCTCAAATGTCAATCGTATGATTGTGAGCGTCCAAATCCAAACGCTCAGGCTTTTCTAAATTCAAAATTTTACTCGTGCTCAGCTTGGGAGTGGACAACACTCGTTTAAAGCTTCAAATTCAACTCTTTTAAAAACCACGAAAGTCTGAAAATTCCGGAATGTATTTCTCACCCTCTTTTTTTGTGTGTATTAAACATTAAACTAGTATATCTTTAATTAATTTCTCACTTAACCCGTGGTGAAACATTTTTGAATATAATACTCACATTCCTCAGAAAATTTGTCTCGGGTCGCTGCGCGACCCTCGACAAATTTTCACGGGGCTTTTCTAAACTCGAAATTTTACTTCATGCTCAGTCTGGGAGTGGAAAACACTCGTTTAAACCTTCAAATTGAACTCTTAAAAAAAACAACGAATAACTGAAGATTTACAAAAAATAAGCTGAATTTGGAATACTTATACTTAAAAAAAAAGTACTTGACAAGTACATTACGTGCTGACAGTGGAACAGCTGATTGCTTACCGTACAGCCAAATGAGATTTCTTTGATGTACAAGGAACATCAAAGAAATCTCATCTGGTTGTACGGTAAGCAATCAGCTGTTCCACTGTCAGCACGTAATGTACTTGTCAAAGTTATTACGTGCATGTATACGTAATGTCAATCATACTTGTCAAGATGACAGTGTGGTATGATGCGGTTACTAGATAAATATATTTTTTTCCTTGAATGCAGCAACAACCATCGTGTAATTATCAAAACATCTCGTCAATTTTTTTAATCATCTCCGACACTGCAACGCTTAGTAATTATACACAGACACACACACACACACACACACACTAACACATAGAAAAAGATAATAAGTAGTTATTATCATTTTTTCCGAAACTAATAAAGAAGCAAGCGCGCTGTTCTCGCGAGACGGCATACATAAGTTATTAAGCGATCATTAGTCGAGGCCGTTGATTGAAATTTATTATCATAAGGTACGAGGTATGAGCGCGAGAGAGTATCTTTTTTTTAATTAACTTCTTCCGAGCTGGACGTAAATTAACAAATCGCGGAAGGGAAGGAGGCGAAGGAGAAGAAGTTACACGCCCACTACGCTAAAAACGAATGTTGTTGCATGTGCGGTAATTTTTTGAAAAGAAACAATAAAGTCGAAGTGAAAACAAAGTAACCGGCGACGGGTTTTCAAACGCACTTAATAACTTTCGGCTTTGAAAACCCTCCCCTTGTACTATTTATTGCTCGGGATCCCACATAAACCGGTTGTGCATTCATAAATAATTACACAAGCTTGATTTTGACTGAATATCAGAGACTCAATTTAAGTTTTAGAATCTGAAACCAGCGACGGCTCGCAGCCTAACTTCAGGGTCGGCCACAGCGCCAAGGCACACAAAATTTGAAGTTGGGATCGCGCTTTATAAATATAAGGAATTACACAACAAAGTCACCTTTCAATAACGGATACATATTACCTTGGGTCTCGGGCCTTTTTTTTTTTTTGCTTTAGAGGGGATTAGAAATCTGCTAACAGACAAAGGCTTAAGATCTTAATCGCCAATAGTGTCGGGTTGGATGAGTTCCGACCGACTAAAACCCTTCCCCCTCTCTTCCCTGGAATCGCCTGGTCACGGCATTGCCTCAGGGGTATTAACTTTTCTTAATGCGCTGCATTCTTCTCTGCTATTTCATCGGCCAGTTTTTTGCTGATTACACTTCCTGCGAAGTTTGCAACCGCATCCCATGCCTTCTCTTCCTCGAGCATCTTTTTGACGATCGTCGCTTCGTCTATATCACCGATGATGTCCCGAAGGCTGTTTCTCTCCGGCGTCCACTCTTGGCACTCTAGTAGTGTGTGCCGCGCTGAATCTTCAGGTTCATGGCAGTATTTACAAGCTGCCGTAGGTGCTTTGCCTATTCGGTGGAGGTACTTGCCAAAACTTCCATGGCCGCTCATCAGCTGAGTGAGATGGTAGCTCAGCTGACCATGCTTTCTCTCAACCCATGACTGGACACCGGGATCAATGTTTTAGTCCAGCTGTCTTTTGTATCCCATCTTTCCTGCCATTTATCCATAGCGTTACTATGTGCCTCCGCTTTTGCCGCCTCTTTATCACCAGTTTGTTTTTGGTGCCAGTATGCTTCTGCTCTCTCATTGATATACAGGTCTCCAGGGACCGACGCTGCTAAGACTTCCACTGCATCCATGGATACTGTCCTGTAAGCCCTTGTGAGCCGCAAACAGGCCACCCTCAGCGCACCTCGTGCTCTGGCTGCGTTCCTCCCCGTCTCCATTGCCTTGGCCCATACCGGGGCCGCGTATGCTAATTTAGCCTTAGCCGCCGACATTAGAAGACGTCTACGTCCCTCACTTGCACCCCCTATATTGGGCATTAGGCGCCCTATCATGGCCTCCATCTTCCTCGCTCCGTCAGCCGCTTCGCTGCAATGGCGGCTGCATCTGGGGTTGGCCTCTAACCAAACTCCCAGATATTTCAGTGCCTTGTCAATTGGAACCTCTATGCCTCCTACCATGATAGAGTCTCCTGGTTGCTTTCCAGCCCTCTTGGTGGAGAGCCATACCGCCTTCGTCTTGCTGGCTTCAACACTGAGTCCGACCTCTTCCAGCCACCGTTTAATAATTTCACACGCCTCGCGTGCCGTGGTCTGTAGGCTATCAACAGTTTTGCTCTTGACTATAATTGCTAGGTCGTCGGCGTAAGCTACAGTTGTGGCACCGGCCGGTATCTGCAGCTCCAGTACCCCGTCATACACTAAGTTCCAGAGAGTTGGGCCTAGAACAGATCCCTGTGGCAGCCCCACATTAAGTGTTCGCTGCGTGTTTATTCGATCGGCTATGTAGTCAATGCGTCGGTCTTGCAGATATGCGTTCACCATCCTAGCTAGGATAGGGGGCAGTCTTCTCTCAGCCTCGGTCGTAATTATACCCCATGGAAGGGTGTTAAACGCATTTTTTATGTCTAGAGCTATCATCACTACATGCTCTCTTTTTCTTAGCGGCCCTGTGTTGGCTTTCTCGGCAATCTTTTTCACCTCCATCACTGCGTCGATGGTGGATCGTCCCTGGCGAAACCCGAACTGCTTCGGGTGAAACCCGCCCTCTTCCTCTATATGGTCAATCACCCTCCGCGTGATGGCCTTTTCCAATAGCTTTGCGAGCCCATCCAGTAGACACAAGGGTCTATACGCAGAGGGCTCCTCAGGTCTTCTACTCGCCTTTGGTATTAGAGCGAGCCTCGCCACCTTCCATCGCCTAGGAAATACGCCTTCCTCCAGACACCTATTTAGTGCCCCTGTAAATATTTCGGGATTCGCCTCCACCGCAACTTTTATGGCTTCGTTGGGTATTCCATCAGGCCCAGTTGCTTTTTTGTTTGGCAATTGGGTTGCCGCTCTTCTAATCTCCTCCACCGTGAAGAGGTCCTCTATGTCGCCGTCCTGTACGTTTCCCTCATGCTCTGTCTGGTTGCCCCTTGGAAAAAGTGCCTCTACCACTGCACTTATCCCTCCAGGAACTAAAGCGTCTACTGGTAAGCCCCTCTTCTTGATCTCACCCATTATAATGCGGTATGGCTTCCCCCAAGGGTCAGACTCAACATTGTCGCAGAGCTCCTTCCACTTTCGTTTCTTGCTTCTTTCAATTTCTAGCTTCAGTGCTGCCACTTTGTTTCTTCTCTCCAGTAGAAGAGCTTCTACGCTATCCCCTCTTCTCCTAGCTCTGCTGATTTCCCGTCTAGTTTGCATGGCATCTTTTCTTGCATCCGCGACCTCCTTACACCACCAAAATACCCCTTTTCTTGCTCGCGCTGCCACCTTCGGCATCGCCTGTTTGCATACCTCTCTCATGGGTCTCGGGCATACCCTGAAGTTAGGCTGCGAGTCGCCGCTGTCTGAAACTATAGTATATCCAAGAATCCAGACAATATGTTAATGGGTTTAAAGTCTCCGCATTGTTGCCAAGAGTACATGTAAACATCCAACATAATCTAAAAACCCGCCCGAAAACGTTAGGTGCTAGATGCCTAACGTTGAATTATGAATGGTAAAAAAGTGGTAAATTATTGTTAAGCTGTAGTGACGCAGCAAGGAGAGGGCCCAGATCCACACAAAATAACATAAAACTGCCATTTATCAATATGAGTTTGAACGTGCATTGAAATGTTTTAACAAATTCACTTTTTCTCGGACTCGGAGTTTTCGCCTGGATTTATTACGAGTGGTGAAGCGGCAACGCTGTAGGGTATTACCAACAAACCGTCATACAGAAAGTTTCATGTAACACCGAACATTTTCATTCAATACAGTTTGACATCTTTAATTTTCAAGTTATGTGTAAATTGGATTGCCTATATGACCATTACAAATTGTAGCCAATCAATCGCAATTAATGCCTCAACTTGTACATACAGAGAGTTTTTCTTTCAAGTATACATGTCCCAATTATATATACCGTAAATCTTTAGATAATCGTTGTTGTTTTTATAAGGGTTCAATTTGAAACTTGAAATGAGTGTTCCACTCCCAGACTAAGCATGAAGTAAAATTTCGAGTTTAGAAAAGCCTGAAAATTTGGGTTGGTCGCGTAGCGCGAAGCGCGGAGCGGCCAAACCAAATTTTCAGGCTTTTCTCAACTCGAAATTTTACTTCATGCGCCACCGGCATTAAACACTGACATTACGAAGTTTGAAACAACACCGCTACATTGCGTCAGTGCTTCGTACCGGTGGCGCATGAAGTAAAATTTCGAGTTTAGAAAAGCCTGAAAATTTGGTTTGGCCGCTCCGCGCTACGCGACCAACCCAAATTTTCAGGCTTTTCTAAACTCGAAATTTTACTTCATGCTTAGTCTGGGAGTGGAAAACACTCGTTTAAAGCTTCAAATTAAATTCTTTTAGTAAACCGAGCGTCGGCATATGTACAACGTATGCTTATGTATACTTAAAAGAAAAAATCCCGTTATGAAAATGTTCGGTGTTACATAAAACTCTCTGTATATTTAACGCTTGCTTTAACGTTGTGTTTATGGAGTTTAGAGATGTCGGAATGGCAATGAAAACAACTAGATATTGCTTGCATTCTCGGACGAACTATACATCTAATTATCACAATTTTTCTGTATATTAGATCTGATATTTCTTAATTGTTTTCGCATATAAGCAAGTTTGTTATAGTCAGATAAGTTCAGTATACTGGATCGGGACCACAATGACGAGGCTTTTGAATTCCGAAACGCGTCTGTGTATCCGGTGCCGGAATACTGAACACAAATTCAATTTTGATTTCACAAACCGAATTCTGTTCGTCCGTGGACGAAACAGTGGCCTGTATGTACACTTTGCGTAATCGTGACACTGAGCTATCGAAAATCACTAATCGTTTTCTTTGATTTGGTTGGCGTTTACTTTGTGGTACATCTTTATAAAATAATATTAAAACACTTAACTTTGTTTTACCACTTTAATTAAAGCGGTAAAACAAAGTTAAGTGTTTTAATATAACTAATAGTTTTGATATATTAGCTTGATATAGTCAGAAATGTTCGGTATTCTAGCTTGACGAGGACCTCGAAGCCTGAAAAACGTTTTCAAGTATCTGGTGCTTGAGTACTGAACACAAATTCAACTTTGAAATAAAATTTCTTCGCTTAATTCATGCGAGAGACCGAGGGAAAACGCTAGAGGTTATTAAAATGTGTTGTATATTAAAAATGCGTGTATCCTGTTATAGTTTATAAGTTGGTCGCCCTCTCCGTTCGCCTTATGGAAGTCGTAAAATCCTAAGTCTCGTTTTAAACTCGACTCGAGCGCGAGATTTTCACCGGTTTTTTGCCTTCTTGTTCTACGTAAACACTCGCCCCTTCCCTTTAATCCAGGGCCGGTATTCCTGAAAATGATCTCACAACTGCCAACTTATTCTTCTTCTTCTGTTATCTCTTGTTTGGGATCCACACTATTTTTGCCAGCCTGGATGGTGGTCTTCTATCCAGTGCAAAATACATCGTTATGACATAATTTTAATAATCACTTTTAAATTAAAAAAAAAAATAGAGAACATCATATGTACCAGAGCTGGGACGAATCCTCGTAAAAAGGATTCGAATCACGAATCCGAATCACCTAATATGATTCGAATCACGAATCCTCGAATAAACTATTCGTAAGAGGTAAATAAGATTCGAATCCTGTTTTTTCGAATCACGAATACAAATCCTTCAAGAATAAATTTTATTTTATTATTTTTTTGCATCCATTAATATATAAATATCGTTACCAGTTGTTTTAACAAAAATACTCAAAACCTAATCAATTATTATTAACTGAACATCGTTGATAACAGACTAAATATCTGATTCCCTGTTACTCTGATTGAAGATGTATTTGTGTGTTTCTGAACTGCACTTCAAACCAGTGTTTTGTACGCGTGGCGCATGAAGTAAAATTTCGAGTTTAGAAAAGCCCGAAAATTTGTCTCGGGTCGCTGCGCGACCCGAGACAAATTTTCGGGCTTTTCTAAACTCGAAATTTTACTTCATGCTTAGCCTGGGAGTGGAAAACACTAATTTAATGCTTCAAATTAAACTTTAAGAAAAAACAAGGAATATCTAAAGATTTACAGAAAATAGGCTGAATTTGGAATACGTATACTTAAAAGAAAAACTCCCGGAGTAATATGAATAATTATAAACCATAATGAAGATAACAATTAATTCTCAAAAAAACACTCGTTAATTAATATTATACACAATTGACGTTTGTTAAACAATGGCGGCGACAAAGAAAAAACATGTATTTTTAATCTTCTAGTAGAAATGTGTTTTATGTTAAGTAAACTATCCATCTTTCAGCTAGTGGTACAAGTTCTTTCTGCTAGCAGCAGTTGTTCTTTTAGTAGTAGATGAAGAAGCAACTACTATTTTGTTCCTTCTACTATTACTAGGATTTTCTGCAACTAGTTGTAGTACAGGCTCCGTCTGCTGGTGGCAAGACACGATAAGCCAGAATCATCTGAACAAGACGCTCTGTTAATAGCAGTAGTTCTTTCTGCTAGAAGAAATAGTGTTTTTTGCTATAAAAAAAACGACTGCCAGGTCTTTTTGCTACTAGTAGTAGTACAGGCTCCATCTGCCGGTGGCAAGATTTGAAGCTAGAAGCATCTGAACTACTGCTGGTGGCAAGACACGATAAGCCAGAACCATCTGAACAAGACGCTCTGTTAATAGCAGTAGTTCTTTTTGCTAGAAGAAATAGTGCTTTTTGCTATAAAAAAACGACTGCCAGGTCTTTTTGCTACTAGTAGTAGTACAGGCTCCATCTGCCGGTGGCAAGATTTGAAGCTAGAAGCATCTGAACTAGAAGCCCTGTCTGCCAATAGCAGTAGTTGTTTCTGCTAGTAGAAATAGCGTGTTCTGCTAAAAAGTAAACGTTTCTATCGGTAGTAGTAGTTATTTCAGCTAGTAGTACAATTTCTTTGTGCTAGTAGCGTTCGTCCTTTCAGTAGGAGAAAGAACAAGTACTATTTTGGTCCTTCTACTACGAGTAGGTCTTTCTACTACTAGTACGGACGGAACCTGTACTACAGGTTCCGTCTGCTGATGGCAAGACATCTGAAGCTAGAACCATCTGAAATAGAAGCTTCGTTAATAGCGGTAGTCCTTTCTGCTGTAGTAATTCTTTTAGCTAGTAGCAGTTGTTCTCAAGACCGTAGCCGGGGGGCGGGATGTGGGGGTTCAAAGCCCCCCTAAAATTTTCAAAACGATAAAATTTTGTATGTAAAAGCGAGACTGTAAGAGCAAAGAAAATATTTTTTTCTAAGCCCCCCCCCCAACAAATGTTTATAACCCCCTCCGAATTTTTTTTCTAGCTGCGGCCTTGGTCGTTCTTTCAGCTTAAAAGTAGTTTCTTGTTCTACTACCACTAGTTTTTTCTGCTACTAGTAGTACTACAGGCTCCGTCTACGGAACTAGCAGCTCTGTCTGCTAATAGCGGCAGTTCTTTCTGCTAGTGGACAAATAGTTTTTAACTGAAAAAAAGTAAACGTTACAGTTTGTAGAGTGGTTCTTTCGGCTAATAGTACTTAGTAGTACTAGTACAGGCCTCGTCTGCTGGTAGCAACAGCCTATTTTCTGTAAATCTTTAGGTATTCCTTATTTTTTTTTTGTAGTTCAATTCGAAGCTTTAAACGAGTGTTTTCTACTCCCAAACTAATCATGAAGTAAAATTTCGAGTTTAAAAAAGCCCTGTGAAAATTTGTCGAGGGTCGCGCAGCGACCCGAGACAAATTTGCTGGGCTTTTCTAAACTCGAAATTTTACTTTATGCGCCACGCGTATAAAACAGTGACTTAACGAGAAATTTAAAAACACACTAAAGACATTTTTTATGTTAATCCTCACAATTAATTCAAAATATTTTTGACGATTCAAATCCTTTTGTAAGTATTCGACTCCTTTTATAAATATTCGTATCCTTTTATAAGGATTCGAATCGCCCACATTTGGATTCGAATACGAATCCTCTTAAAAATACGTAACGAATCCGGATCACGAATCCAGTTGAACTAAAGTATTCGAATGCCTCTTTTGAATCCTGAATGATTCGAATCCTGCCCAGCCCTGATATGTACTCACTTTTCGTACGAAAAAATCACTTTCTTTTAGGCCGGTATTCCCGAGATTGCCCGTACGATTCACGAGCAATCTCGGTAATACCGGCTCAGAAGAAAGTGCGTTTTGGGGACCCTGGTGGAGTAGTGTAGTAGTAGCCCTACCTCCTGACCCAGGGATCGCGGGTTCGAATGCAGTCCGGTGAGATCATTTTAAAGTATTGGCGTCTAAATATAGTTAAAAAAACAAAAATTATATAAAGGTGCAATGGTCTGGGACCAATATTCAGTAAATGTATATAAAAAAGGTGCGTTTTTTCAGTTGATTGGGCGCAATTATTCGCGTTTGGAAATGAGCCAGAGCTCAAAGAGCTAGAAATACTATCTAATAAACGCTAATTATACTTATAATCCGGTGATTTTATTAGTTGCGCGAGAAGAGGGACCCGCGTTACCATCACTCAGAGAGACTCTTTTGCCCGTTTTATAAATAAATTCGCACGCACTGAACGACCGAGTTTTCGCTTTCAACTAGCGAGATTAATAGGAAACGTAATAAATCCACGGGGCCGTTAGTTTCAGCACGAAACGCATCTTAACAATTATCTGTAAGATTAATGAGGGTAAAAAATGAACAGTGCAGGGTTGTAAAAATCTGTTTCGTTTATGCTTCCAGTCAATTCAGCATTGGATTGATTGAGGATTAAATAGACTCTCATTTAAGACGCTTTTCACTATTACAATTTATTAATCGCGTCATTTACGCAAGCTCAAAATTGAAAAAAGTTTGTGAATTTAAAACGAGTGTTTTCCACTCCCAGACTAAGCATGAAGTAAAATTTCGAGTTTAGAAAAGCCCCGCGTAGAAAATTTATCGAGGGTCGCGCAGCGACCCGAGACAAATTTTCACGGGGCTTTTCTAAACTTGAAATTTTACTTCATGCGCCACGCGTATAAAACACTAAAATATTGTGAACTCTATGTATATTTGAAGCTCACTTGAAATCAGTGTTTTATACCCGTGGCGCATGAAGTAAAATTTCGAGTTTAGAAAAGCCCAGAAAATTTGTCTCGGGTCGCTGCGCGACCCGAGACAAATTTTCATGGGGCTTTTCTAAACTCGAAATTTTACTTCATGCTTAGTCTGGGAGTGGACAACGCTCGTTCTTAGGAGTTTCAAATTGAAGGATCCCTCTAGATTACTAAGTGTATTACTATTACCATTTTAGTGCAGCGCAGAGTTGTAAAAATCTGTTTCGTTTATCCTTCCAGTCAATTCAGCATTGGATTGATTTCGGATTAAATAGACTCTTATTTAAGACACTTTTCATTATCACAATTTATTAATCGCGTCATTTACGAAAGCTCAAAATTGAAAAAAAGTTTGTGAATTGAAAACGAGTGTTTTTCACTCCCAGACTAAGCATGAAGTAAAATTTCGAGTTTAGAAAAGCCCCGCGTAGAAAATTTGTCGAGGGTCGCGCAGCGACCCGAGACAAATTTTCACGGGGCTTTTCTAAACTCGAAATTTTACTTCATGCGCCACGCGTATAAAACACTGATTTAAAGTGAAGTTATAAATGCACTGAAAACCAACCCAACTTCGATATTTTTCAAAATTGGATATTTTTTTTCCTATCCATGCTGTAAATCTTGAGATATTCGTTGTTTTCTTGTAAAAAATCTTCGATTCCCTGTAGTCCTTCGGTCTCCGAAGACCATCATTGGTCCTACGAGCTGTAGCCTTTGTAAAATTGTAATAAACTTAGTAACCTAGAGGGATCCTTCAATTTGAAACTCCTAAGAACGAGTGTTGTCCACTCCCAGACTAAGCATGAAGTAAAATTTCGAGTTTAGAAAAGCCCCGTGAAAATTTGTCGAGGGTCGCGCAGCGACCCTCGACAAATTTTCACGGGGCTTTTCTAAACTCGAAATTTTACTTCATGCGCCGCGCGTATAAAACACTGATTTTAAGTGAAGTTAAAAATGCACTGAAAACCAAGACAACTTCGATATTTTTCAAAATTGGATGTTTCTTTTTCCTATCCATGCTGTAAATCTTCAGATATTCGTTGTTTTTTTACCGAGATGTAGCGAAAAAATGAAAAAAATACTGTTTTTGTGAATAGTTTTGGAATAATAATAATAATAAAAGTAAAATAAATTTAGTTTGTGCAACTTTTGTGTGATAATCGATACTTATTATAATTATTACAAAAGACTGACAGTTATTAATTAATTTTGAGTGCTAACAATGATTGACTGCTGTCAAGATTTTATTGTTTAACAGATATGACGTCATTGTTTCCACGGCACTCTTTGCAAATAAGAAAATATCATGATTTTAAATATCCAATCTAAAATAAATTATTATTGTGATACATCAGTGAGTTCAGAAAAAAATATTTCTTCTAAAAATATGAAAATTCAAAATGGCGTCCATAATAAAAACAAAAGTTGGCTAGGGTTACCGGGTAAATGTTATAGTTATCTTAAAAAAAAATATGCTAGTAGATTCCTCATTAAAAAAGGCCTGTATACTGTCAAAGTTCAAAATTTCCAGATTCAGTAGTTTTTGAATAAAAAAATTAAAACGATTTCTCAAAAAATCAGTTTTTTGTTGGTACCTCGAAAACAAAAGAAGATATTTCAAAATTGTTTTCAGATTATTGTTACGCCCTAAAATACGCAATTTTATCCTAATTTAACCGACTCTCTGTCTCTTCAAATAACTGAGATCCCCATACATTCTGTCGAAATACCGGCACCCTGTATATGTATAAAAAAAAGTAATTGCGGTCGTGTTGGAGTCACCTGTAATTCCAGGGAGACTGACTCACGCGCCGGGCGTTAAATAATGGGAAGGGTGCTAATATTCCGGACGGGGGGCGGCGGTGAGTTAGTCAAGACCCGCTTCCTCTGTTTAGAAGGGATCGTGATTTAATGGGAAAGAAAACATAATAAATTAGTATTATTAAATAAATTCATAATTCTAATGTCTGCTGGTTTATCAACTTCAATTAAATCTGATTCGTTGATTAAATTTATTTATCGATTTGCCATGTCATAAATATAAATGCGATGTGAATTCATTGATTTTTGAACGAGTAACTAGATTTTAATAGATGAATAACTGAATTGCCCATTTCCAAAAACCCCTAAATTCATTTAGGGGTTTTTGGAAACATAGACTGATTTGCCTCTCGTTGGTGAAACCCGGCAATAACATAGTAACATCACACACTTTGCAGGGACAACTTATCAACACACGTTCCTTTAGCCTAATGCTGTTTAAACGTGTATCATTTGTTTAGTCGTTGTTTTGTTACACTTAAGTTCTTGATCTCGATAAGTGAAGAGAGAAAGAGAGAGAGAGAAAAAGGAAAACGCATGTTAATCCGGGTTGTTTCACTTGACTGGATTACACATGTCCGATTATTTTCAGTCGGGCGGGCCCCTAAAACGCTTCAGTTTACAAACAAGTTCATATTCATCGATGATAATCCAATCCCCAAGCAACACAAAGAAGCTTTCCCGACAAAATAAATCAACGGATTTGTTTTTATTTTTGTTTTGGATCACCTGCGATGATAATTTTGTTTTCTTTTTGTATTAGATGCGATTCCACGTACGTACACCACATGATTGTTTTATCACAGTTTATGTATCTGTATATGAAAGGTAAACTACATCTAGCAGGTAAACTACATCTAACAAGTAAACTACATCTAGCAAGTAAACTACACCTAGCATTTTTTTATTCCAGTAGTATTTTGAAAAAAAATGTGACTTGGTGTAGTTTACCTCTTACACAGGTATGATATATAAACTGTGATGCTCTTCCCGGGGGATTTGTTTAATTCTGGGTGTACCCCAAGGCTTTCGATTAAACAATCCCCCGCGCGAAATCAAACACAAACACAATTAACGAACCGAACTTGGCTGGAGTTAACAAGTCGGCGGACCGGCAGCACGCGACGTTAATCTCCGCTGAATTAGCTCCTCTCTCGATGTACTTATCAAATATTTGCTTTTAAACGACTAACCGGACCGAAAACCGCGCTGCAATTTGCGCATTCATCAACGTCTAATTATTAACAGCAATTACACTCTGCTTCGGGAATATACCGGGGGAAGGGGGTGTGTATGATTGTACCGTGCGATTATTTAAATAATGATTTCGAGTAAATAGCGACTGTTTAATTAAATGATGGAGAATAAATTTGAGATTATAGTAAACTATTAACACCTAATCAGTAGTGCCAATCTAATTTAAAATTCAAAGCCTACTCTAAATCATGTTTTAAATGATCCACTGTGCAATACGGTAATTGCACGTCCTAGAAATAAATCTTGTCCTCTTAAAAGTGGATCCTACGCATTCTAGAAATATGTGGTCCTCCTGGAGGTCTCACAAGTGTTCTTGAGTCTGGCCCTGAATTTACGCTGAATTTCCAACTTCAGGTAACAATAGATGAAATAATTGTTTCTGAACTTCAGAACAAATCGATGTACTAAACATTTGATTCCGTGTTACTCTGATTAAAGATATAATAGTATCATTTTAGATTCCACTTGAAATCAGCGTTTTATAAGCGTGGCGTATGAAGTAAAATTTCGAGTTTACAAAAGCCCCGTGAAAATTTGTCGACCCGAGACAAATTTTCTACTCGAGGCTTTTCTAAACTCGAAATTTTACTTCATGCTTAGTCTGGGAGTGGACAACACTCGTTCTTAGGAGTTTCAAGTTGAAGGATCCTTCTAGATTACTAAGTTTATTGCCATTTTACAAAGGCTACAGTTCGACGGACCAATGCTGGTCTTCGGAGACCGAAGGACTACAGGGAATCGAAGTTATTTTACAAGAAAACAACGACTATCTGAAGGTTTACAGCAGTGATGGGGAAACTACGGCCCGCGGGCCAAGTCCGGCCCGCGGAAAGGTTTAATCCGGCCCGTTTAAGAGTGCCGTCGTGAGAATGTTTGAACGCGTTTTTACTTCGTAATATGACGACCCGAATAAAAACTACCTACCTACGATTAAGCATTATTCTTTGGCCCGCTACGATTGTCTGGTTATTACAAATGGCCCGTCTTAAAAAAAGTTTCCCCACCACTGGTTTACAGCATGGATAGGAAAAAAAATATCCAATTTTGAAAAAATATCGAAGTTGGGCTGGTTTTCAGTGCATTTATAACTTCACTTTAAATCAGTGTTTTATACGCGTGGCGCATGAAGTAAAATTTCGAGTGAAAATTTGTCTGGCACTGTTTAACACTCACTAACTCTTCGGCTCGCAAAGCAGAAGAAGAGGAAAAACGAGTGTTTCCGCTCCCAGGCTAAGCATGAAGTAAAATTTCGAGTTTAGAAAAGCCCCGCGTAGAAAATTTGTCGAGGGTCGCGCAGCGACCCGAGACAAATTTTCACGGGACTTTTCTAAACACGAAATTTTACTTCATGCGCCACGCGTATAAAAAAAGTGATTTAACGAAAAATTTAAAAACACGCAGAACAAATTTTTCATGGTAATCCTCACAATTGATTCCAACTACTTTTGACGATACAAATCCTTTTGTAAGTATTCGAATCCTTTGTCAAGTATTCGAATCCTTTTATAAATATTCGAATCCTTTTATAAATATTCAAATCCTTTTATAAATATTCGAATCCTTTTATAAGAATTTGAATCACCCGCATTTAGATTCGAATACGAATCCTCTTAAAAAAAAATGTAACGAATCCAGTTTAACTAAAGTATTCGAATGACTCTTTTGAATCCTCTAAAAGGATTCGAATCCTGAATGATTCGAATCCTGCCCGGCTCTGGTACGTACTCCTTCCTTAACCGGCCGCATCAAAGGCATCAAAGGAATCGAATGTTTGATTTCTTCTCGTTTTATTTCAATGTAAACACTTTAATTCCGCATCGATAAACTGAAATTTCGTTCACATGGATTAGAGATTCTGTGTGTACGTTTGTGTGTTTTCGCTTTAATTAAAGTTTAATTATTTTTTGCGGTGGCGAATCGTAATCCGATTTAGCGATAACAATCCTGGCGGTATGTACAAAAAAGGGGGTGCACGCTCCCTAACATATCACTAGCGTTATTTAGTTTAGTATCGACTTTAAAAGCACGTAAAAGTTCAATCTCGTGTTTGTTTTTTGTTTTATAAATAATCCAATAAAATAAAACCCTCCAGTAAACTTTGTAATTTGATACTTTGAAGCATCCAGTGTAGGTGTTTAATATGTAAAGTTATTTAAATAAAAAACACTTGGTATTGTTTCACAAATTAAAGCTTTATTCCGACTAGTTTCGGTTTGTTAGACCATTTTCAAAGGAATGTACAGGAGAAATTATTGTCTAGGTATATATACATATTTTTGTTTTAGGTAATAAGGGAAGACAAAATTGGGGAATTCCAAATTTCCTCGTTGTCGTTAACTATGTTTTTTTCCCATTTTTATGGCCCTGTTAATCTCGGGGCCTTCTTTTGGATTAAGTGTGTATCCCTTATTACCTGAATGCAAAATCCTAAAATTATGCGGATTAAAGAAGTGATTGAATGCGATGCAATGTTTGGAAAAGCCAGTTGTTGGTTTATTATCTAAAACAGATTTTTTCGGGGCCTCGGTGGCCGAGTGGGTAGAGACCCTGCCCACAGACCAAGAGGTTGCGGGTTCGAATCCCGTCCGGTGGAATAATTTATGAATAATAAATTATTCCATCCGGGTCCATGGATGTAGTGTGAATGTATTGTGGCGTCCAAATGATTTAAATAAGTGTGTATGGAATTAGTTAAATTAAAATAGAAAACAATACAATAACAATAATAGATGGCTGTATGGCGAAAGCCGAGGCCAAAGAAATAAAACAAAAAACAGATTTTTTATGTTCTTTTATTCTGGTTTCGAATGATCTGCCGGTTTGCCCAATATAAGGTATTTAAATTTCAATTATAGCTAACTAAAGTTTATTCATTCATTTTTAGATTCCATGTTGATTTTTGACAAATTTTCTTATATGTATACGATGACGATGTATGATGATACTAAAAGATGTAAATTTCTTCGAGCCCGCCTTCGTCTTTATCTATCCCTCCTTGCCTTGTCCGGTTCTCCGCGATCCTCTCTTTAATTAATTGTTGCTTTTAAGCAAATCACAAAACGCAAGCCATCCCCGATTGTGATAACATTTTTTTATGATACACAAGTTATTAGTTGAGTACATTTTTGTCGTCGGGAGGGAATGTATGTTGCTAATATATTACAACCCCGGCCCCAGGCTTATAAGGGACATTCTTGGGGGTATGTTTATGATGTTCCGAGGACAGGGGGGGAGGAGGTATTTATTTCCGTGTACGGATGTTACGAGTGGAGGGCATATAATAACCGTGGTCTTGATATGAAATTTGAAATTTGTCGATATAGCATGTTTACGAGCGCGTCCACCAGGAGGGTCCAGTCTCTTTCCGCTTCTCTCTTTCTCTCGTCGTGGATTTCATTTGCTCGTGCATAAATCTCCCTCATCGATATAAATTCGTACGTGCGTTGTGGGATATATTAGGGCCATCGTTCACTCGATATTACAAATTTTTGATGTTTTCTTCGAAAAAACAAAAAAAAACCTGATGATCCTGAGTAATTCATCGTAAATCTTTGTTTTTGCACGCCGGCAGAACTTTTCGCTTTATTACATTCGGGTATCTGCTGATTTGCGTATTTTCTCATAGTTCTAAAACGAAAAGTTACGAGGTTTATCTGATTACATGCACGTGTGTTTTACATCAGAAATACAGGGTGCCCATATTTCGACAGAATGTGTGGGGATCTCAGTTATTTGAAGAGATAGAGAGTCGGTTAAATTAGGGCAAAGTTGCGTATTTAAAGGCCTCACAATAATCTGAAAACAATTTTTAAATATCTTTTTTTGTTTTTAAGATATCAACAAAAAACTGATTTTTTGAAAAATTGTTTTTATTATATCTTTAATTAATTTCTCACTTAACCCGCGGTGAAACATTTTTGAATCTAATACTGGATGATTAAAATCATCCAGTATATCGTTTTTATTTTTTTATTCAAAAACTACTGAATCTGGACATTTAGAACTTTGACAATATACAGGCCCGACGCCCTAAGGGGCAACAAGGGATAGCAGAAGAAGAAGAAGACAATATACAGGCACTTTTTAATGAGGAATCTAGTAGCATATATTTTTTTAAGACAACTATAAGGTTATAGCCAACTTTTGTTTTTCTTATGGGCGCCATTTTCGATTTTCATATTTTTTGAAAGAATTTTTTTTTTCTGAACTCACTGATGTATCACACTCCTAATATATTTTAAATTTAATATTTAAAATTATGAAATTTTCTTATTTGCAAAGGGTGCCTTGGAAACAATGACGTCAAATCTGTTAACCAATAAAATCTTGACGGCGGTCAATTATTGTTAGCACTCAAAATTAATTAATAACTGTCAGTATTTTGTAATAATTATATTAAGTATCGATTATCACATAAAAGTTGCACAAACCAAATTTATTCTACTTTTATTATTATTATTCCACAACTATTCACAAACAAAGGAATTTTTGCATTTTTTCATCTTTACATCTCGGTAAATATTGGTGATGGTGATCAATATCTAAGCATTATATATTTTTAACTTTACTGTAAATCAGTGGTTTATACGCGTGGCGCATGAAGTAAAATTTCGAGTTTAGAAAAGCCCCGTGAAAATTTGTCTCGGGTCGCTTCGCGACCCTCGACAAATTTTCTACGCGGGGCTTTTCTAAACTCGAAATTTTACTTCATGCTTAGTCTGGGAGTGGACGACACTCGTTTTTATGAGTTTCAAATTGAAGGATCCCTCTAGATTACTAAGTTTATTACCATTTTACAAAGGCTACAGCTCGAAGGACCAATGATGGTCTTCGGAAACCGAAGGACTACAGGGAATCGAAGTTTTTTTACAAGAAAACAACGACTATCTGAAGGTTTACAGCATGGATAGGAAAGAAAACATCCAATTTTGATTAAATATCGAAGTTGGGTTGGTTTTCAGTGCATTTATAACTTCATTTTAAATCAATGTTTTATACGCGTGGCGCATGAAGTAAAATTTCGAGTTTAGAAAAGCCCCGTGAAAATTTGTCTCGGGTCGCTGCGCGACCCTCGACAAATTTTCTACGCGGGGCTTTTCTAAACTCGAAATTTTACTTCATACTTAGTCTGGGAGTGGAAAACACTCGTTTTTCCTCTTCTTCTGCTTTGCGAGCGGAGGAGTTAGTGAGTGTTGGACAGTGCTAGACGCGCAAGGGTGAATTTGGTCAATCGATCAATCGTTTGCCGCTTTGTGGGTAAAAGCGGCTTTATCAAGAGCGCTGGAGAATGAATTTGGCCAATCAAACGTCTTCTGCTTTGCGAGTGGAGTTTTTTTGCAAGCGTTAGACATTAATACCAATGATATACAGCGGAATTTACTTTTAAGTGTATACATAAAGGGCTGGGGTAGCAATGTCCAACTCTAAGGCGCTGGAGCCAATCAAATGTCTTCCGGTTTGTGATTGAAGGGGTTAGGTTAGACTTTTCGAATGGAGGGGTTAAGTTAGGTTAGGTCAGACACTCGAGGATGAATTTGGTCAATATTCGTCCTTGAGTATTTGATGAAGTCCAATACTCGCTAACCCCTCCATTCGCAAAGCCTAACCTAACCTTACTTAACCCTCCTATTCTCAAAGCCTAACCTAACCTAACCGCTTCATTCACAAATAGTTTGTCAATCCAATTAATCATCTGTCGCTTTGTGAGTGGACAGGTTTGTGATTGTTAGACTGTAACGGGTGGGCCATCTAGTGGTTTCTTTTTAAAAATGCAATAAAATGAACAAAATTATTTTTTTTCCATGTATTGTGGCTTTATTAGTAAGAGCAAACATTCCCATTAATATTTAATTGATGAGGCGGATACATGATGAAACTCCATAATACTATTTGAAATAAAACAACGCAGTTGGGAGGGTTTCACTTTTATTTTTGAACACTGCAACATGTTTCACCACACAGTGGCTTCATCAGGCAGATGAAATAATCAAAAAATTATTTCATCTGCCTGATGAAGCCACTGTGTGGTGAAACATGTTGCAGTGTTCAACAATAAAAGTGAAACCCTCCCAACTGCGTTGTTTTATTTCAAATATTCCCATTAATTATGGAACACAACTTCGTTCAAGTGGTCTGCCTCGACTGACTTCGCAGTAGCGCATTCTGTCACTCCAATTTTCCAAGACCTTGTTGATGGTTTCGAGCTGTAGCTCACGGATTGCTTGGATGATACTGGCTTGAATCGTTTCTGGATTGTTGGCATAACATCGGTCCTTCACGGTTCCCCACAAAAAAAAAATCCATCGCAGCTCTGAGGCGGCCACTTGACATCGCCAAGACGGCTGATAACACGATTTGGGAATTTGATGCGCAAAAGATCGATTGTGGCATGGGCTGTGTGGCATGGTGCGCCATCCTGCATGAACTAGAGGTCGTCCAAATCCATGTCTTCAATTTCATTAAAAAAAAGTCGGATAACATGGCTCTGTAACGCTCACCGTTGACCGAAACGTTGTTTCCAGCCTCATTTTCGAAGAAAAATGGTCCAATTGCCACCACTCCACAATCCGCACCAAACTGTCACTCTCCGGGGATGCATTGGCTTCTCGACAATAACGTACGGGTTTTCCGAGCACCAGATGCGGCAATTTTGTTTGTTAACGTAGCTGCCAAGATGAAAATGAGCCTCGTCAGAAAAGATGATTTTTCGCCCGAAATCGTTGTCCAATTCAAGCTGCTCCAAGGCCCAAACTGCGAAGCGATAAAGAAGCGGATGGTCATGCGCCTTCAATTGCTGAGTCAATTGGACCTTGGAAGCGAATAATCCGAGATCTTTGTGCAGAATTCTCCTCAGGCTAGTGTGTGCAATGTTGAGCTGTTGAGATCGACGGCGAGTTGATGTTCGCGGATTGAGTCTCACACTCTCGGTTACAGCAGCTACATTCTCGTGTGTGCGCACCGTACGAGAACGAGGACTATGAGTGTTGTCCACTAGCATGCCAGTCTCACGAACTTTTTGCACAAACTTGCGTACAGCAGGCGCGGTGGGTGATTCATTTCGGCCAAAACTTCTTTTCAACAAACGCTCTGTTTGGGCTACACAGCACTCACTTTGGAAATAAGTTTGCAATATTTCCCAACGTTGTTCGAGCGTAAAGCGACTCATTTCGTACCGCGAAGGAATGATACCGACTTTCTGTCAAGATTTCGAGCGGGAAAAAAATTTCAGTGTCAAAATAACTTATGATTTAAAAAGAAACCACTAGATGGCCCACCCTGTAGCAAACAAATGCGGTACTGTGCGGTGGGGTAGAGATGAAGGGAGAAACATGTGGTTGTGGTTGGGTGCGTAAGCCGAATGGTTGGGGCTGGAAATTAATCGTTGGTGGGGATGCGGTGGATGGAGGAAGCAGTCCATATATAAGAAGGACTCTGTAGCTCGCTACCGCGAGCATCTAGCTCGCTTCGCTCGCCGTCGCTCGCTGCGCTCGCGACAGTCTACCAACCGCTGTAAGTTTTGGTAAAGAAGAGTAGGGACGCAGCACACGCTGGATCTGAGGTTGAAGTGTCACGGTAGTGAGGATGTGGTGGATGGAGGAAATAGTCCATATATTAAAAGGACTCTGCGGGCCGGCGCAGTAACTGCTCGCTTCGCTCGCTCGCCGTTGCAGCACTCGGCTTCGCCTCATGCTGCGATTAGGGTGCTTGATCCTGGGCTAGACCAGTGGTGGGGAAACTTTTTTTTAGACGGGCCATTTATAATAACCAGACAATCGTAGCGGGCCAAAGAATAATGCTTAATCGTAGGTAGGTAGTTTTTATGCGGGTCGTCACATTACGAAGTAAGAACGCGTTCAAACATTCTCACGACGGCACTCTTAAACGGGCCGGATTAAACATTTCCGCGGGCCGGACTTGGCCCGCGGGCCGTAGTTTCCCCATCACTGGGCTAGACGGACCCGGGTACTTTGGTTGTCGCAGCACTGGGCTGGCGGCTCTTGCTGCTCTGACTGCTCGCTTCGCTCGTACTCGGCTCGCTGTTGCGGCTAGGGTGCAGAACTCGGCTGGCGCCTCGTTCTGCAAAGCTCAATCCCGGGCTAGAGGGACCCGGGTACTTTGGTTGTCGCAACACTTGGCTGGCGCCTCGTACTGCTCTGACGCAGTAGGTTACTGTATGTAACAGCAAATGTCCGTCGGGGTATTAGCTCGGGAAGTAGTTGTTTCAATGAGTGTTGGATATAGTCTTTGTTGTAGATTGCGAAAAGAATCGCACTTTTAATGAATAAAAAGTCAGGGGTTTTTCTGATTACATGCATGTGTGTTTTATATCAGAAATATATTTCACCCCAAAGCTAAACATTTAGAACCTTGAAGATCCCCAAGATCTACAACTTTGCCATTAGTTTGAAATTTCATGAGCCAAATTAGGTATTGCATGTAATTGGAAATTGTGTTTTATATCAGAAATATATTTTACCACAAAGCCAAACATTTAGAACCTTGTGGATCCATACGATCGACAACTTTGCCATCAAGGGCCGTAGCCAGAAAAAAAATACGAATTTCTAAACTCGAAATGTTACTTCATGCGTCACGCGCATAAACCAGTGATTTAACGAGAAATTTAAAAACACACAAAAGACATTTTTCAAGTTAATCCTCACAATTAATTCGTATTATTTTTGACGATTTCAAAACCTTTTGTAAGTATTCGAATCCTTTTATAAATATTCGAATCCTTTTATAAGGATTCGAATCACCCACAATCGGATTCGAATCCTCTTAAAAAAATGTAACGAATCCAGTACTCGAATACCTCTTTTGAATCCTCTAAAAGGATTCGAATCGTGAATGATTCCAATCCTGCCCAGCTCTGATACATAAATACTCCAGTAAACTCTAATTTTTGATGGACATAAACGAAACCGCAAGCGCATGTGGTTGTAAATCCACTCCCCCCCTAGAAATATCAATTTCTTATTAGAAGAATGCAACAGCCGGGGCAGCGTTTAATGCGTCGCAATAATTCACAATTTGTCCATTTAAAGCAAACATTTATTAGCGTGAGGGGGAACGACCCTCCTTATCCCTTACTAAGCCCTCACCCCGAAACATGCACGCAGTACACAAGTTAAAATGGGCTATGAATTAATAACAACCTCCCCCCCCCCCCCCCCCCACATGAGACTCAGCCCTCGTGTTTTTTTGTATTTTGTTTGTAATCATTATAATTGAACAGATCGGTGATTTGCTAATTAGATTCACACACACATAAATAAACAAACACAGAGAACTGATTTAAATCATCTCGACTATTATCTCCCCAGCCAGAGATTAATTAATTAGAACCTCTTAGGGTTTGTAAATAAAAGTTATATATAATCTTCTTGTAAATATTAAAAAGCAGGCCGCATTGGAATTAACAATAAAAACAACCCTGCGCCTATAAACAGTTTAATGCCCTTTATTACTACACACATTTACGTGCATCTATAAAGTTGAAAGATAGTAGAGAGCGGCGCACTAACATTTTCCATTATATGCATCTGATCTATAAAAGCATGCTTTATTAGCGGTGTAACTTACCAATAAAGCGTAAAAACCGCGTAAACTTAACGTCCCTTTCTTTTCATTACGTGCATCCGTTCCGTTCTGAATTCCGAAGAAGACAAAGTTGTTGTTATTGCTTCGTCGTCGTCGTCGTCGTCGTCGGGGTCGGGGTGGACCCAGACGGGGAGCAATTTTAGTGGATCCGATATAATAACCTATAGGGGGGCATAAACTCCGGTGTGCTCCTCTCTTTATTGTCTCATTTGATAATAACGACCGGACTGAACCCCCGCTCACTGGAAAAAAAACAAGAGGGTTGTTAAATGTGGCCGACGCGTAAAAATCGCATTCCGAGCCCTAATATAATAAAATAAGGTGGTTGGTTAGTAATAAACATACGGGGGATGGATTTGGGTTTTAATTTGCAGGGGTTTTGTACAAGACGATTTTCCGGATGGATATACAAGTGAAGATTAGTGAAAACTAGCTTAAGAGGGGGGCTTGGTTGCCGATTTTGGCTTAAACATCGCTTGAACTTCATAGTCACTTTTCAACGTCATATAAGATGGCAGAATGTTCAAATTAAGAGGGGGCAAGTCATTTCAACTTCTTATGTCACATCTTGACGTCATATAAGATGGCGGAACATTTAAATTGGTTATATGGAAGGAAAACTACTTCAAATCCAGAGAGATGATTGCTTCGATGTGTTGCTTGAAAGACAGTTTCACACGTCAAGAGTGGGCATTATATAATAAAATGGTGAAAATAGAATCTTTACATGAATTTCTATTTCCATATAAATAATAAATTACTTTATGTCAAAATAGACCTCTAAACAAAATTTTTTTCTGCATTAAATAAAACAGTTAAAAAAAATCGTTTTCCGCTTTTTTATTACGAAATATTCAATCCATATCTTTGTAAAAGAACGTTTGTAAAATATTATCTTCTAACAACGCTGGAACCAAAGTCCCAACATACGAAATTTACATGGCCTAACCCCCCTAATTGCTCAGTATTCTGATAATGTCGATTTCCCGTACATTTTGCCTGTATCACTTGAAGAAGACCAGAAAAATCTTTAATTTAAATCACGACTTTTGAAATTAATTTAAAAAAGAAGGGGAATCCCCCGAGGGTCCATCTTTTTGTTCCTCTCTTGAATGTGTGTGTAGTGGGGGTGGCTAATTACGAACATCCGCCGTTTTAATTGGGCAAAAGTGCGCGAGAATGATGATTAGTCGTTGAACGTTAATTACCGGAGAACGCAAATATGTACACACGTACGCGCGTAATTGGGGGCGCGCATTGTGCCTGGTCGACGAACAAAAGGGGGGCCCCGAACAATGGCGGCCGGCGTGTTCAGCTGGGGGGGGGGGAGGGGGGCGGGATGCGAGAAGCAACCCCCGGGGGGTTGGATGTCATTGGTCGCCGCCGGGTCCATGTTTAATTAGTGCTTGTTGGTTCTTTTGTTGTTTATTTTTATATACGTGCATGGCTTCATTTCACATACATGCACACACAGAAGCACATTACAACAAGTAATTTGATGAAGACACGAGCGCACTGATAGAAATATGAAAGAATATACCCTCATAAAACAATAACTAATCTCGCTCATGATATTTCAAACTAATGGCAAACATGACCGTAGCCACTGTGGGTAATATGGACGTTCAACAAATGGTAATAAACTTAGTAATCTAGAGTGATCCTTCATTTGAAACTTCTAAGAACGAGTGTCGTCCACTCCCAGGCTAAGCATGAAGTAAAATTTCGAGTTTAGAAAAGCCCCGTGAAAATTTGTCGAGGGTCGCGCAGCGACCCGAGACAAATTTTCGGGCTTTTCTAAACTCGAAATTTTACTTCATGCGCCACGCGTACAAAACACTGATTTAAAGCGAAGTTCAAAAACACACAAATACATCTTTAATCAAAATAACAGGGAATCAGATATTTAGTCTGTTATCAACGATGTTCAGTGTTAATAATAAATAATTAGGTTTTGAATATTTTTGTTTCCCGACATTTGGGATGAAATTTCTTTTTTCTCCGAAATTTTGTTATGCAATGTGTAATTTTTTTGTACCAATGAAAAATTTAGAGTTTTGGCTGTACAACGCCGTAATTTTTTTAAGGGGGTGCCATTTGAAATTTTCGAAAAAAATGACAACATGCGAAGTTCAATCAAAAATATTTTTTTTTCCATAAATTACCTGAAAAAAAATTATGTGAAGGTATACGAGGTCTTAACCTGTACCTCAATTCAAAATTTAGGCGCCGGCGTCAATTAGTTTCTCTACAAAACAATCTCAAAAATGGGGCGCAATTTTGAAAGAAGGGGTTATAACAGCGAAACCGCTAAAGTGAAGGGTATAACATGTTAGATAAAAAAATAAGTACTCTTCGAGCACTTTCCAAATCTGCAATAAAAAATAGGGCATTCCATTTAAAAAAACATAAGTTTGGTACGCCACTGGAGTACGGCACGCCACTGATGATTAGAAATATTTTTGAAACATAGCGACGGTAATTATGCACCACTTTGCTCTTAGATTTTTTTCGATAGCTTTTATCGTAAAGGAGCTATGGTCCAAGGCGTCTTAAGTGCCACACCCGGTATATATTAATGGTTGCAAAACAACAACAAAATCAAATTTATTCTTAAAGAATTTGTATTCGTGATTCGAAAAAACAGGATTCGAATCTTTGATTCAAATTATATTTATCACTTACGAATCCTAACTGCTGCCATTGGAACCTAACCTATTCTAACCTATATTCTAGAAATATGACTTAATCAGAGGTTTAATCAATGATTAGTAGTTGTTTAAAGTTAATCAGTCGGGGGGCAAATGGGTCTAGTTTTGATATTACAACAATCTCGAAGTTTTGTTGAAGAAAAAAAACGTAGAGCTTTTACGTTGTTTCGTTTCTGCCGAGGATCTCTTAGCGCGTCTATTGGAGAGCATCACTTTGACACTCAAACCGGGTTTTATTAGTTTATCGGGTTTTTACGGCGTCGTATTTATATATTTGTTTAATGTGCGATTGTAAAATTTTTAGGAGGTGCCAGTGACTCGCGCCTGACGCATCTTAAACACGTGTTTATAATAAATATATAACGCGTTTTCGACGAAACTTATTCCGTGAGAAAATATTTCTAAACTTTATTCACGTGAATGAATATCATCTTGATTTCTGCCTCCTCTCTCCTATGAAATTATTTTAAAAACCCGTTATACCCAGAAGGGTGTATTCACCTTCTGGGTATAAAGGGTTTTTTGTTAATATATATACAGTAGTGGAAAAAAGTAGAGCAACTTTTGAAAATCGTTTATTTCTTTAATCAGTAATGTATGACATAGCCATATTTTTTTTATAATAATCCACAACTACAAAAGCAATTTATTTTGGGGGTAAAAATAAATATTTTTTGTATGAAGTATTTTTATATTTAAAGATAATTTTTGGGTGGAAAAAAAATAGAGCAACTTTGCTTCAAAATTGTTTTTTTTAAATACAAATAGTTAAAAAAATATATTAATTAATATTTTGTAAAGAACCCGTTATTCTTAATAACATGTTGACAACGTTTTGGCATCGATTTTATCAGTTTAGAAATAATCGCAGTATCCATATTGACCCATGCTTCGTTCAAGGCTTCAAAGAATTCTTGGTGATTGCGATAGAATTTTCCTCTGATTTTGGAATCCAAAATGTCCCACAGATTCTCAATTGGATTAAGATCTGGGGACTGTGAAGGCCATTCCATAACAGTGATGTTTTCCTTTCTGAACCATTCTTTTACGAACCGAGAAGTATGCTTAGGATCATTGTCCTGTTGAAATAAATGTCTTAAAGGCATAATCTCGTCGGCGTATGGGACCATTTGGTTCTCTAATATGTCCGTATATTTAAATCGGTCCATAATACCTTCTATTTTATAAAGGGGCCCCATACCATATCCCGAAAAACAGCCCCAAACCATTACCGATCCACCACCATGTTTTAAAGTTGGACACGTATACTTAGGGTTGAGTCGTTCATTGGCAGGACGTCTTACATACACAATACCATCACTTTTAAATAAAGAAAACTTAGATTCATCGCTCCAGATAACCTTTTTCCAGTCATTCTCAGTCCAGTGTTGATGCGTTTTGACAAAACTTAAACGGGATCGTCTGTTTTTCTTAGACAACATGGGTTTTTTTGCTGGTCTTCTAGCAAATAATTTAGCTTCTAGTAGTCTGTTTCTCACTGTCCTAGAGGTCACATTTACTCCAAGTTCTTGAAATATACGGTGCTTTATCATGTTAGATCCGAGAAAAGGCTCGGTTTTGGCAATTTTTATAATTTGTTTATCCGTAAAGTGAGTGGTTTTTCTAGGTCTCCCTGATTTTTTTTTTGACGGATGTATCTCCCTTTACACGATATTGCTTAATTATTCGCGACACAATAGATTTATTTAACATAAACATATTTGCAATGGTAATCTGTTTTTGACCACTATTGTATAAATCAACAATCCGATTTTTAATATCAGCGGATAAATGTTTGCCTCTGGGCATGTTGACAAGTGAAATACGTTAAACTGATGAATTTAAACTTATACTAAACTAAATACATTGCAAATTTATCAGGTTATTGAAAAAGTTGCTTTATTTATTTCCATTCTAAAATATTCTTTTTTATATCCAATGGAACAACGAAAGAAGAATGGGGATTTTTTATCAGCAAACTATTTATAAATATCCTATGTTTTTATCTGCAGACAAATTATGGCCAAAGGTAACATCAGAAATTTTATTTTAGCAATATATTAAAGTTGCTCTATATTTTTCCACTACTGTATATGCATACTCACTCACTTGATAAAATAATGTTTTCAACATGACCTAATTCGCTGTTATTTCTTATTTGGTACTTATAGATGGGTCGTTAATTCTAAATTGTTTATATATATATATATAAATATATATATTTATATATATATATAAATATATATATTTATATATATATATATATATATATATATATATATATATATATATATCTACGTTTTAATATATATTTTATAAATATATATATATATATATATATATATATATATATATATATATATATATATATATATATATATATATATATATATATATATATATATATATGTGTATCACTGTTTCTTCGGGTTTGGTCCCGCGTATTTTCTTGGCTCTGGTCCATTAGTCCATTATATAAAATATAATGGACCAGAGCCAAGAAAATACGTGGGACCAAACCCGAAGAAACAGTGATACATGTTACGCCCCGCGAAAATCTACGTTTTAACATAACATTATATATATATATATATATATTTCTATATATATATATATATATATATTTCTATATATATATATATATATATTTCTATATATATATATATATATATATATATATACATATATATATATATATAGAAATATATATATATATATATATATA
The DNA here is from genome assembly GCA_932526585.2 of Philonthus cognatus. NCBI lineage: Eukaryota > Metazoa > Arthropoda > Insecta > Coleoptera > Staphylinidae > Philonthus > Philonthus cognatus. The sequence continues at coordinate 54,834,831 of OW052249.1, read as the reverse complement.
TAGAAATATATATATATATATATATATATATATATAGATATATATATATAGATATATATATATATAGATATATATATATAGATATATATATATATATAGATATATATATATATATAGATATATATATAGATATATATATATAGACAATCGTGGATTCGAATTCTTATAAAAAGATTCGAATCCTTATAAATGGATTCGAATTCTTATACACGGATTCAAATCCTCCCAAATAATTCGAATCATCGCTATTAAGGCTGGGCTTCAAATTCGATTAATACAAATAGTTAAATATTCTAATATGAATATTTAAATCACTAAATTATTCATATTTGAATATAAATATTTAAATTTTCGAATAATTCAAATATTTGTGAATACATATTTGGTTACTTAACCACGAAAAATTTCCAACCTTAGTAGTATATTTTTAACTTCACTTGAAATGAGTGTTTTATACGCGTGGCGCATGAAGTAAAATTTCGAGTTTAGAAAAGCCCCGCGAAAATTTGTCTCGGGTCGCTGCGCGACCCTCGACAAATTTTCTACGCGGGGCTTTTCTAAACTCGAAATTTTACTTCATGCTTAGTCTGGGAGTGGACAACACTCGTTCTTAGAAGTTTCAAATTGAAGGATCACTCTAGATTACTAAGTTTATTACCATTTTACAAAGATTACAGCTCGAAGGACCAATCGTGGTCTTCGGAGACCAAAGGACTACAGGCAATCGAAGTTTTTTTACAAGAAAACAACGAATATCTGAAGGTTTACAGCATAGATATTAAAGAAAACATCCAATTTTGAAAAAATATCGAAGTTGGGTTGGTTTTCAGTGCATTTATAACTTCACATTAAATCAGTGTTTTATACGCGTGGCGCATGAAGTAAAATTTCGAGTTTAGAAAAGCCCCGCGAAAATTTGTCTCGGGTCGCTGCGCGACCCTCGACAAATTTTCTACGCGGGACTTTTCTAAACTCGAAATTTTACTTCATGCTTAGTCTGGGAGTGGACAACACTCGTTTGAACTTTAAATTTACCTCTTCTATAAAATCGACGTATGTAATATATTAAATCATTCATTGAAATCATAGAAAAAGATGCAAAATTTTACCTAAAATTAACTTTTAGAGTTAACTTTATAATTTGCTCGGCTCTTAATGGGTGAATATTCTATTCCTACGAAAAACCGTATTTATTTAATATTAAAGTTGCCTTTGAAATAATAACAAAGTGTAAATAAACCGACAAAAATCTAGAAATATCGAAAATCTCGACATGTAGAAAATCTTGACGGTCCACTCCCAGACTAAGCATGAAGTAAAATTTCGAGTTTAGAAAAGCCCCGCGTAGAAAATTTGTCGAGGGTCGCGCAGCGACCCGAGACAAATTTTCACGTGGCTTTTCTAAACTCGAAATTTTACTTCATGCGCCACGCGTATAAAACACTGATTTAAAGTGAAGTTCAAAACGCACTGAAAAACAACCCAACTTCGATATTTTTTCAAACTTCGATGTTTTCTTTCCTATCCATGCTGTAAACTTTCAGATATTCGTTGTTTTCTTATAAAGAAACTTCGATTCCCTGTAGTCCTTCGGTCTCCGAAGACCATGATTGGTCCTTCGAGCTGTAGCCTTTTTAAAATGGTAATAAACTTAGTAATCTAGAGTGATCCTTTAATTTGGAACTTCTAAGAACGAATGTTGTCCACTCCCAGACTAAGCATGAAGTAAAATTTCGAGTTTAGAAAAGCCCCGCGTAGAAAATTTGTCGAGGGTCGCGCAGCGACCCGAGACAAATTTTCACGGGGCTTTTCTAAACTCGAAATTTTACTTCATGCGCCACGCGTATAAAACTCTAATTTAGTGTGAAGTTCGAATTATACTGCTCCTATATTATTAAAGGTATAGAATGCCGATTGACTGACTGTTTGTGAGTTTTAGTTGATTTTATGAACTTTCGTGTGTTTTGTATTCTTATATTTATTGATTTTGACAAATTAAATTATATAATTATAGGTAATTAAGTAGTAAATTGACAAACTTAATAAATAATACAAATAGCAGTTTAATTTATGACATCGAAAAACAAATATTCTAATAACTTATAATATTTCTTTTTTGATCTAAGCTTTTTTAAGCTCCTAGGGCGTATCGACATGCACGCTGATCTATTAGTGCTATCGATTTTTATGTTATTAGAGGTTAATTAATTTTTACTTAATATGTAAGTTTTATTCGTCAAAGTAATAAACATTATACGCCACGTGAATAAAACACCTTTATTCACTCAAAGAAATGATTTCACTCGCGCCGAGGCGCTCGTGAAATCAAAAATCTTTTCGTGAATAAAATCGTGTTTAATTCACTTGATGTATAATATGGAAAATATCACTTGATATGAATAGTCAAGTACAGTTCTATTCAATAAAAACGCGTACACTTACTATTTTACAATGTAAATGTAAATTACAATTTAAGTGGTTGCTATGTTAAAAGTTTCAAATTTGATAAACTAATGATAGATTAAAATAAAGACAGAATCACATTAGCGAAATACTGTCGAAACCGGGTTCAATAGTTGTACGCTTTTTATTAAATTGAATTAATTGTACTTGCAAAATTGACGTTTCATATCAAAATTGATATTTTTAAATGGACCATTTGTTGTAATAAAGTTAGTAATTATAGTCGAACACCTTAATTTAGAAAAATAAACATTTGTAACTAGCGTTGTAACTAGCGATGGGATTTACATGATTGTTTCAACTTGTTGTAATATAGTATATTTCATTAGGAGTCCAGAAAACGGGATTTTTCCGTGCGCGCGTGACATTTCCCGTGTGAGGCGAAGCCGAACACGGGAAGTCATGCAAGCACGGAAAAAACAACAAACAACCAAACCAACAAAAAAATGTTCGCTCCAATCGAAAGTTTTAAGGTTTCTGTTGAAGTTATGAGTAATCTTTATTAGATATTATTAAAATCTTGTTACTCCTTGTCTTTAACCGTGTGTTGACCACTCCCAGGCTAAGCATGAAGTAAAATTTCGAGTTTAGAAAAGTCCCGCGTAGAAAATTTGAGACAAATTTTCACGGGGCTTTTCTAAACTCGAAATTTTACTTCATGCGCCACGCGTATAAAACACTGACTTAAAATAAAGCTCAATAAGACATATATCATCATTAATTAAAATCAATATTTAATCAAATATTTAGTCGGTAAATTAACATTTTTGTTAATAGAAACTGATGGAATAAAATGTTACTGGTTGCAAATAATAGATTCAAATTTATTTTTAAAGGATTTGTATCCGTGATTCAAAAATGAGGATTCCAATCTTTGATTCGAATCATATTTTTCACTTACGAATCCTTTATTCGAGTATTCGTGATTTGAATCATATTAGGTGATTCGGATTCGTGATTCGAATCCTGTTTTTGAGGATTCATCCCAGCTCTGATATATACATATAAGGCGTTAAATGATTTAAGGTGCGAGACGTTTTTGCACAATAATGAATTTAAAATTGTAATTTGCAAAAAATGAATTGTGTAGGATGCACAGATTTAGATCAGTGTCCGTTCTCTCTAGGAAAACGCATCCTCTGTCCACTCGAGCGGTATTAGTTTTAATAAATAATTATTGCTGAGTGGTCCGATCCACGATGATGGCAATTTGTATTCATGCGTTGCGCCCGCTGCTCCTCCCGGATAATCACAACAATCTGTATTACGGTCAAGACGCGGACGGAGCAGAATCTTCGAGAGCTTTTGGCGCATGCATACATACATCAACAAAAAGCTTATATGTTCCATGGAAATCGGGCCGCCTTTTTATATTCTGCATAAATCATCTTTCTGCAGATACATACATTAACTATCGCGCTGTTCTGGTGATACATTTCTGCTAAACACGGTTGGTCCGTGCTGTTCTGGTGGATGCGCCGGTTGCGCTTCCTCACCTACAGTCGTAAAAGTTCAGATTCGTCGGGACAATTTTTTACGTCTCGCCGCCCGAACGGTGAGAGGCGAGAGAGTGCAGGCAGACACGCGGATTATTACCCTCTTTCCCTTTTCGCAAGTCTCAGGTGGACAATCTCCGTAAACTCGTCCCACGGGATTCCCTCTCATGTATACATATGTGTGTGCCCTTCTGGCTCCGGGTCACGCACACTAACTAGCGCGATTCGAATGATGTTAAAGTACAGACGATCCAAATCTAGATGGATTTATTCATTTTTCATCCCTTGGCAACTAAGCCTGAGGAGGCTCAGGCTTTTTAAAACTCAAAATGTTACTTCATGCTTAGTCTGGGAGTGGACAACACTCGCTTAATGCTTCAATTTGAACATTTTTTTTTTGGATTTTTTTCAATTCAATCTATTAATTTTCCTTTATCCCTTCATTGCAGGCAGTTAGGCTTATCCAGCTCGATAGCGAATTCCGTGGACTTAACGCCGGCGGCGCATAAAGACAGATGTCAGAGTTTGGAGTACCTGGTCGACCGCCAGAAAGAGCTCTGCACCTCCAACGACAAAATCCTACCGGTGAGTTACTTTATTTTTTTAGGAAAAAAAGTATTCTAAAAATTGAAATTAAGATTTTAGGTAACGGCGCGAGACTGGCGATGGAGGAGTGCCAGCACCAGTTCAGGAACAACAGATGGAATTGCACGACGTTCCCGGAAAACACTACCACCGTCTTCGGTAATGTCGTCTCGATTAGTGAGTACACTTTTCTCCACTTTAAACCAGAAAAAAGTACACTTTGCTGCACTTCAAACCAGAAAATATACACATTTCTCCACTTCAAAAGAGTAAAAGTACACTTTTCTAGATTTCAACCAAAAAAAGTATATTTTTCTTCAGCCTTCAAATTAAGACATTAAACGAGTTGATTTAACAATAATCCTGTTTTTATTTATAGGGAGCAGAGAGTCGGCGTACCTGTCGGCGGTTTCGGCGGCGAGCGTCGCCTTTGCGGTCACCAGGGCGTGCTCCAAGGGGGAGCTAAACGAATGCTCTTGCGATAACCGGGTGCGCTCGCGGAAGCCCAAGTCATGGCAGTGGGGCGGCTGCTCGGAGGACATCCGGTTCGGCGAGAAGTTCAGTCGGGACTTCCTCGACGTCCGCGAAGACGCCAACACCGCCATCGGCCTGATGAACTTGCACAACAACGAAGCGGGAAGAAGAGTAAGTTAAAGTTATGTATATATATATATATATATATATATATATATATATATATATATATATATATATATATATATATATATTAGGTCATGATGTAAAAGTTATTTTTTTATCAAGTGAGTGTGCAAGGAGGACAGAAGACGACGACGATCGTTTCGCTCTTTTTATGAGCTCCTCAGGCCGCCACATCCATATATATATATATATATATGAGTCGAATATTTATATATATACTTGGTTGGAGTTTCTTGGGCTGCTCTCTCGCGTCGAATTGTTTCTTTGCGCTCTACGTTTCGGCAGCATCACTTCTGACATCATCAGCCCAAGAAACTCCAACCAAGTATATTTTGCTCGCGAAATATATGTATAAATATATGTATATGATTCGTCTATTTCAAAAAACCTCTAAATCCATTGTTTTCAAATGGATTCAGGGGTTTTTGGAATATATATAGCTACTTTATTTATTACATTTTGTAGAGCATACGCTCTCGGATGCAGCGGGTGTGCAAGTGCCACGGCATGTCGGGCTCCTGCAGCCTACGGGTGTGCTGGCGGCGGCTGCCCCCTTTCAGGCAGGTGGGTGAGGCGCTCTTCCAAAGCTACGAGGGCGCCTCGCACGTCAAATTCGTGGAGAGGCGGCGGAAAAAACTGCGCGCCGTCAGTCCCGACCTGAAGAAGCCCAACAAAACCGACCTGGTGTTCTTGGACGATTCGCCCGACTATTGCGAAAAAAACGAAACGTAAGTAATTTCTCCCCAACTCGAATCCCATCATAAGTCGACTGTTTTATTTTACAATACGTTTGTTCCCTTGCTTTAACATTCTTTTAGGGCCAGTTGCACCAAATACGTTTTTAACTGGTTCAACTCGTAACTTTAGTTTAGTACAACTGTTGAAAATGTTGACTTGGTGAATGAAATGTACATCTAGTATGTAAAATAGGTTCAAACTAAACTCCTGTTCTTGAACATGAGTTTTGAACCTATTATTTCTATTGTTCTTGTTGTGAATTCAAAGCGTTCTGCCAATGATAGCAACTTGTGTTGATAACGTTTTTTTATTGACTTATAAAAAACCACTGCACATACATAGATAGAAACCAACACAAAAACAAATATGACATACATTAGCTAGTTCTAATGTCAATTTGAACTCAAGTTCAGAGTTGAATTAGTTTAACGGGTTTGGTGCAACTGGCCCTTAATATCTGAACTTTAGTTCAAAGTGACATAGAGCAATTGGAACTGTCATCTTGAACCAAAAACGTTGAACTTGTGTTCAAGCTGAACCCAAGTTTAGCTCGAACACAAGTTCAATATATTTGGTGCAACTTCTTCTGTAAATTTATCAATCACATCGATCGATTGCTTAATGTTCTTTTGCATTTTGTAGGTTGAGCATTTTGGGTACGAAGGGCCGCCTGTGCAACCGCACCAGCCACGGCATGGACGGCTGCCGGCTCCTCTGCTGCGGCCGCGGCTACCAGACCCGGGTCCGCGAGGTCGAGGAGAAGTGCAAGTGCGAGTTCGTGTGGTGCTGCAACGTAGTCTGCGACATATGCAGGTACAAGAAGGAGGAGCACGTCTGCAACTAGAACCGAAAAACAAGAATAATTCCAAGAGAAAGACACTCTCAAATCAAACGATTACAAAAAGTTCAACAGAAAAACGCACTTTCCTCGGACTAGAATTTTTAACGACAATTTACAACATTGATAATTTGCATTCCCCGAGCATCAGTATTTTATACAAACAAAAAAAACAGATAAATCCCATAAACTCAGTGGCGGCCGGTAGCCAACTTCATGTGAAACAAAAATGCCAAGTTAATACAATTTTCTACGCGGGGCTTTTCTAAACTCGAAATTTTACTTCATGCTTAGCCTGGAAGTGGAAACATTCATTTATATCGCACGTTTTTATGTAAAATCGACAAATGCCTGAACATTTTCAGCGTATGTATATTTAAAAGAAAAATTCACAGCATGTAATACAATAAGTCATTCGTTGAAATCATAAAATGGAAGTGCCCAAGAATTTTACCTACAAAAAAAAAACTATAATTGCTCGGCCGTTGATGGGTTAATCCGGGATTCAACGTTTGTGTAAAATTTTCTTGTCCGATTCGTAAGCGCTTTAAACCAGGATTTGACGTTTTGTAGAATTAACCTCCTCCGATTTGTACATTCATTTAACCGTTCGCACTCTCCTTAAATATTCGGAAACAATTTATGTCTTTTCTGCGTACATAGCGTCCCAAAAGCGCAACACCGTCGCCTCAACGGGACACCCTGTACACATTTATATATATAGAGTTGTACATAATACATTTTAATATATTATTTATGAATATACATATATTTTTAGCTTGTAAGTACTTAAATAGAACTATATTCGCAGGCTGATTGATCGAAAAAATGCCCCATGAAATAATTTCAATTGAATTACGTGCAATGTAAGTAAAATAATACAAAATAATAATTATTTTATTGCAGTAGATAAACAGGAGGGGTTCTAGACCGTTTTAACTTTTCTAAGTAGTGGAAGGTAAACTATACCATTTGCACCCCGACCGATTAGCGTTAATCATCCACTAATTATTGATTAAACGTCTGATTAGGTCAAATTTCTAGAGCATAAGAACGTTATAAATTTGTAAGATGTCCTAAACATGTCTCTTTCATCAATATGCAATTGTGTAAACAATTTGTAAATACAATTGTTTTTAATAAGTACTAATCACTGATGAAGTTAATTGACTTCGGTACATAATACGTTGTTTATACTGTTGGAATCAGGATTTTTTACTCCATCGATAGATAAAATTTCAAAAGTGCGACTCGATGCAGTTTACCTCCCACATACAGATATTAATAAAGGAATTCTTTCTCATAGGACGTTGTTTATCAAACAGCCTGTACAAAACTGTAGAACTTGTTTGAGTTCATTTGTAAATACGTAATACGTGATTATTTATACATATTATTGGGTATGTTAGCGAATATGGCACTTGGTATTTTTTTTAATTTATTTATTTCGGTTTATAGGAATTCTTGGACCTCGGACGTTATCATTATATAGCGCCACCGATAATTCCTATAAACAGGGAATTTTTCTTTTAAGTAAAGAAAGAGAAACTTCCTGTCTATACATAATAAACAATATTCCATTGGTCTAAAAGTAAAACTTCCCAAGTGCACGAGAACTGAATAGCACCTAGTGAGTCTCACTTTTAAAAACCAATGGTTTAGTTAGCACTTTGTGTTTGTTTATAATAAACGTGCCATAATGTGAGAGGAGAATTCAAACTGTGATCACAACGTAATTTGAATTCTCCCCAAGGAGCGCGGCGTAGAATTTCATTTCCGGGTCCTAGAAGTAAAAAAAACTCATTTTCGGCTCGGCTATTGATTCCATCAAAGTACACCATTCACCTAGAAGTAAAAAAACTTGTTTTTTTTTCTACTTCGCCGTTGTCTAGCAACTCTGGAATGAAAATGTACGGCCCACCGCACTATACCTGAATGTAAACGTCTTAAGACTTGTCTCTAATCCCTCTAGGGCAGCATTTCCCGAACTGTGGGTCGCGGTACTAACAAGGAAACCTCTGCTCTAGGGAATTTCGTCCTGTTTCTGTTTATACAAAAAAAATCTCAGTATTAAATTATTAAAATAAATAAATAAGAACTTTGTGTACAAAATTTAAAAGAAACTTTCTATTTCCCTCCAAATTGAGACCAAAAACATTATTTTTTTTATAGGAACCTTGATAAAGACAAGTGTCCAAAAGAACACCACGAAAGTTCAGTGAATGTCAAAAAGATAGACTATAATCTACCTTCAAAAAAATAATCTTATTTAGCATCTTTTGCTACACAATTCGGTTAGGTGAAGTTGGAAAGTCAGACAGGTGTTAGGTTAGGTGAAATTGGAAATTTAGAGGCCATGTCACTAGTTGGGTTAGGTGAAATTGGAAATTCAGACTTATTGTCAGGAGTTGGGTTAGGTGAAGTTGGAAATTCAGTCTTCCAGTCAGGAGTTGGGTAAGGTGTGAGGTTAGGTGAAATTGGATATTCAAACGCCGTGTCAGGAGTTAGGTTAGGTGTGAGGTTAGGTGAAATTGGATATTTAAACGCCGTGTCAGGAGTTGGGTTAGGTGTGAGGTTAGGTAAAATTGGATATTCAAACGCCGTGTCAGGAGTTGGGTTATGTGTGAGGTTAGGTGAAATTGGATATTCAAACGCCGTGTCAGGGGTTGGGTTAGGTGTGAGGTTAGGTGAAATTGGATATTTAAACGCCGTGTCAGGAGTTGGGTTAGGTGTGAGGTTAGGTGAAATTGGATATTCAAACGCCGTGTCAGGAGTTAGGTTAGGTGTGAGGTTAGGTGAAATTGGATATTTAAACGCCGTGTCAGGAGTTGGGTTAGGTGTGAGGTTAGGTGAAATTGGATATTCAGGAGTTGGGTTAGGTGTGAGGTTAGGTGAAATTGAAATTTCAGGAGTTGGGTTAGGTGTGAGGTTAGGTGAAATTGGAAATTCAAACGCCGTGTCAGGAGTTAGGTTAGGTGTGAGGTTAGGTGAAATTGGATATTTGAACGCCGTGTCAGGAGTTGGGTTAGGTGTGAGGTTAAGTGAAATTGGATATTCAAACGCCGTGTCAGGAGTTAGGTTAGGTTAGGTGAAATTGGATATTTAAACGCCGTGTTAGGAGTTGGGTTAGGTGTGAGGTTAGGTGAAATTGGATATTCAGGAGTTGGGTTAGGTGTGAGGTTAGGTGAAATTGGATATTCAAACGCCGTGTCAGGAGTTGGGTTAGGTGAAATTGGATATTTAAACTCCGTGTCAGGAGTTGGGTTAGGTGTGAGGTTAGGTGAAACTGGATATTTAAACGCCGCGTCAGGAGTTGGTTTAGGTGAAATTAGATATTCAAACGCCGTGTCAGGAGTTGGGTTAGGTGAAATTGGATATTTAAACGCCGTCAGGAGTTGGGTTAGGTGTTATTATCCAATTTCACCTAACCTCACACCTAACCCAACTCCTGATACGGCGTCTAAATTACCAATTTCACGTAACCCAACTCCTGACACGATGTCTGAATGTATCGAAACTTCTGACACTACGTCTGTATTTCCAACTTTACCTAACCCAACTCCTGATGCAGCATCTAAATTTAAAATTTCACCTAACCTAACTCCTGACACGACGTCTAAATTTCCAATTACACCTAACCTAACTCCTGACATGATGTCTGAATTTCCAAATTCACCTAACCCAACTCCTGACAAAGCCTCCTAATTTCCAATTACACTTAACCTAACTCCTGACATGACGTCTGAATTTCTAAATTCACCTAACCCAACTGCTCACATGGCGTCTGAGTTTTTTATTTCATTAAAACGATTCTAGTGTAATTAATGTTTTCTTTGAAATATTTTAGTGGTTCTGAAAAGAACCGATTCTTGTTTGTTGTTTTTTCCATTCCATTCGAAGGAGGAATCTTGAAAACTAAAGTTATCTTCGAAGTTCAATCCCATCGAAATCACCCTGTAAATAAAAAAAATATTGCGATTAATTTTTTTCTCGAAAACCCACGTCTATAACTTCTTCATTTATGAACCGATTTTGATGAGACCAAGTGCAATATACACGACTTTTTAAACACAACTAAGCGACAACAGTTTTGATTTTTCTAAATATGAAATTTCAAAGTTGTCATTCACCCGAGAGGGATGTCGGCTCTTAAAATAATCAAAACCCCCACCGTTTTGTAGTGCTGGAAAAGCCGTTTCTATTCCTTTTCGTCCCGTCGAGATCGCTCTGTAAATAAAAAAATTACAGCACTTCATTATTTGCCAAAAATACCCAACTCCGTAACTCTTTTATTTATAAACCGATTTCAATGAGACGAAGTGCAACGTAAACGACTCTTCAAACAACCAAACGACAATAGTTTTGATTTTTTTAAATAAGAAATTTCAAAGTTGTCATTTACTCGACAGGGTTGTCGACTGTTAAAATAATCAAAACCCCGACCCCCCAATTACTATTTTGGAGGATATTTTAACGGAATTCAGCAGTAAAGTAAATTTAAAGAATTTTGAGGTTATTTAAACCTTAGATAAGTCGCAAGACTGGTTATCCGGTTTACCCATGAACGCTTTTTGCTGCCAACTTAATTTTACTCGTCAACAATCAGTTGACCGTTTATGGTTACTTACGACATTCACACCCATTTACGGCTCAATCTTTCTCGCCTTGCAAATTTAAGTTGGCAACAAAAAGCGTGCGTGGGTAAAGCGGATAATCAAGCTTGCGACTTATCTAGGGCTTACCTAACCTAAAAAGTTAACATAACTTCAACATTTGTCGGGTGTTATTTTACGACTGAGTTCAACTAGAATAATCTTCAAAATTGGAAGTGGGGGGCGGCTGCCCCGGACCTCACTATAAATTAAGGCTCAAAATAAATGTTTATTTTAACCGTAAAATATCGAAAGACTGCTAACTAGGTAAGGTTTATTTTTGAAGAGAATGCGAAAACTCGCAAGAGATGTCGTTATGTGCGCGCGGAAGCCTCGCAAGGTTAAAGAGGGCAGAATGTTTCGTTTATTAGATTAAAACACATGTATGGAACGTGTTTTATTTTTTAATTTCAACGCAATGTGTTTGTCAACAACCGGTTTGAATTGCTTAGGAAATTGCCAGTAAGGGTACACACTTTTATTTTCTTTTGTTTAGTATTTAGTTTGAGTTATGTGAAGAGATGAATATAAGTAAACTTAAATTGAATTATTTATATATTTAATTGATGAGGCAGATGGATACATGATGAAATTCCGTAATACGATTTGAAATAAAACAACACAGTTTAATTTCTTTTCTACGTTAATAAATATTACTCATGTAATTTTTTGTTTAATAGCTGTGTTATTTATTATTTTTGCTATCTACATAGATAATTAAATTAAGATTTAATTTAATTTTAATTAACCTCCAATTAAAGTGAATGACTGACTGTTTTTTAAAAAACTTTGCAATTGAATGCAATTAAATCGATAATTACAAATCAGACTGAAATTAAATTGTTTTATTTAGAACCGTGTTGTGTGTAACGGGAGAAATTTCCAAAAGAGTGTGTAAAAAGTAAGTGGGGTAAATTAAAATTGAAAAACAGGAAAGCCGAGGAACAAGTGAGTAAGAATTTAATTAAAACACTCAACTTTGTTTTACCACTTTTATAAAATTTATTTCCAGGTCTGTGATGAATCTACTGAATTAAACAAAGACAACTGTCTGTGTGGCCTTTCCGAAAGGGTGAAAAATAGAAGATGCTGTTTTTCATCAAGCACTCGCTGCTCAAATTCATATTTTTCGGAGGCGTGACGTTTTTCTGGTTCCTGATAAGGATCATAATCTGGAGGGAGTACTGCCCTAGTTTCTTGTGCGATCCTTACGACGGAGTGGAAAAAACTTACGACTATATTGTGGGTAGGTTTTAATTTGATTGCACTTTTTTTTTACTTTTGTCGGAACTACAATTCAAAAAAATATAATGTGATTATGGGTCAGTTGCACTAAACCCGTTGAACTGGTTCAACTCTGAACTTTAATTAAAAGTAACATTAGAACAATAGGACCCGTCAATCTTGAACTCGAGTTGAGCTTGAACTAAAATTCAACGTTTTTGGTGCAACTGGGCCTAACACGTTGATCGTTGTAGGGCATTCAGTTTGTGCCGCAGAAAATTTGTGTTTAGGTCCCGCACCGATCAACATGTTAACATTACATTTTTCTGCTGTAAAAAAAAGTGAAAGGTAAAGCGCAATCAAATTATGTAATTGAAATAATTAGCTATTTTTTTGTGAGTCGTTGGACTCTGATGACCTAGATCAATAATGTAGAGCTGTTGGAATTGTTATCTTATCAAACTAGTATAGAATAGATTTGTGAAGAGAGTTTTATTTAAAGTTAATTTTAATTTTAGTTGGCGCGGGGACCGCAGGATGTATCGTGGCGATGCGCTTAGCGGAAAACCCGAAGGCTTCCGTTCTGCTCGTGGAGGCGGGCCCGACGGGCGGCCCCCTGCTTGACATACCGGCAGCGCTGCCGCTAATGCAGCTCTCTCCTTTGGACTGGCGACACGTGACGGTGCCACAGAAACACGCAGGACAGGGATTTAAAGATCAGGTATTAGGATGTTTTAATTTATCATTTTTCGAAATACAATAACGCTAACGTCTACACTAAACTTGCTTGTTGTTGGTAATGCTGACAGTTACCGGGCAACTAGCAAGTTCTACCTGATAGATAATTTTAAGTATATATTGTTACCATACCAGCCAGTATGGTAACAATATATAAGATCCTAATGTTAGTTTAAGTACTTTAATTTAAGAACAATTCGCTGACGAGTCGAAACTGGTCACAATTTAAAATAAAAAAGTGAATACAAAAAAGTAATCAGTGTTAATTATTTTCATAATTACAATGTAAAGGAACCGCCTCCGCCACAAGATATTTAGCATGTTTAGCGTTACCGAAGTTCCTAAAACGATAAACTAAAACTCTATGAATTGTGACATTTCTCTAATGACAAACCGATTTCTGATTTTTAGAGAGTTACGTGGCCGAGGGGGAAACTGGTCGGAGGCTCTGGCCGATTCAACAACATGATGTACGTCCGGGGAAGCCGTTTCGATTACGACGAGTGGTACAAGGATAAAAAGGATTACGATTACGAAAAGGAAGTTTTGTTTTATTTCAAAAAATCCGAGGACCACCGGGGCTCGTTCGAAAACGACAGTAAGTCCGTCGACCTCCCAAAGAAATCGTTCATTATCAATCAACTGTTGCATTCCGTAGGTAAACATCATGGAACCGGAGGCCCGCTCCACGTCTCTGATCTTCCCTTCTACTCATCTTTGGGACGTGCAGTTTTGGAAAGTGCCGGCCATTTGGGTTATCCGATTCGCGACATCAACGGCAAACACTCAACGGGTAAGTTTTTAAACAGTTCATGTACATGCTCGTGTGAGTATCACTTATTTGGTAATTTAATAACAGAAAAGTAATAACGTTGTTTTATTGCATCAATAGCGCTTAATAAAATCAAATGAAACTTTATTAAGGGCAATTATTAATAGGTTTCAGCAAACCGCAAGTCAACTTGAAAAACGGCGCCCGCTACTCGACCGGCCACTACCTCCTCGACAACAAACCCGCCAACCTAAAACTCCTCACCAACGCACTCGTCGAAAATATCCTGTTCCGCGATAATTACGAAGCGAGCTCCGTCGTAATCTCGAAATTCGGCGCGAAAACGACAATCCGAGCGAGGAAAGCGATAATCCTCAGCGCCGGTGCTGTCGAAACCCCCAAGCTTCTCATGCTCTCGGGAATTGGAAAACGCGACGATTTAAACAAACTAGGCATCGAAGTCGTTAAGGACTTACCCGTCGGGGATAACCTGCAGGACCACGTCGGAACCGGGCTCGATTTAATCAAGCTGGAAAACCCGCTGGAGATCAATCAGCTCACCTTGCTATCGCCTTTCACCATCTACGATTACATTTATAGAGGAGCCGGGGCTTTCACAAGCGTGCAATGCGAGGTTCTCGTTTGCTTACACTCGGATTGTATCGACGCAAGTAACTTCGAGCAGTGTGCTTCGCAAAAGCGAACCCCGCCCGATTTGCAATTACTAGTCCTATCGCTGGGAGCTTCGACGGATAACGGGGCGCACTTGAGGAACATCCTCGGGTTATCCGATCGCATCTGGGAGGAGTATTTAAAGGAGCTCGTAGGGACACCCACGATCTCAATCCTGCCGGTCGTTTTAAAACCCCACAGTAAGGGTTTTTTAAAACTCAAGGATAAAAACCCGCAAAGCCCCCCGATAATCGATCCCGGATATTTAAGCCGAGTCGAAGACGTCAATGTTCTCTTAAAAGGAATTGGTTTCATCAAAAGGCTCCTCGAAGCCGAACCTATGAGAAAACTAGGCGCTAGCATGTATAACAAAACACTTCCAGGTTGCGAAGCGTTCGCTTTCGACACGCGTGATTACTGGGAGTGCTATGTGCGGCACATAACCCTCACGATTTACCACCCGGTCGGGACGGCGAAAATGGGGCGTGAGACCGAACTAACCTCGGTGGTTGGATTTGATTTCAGGGTTATCGGCGTCGATAAATTGTTCGTAGCGGATGCATCGGTGATGCCGAGCATCCCCAGCGGGAACACCAACGCACCCACCGCTTTCTTAGCAGAAAAGGCGGCGGATTCCGTAAAGTTCAGGGAGTTCTTGAATGCGGGCCGGTGTTCTGCAAGACACGTGTTTTCAGGACAACGTACTTGTGATAAAATTGCATAGCTTATAAGCGGCGTCTTTTTTTTTATTTAGGGAAGTGTATAAATTGTCTGATTGAAGATATAATTTTTTTATGAATATGTGTAGAAAAGGGACCAAGAAAATTGTTTTAAAAAAACAGCAATTGTTTTTGATATCCAGCAGCGGTAGACCACAGCACCAAGGCACACAAAATTTGAGGTTGGGATCGCGCTTTGTAAATACAAGGAATTGCACAACAAAGTCACCTTTCAATAACGGATACATATTACCTAGGGTCTCCGGCCTACCCTGAAGTTAGATATCAACTACTAGGTAGATAAAACTATGGTTACCAAATAATAATAAATAGTGTTCGAACAAAGTCGATGTTATATTTTTGGGGTTATCCATCAATTTTAGAATTTGCACGAATTCAAATCTAAGAAACTAAAAAAACAATGAGCCTGTCCATCAGAGACAACAGTTGAGAGTTAACAGCCAACTGCTGATGACCAGATTGTTAATCATGAATGTGTTTGAAATTTTGGCAATCGTATAAAATAGAAATACATCACAAACATTTTGATGAACGGAGCCAATTGCTGGGACTGATCGACAGAGCTCCAAAGGATAAGCTAAGGCACGAAGAAGAATTCACACCAAATTTAATCCAATAAAATTCAACCAACTCATCCTTCATCCAATTCCTAGCAACAATAGAGTGGGCATTAATTACACGCACGTTAATCATCACAACAAACACTTTGTTTTGAATCCACAAAGCGAAATTTCCAGGTTATGCTGTTGGTTACAAATTTACACATTTTGTGCCGATGAAACTGCTTCGAAACGTTTGAAATTCACGCGCAGATTTATCCCACGGCTTTTCTAGACACCTAGCCACTGATTTCACACCGCCTTTTGGACATTCTCCCTTATTTTTCGCGAGCACGAGAGACGAAAACGCGCGAGCGAAAACAAATACTGAAAACTAAAATGGCCGGCGCCAAACAGTAATTGTGACGACACGGGTCCTCCCGCAAACAACCCGCGACGTCAGAGAGGCCTCGTGACATCACAGACAACCAAGGTGTTCGGAATAAAAAAAAGTCAAGGTGCTCGCTCGAAACGGAAAGGTTTGCTCGTTTTAAAATCATTTTTCGGTGCGGAATTTCCGCTTGTGATTACGTATTACGGGTAGAATACGATAACTGTATGCTTTTCAGTTTACGTGAAGTGATTACTCATAAAAAGACTGTTACCCCGTGCTTCTAAAGGCCCCGCGCCTGTGAATTTGAAAGTAAATCCCCCATTTCCCAGATGATCCTCGCTTATTCAAGGCCCCGCAACATAAATTTGCACCGGGCTTTTGTTTCGGTCGGCCCTGCGTAATAACGCAATCACGAACGAAAATTTCGCTCCTATGATGATGAATTGTAATGAATAATTTCGTGTTTCTATTTAATAACAAACAATTTGTACTAGAAAAAAAATGGAACAACATCGGCTTTGGGTAAATGCGGGATGATGCGTGGGCACGATGAGACGTCCAGCGGCTTTGGTTATAAGTTCGAGAAGTACGATTGGTAGACCAGGCCCATCGAGGTGGTCGCGAAATATAAAAAGCAGCACCACCACGTCCCGAAGCCCAGCAGGCCTTTGAAGACCTCCACTGTAAACACCTACGATAATATAAAAAAAAATTGTAGTTGCGGTGTTGATTTCGATTAACTTATTAATTTTAAAAAAATGTTTTTACGATAATCGATTGAAAATCTTCGATTATTGTCTATTGACAAAGCATGAATATGGTTTTTACTATTTTTAGAAAAATGGTTCTACGATTATCTATTGATAATCGTAAAACCATTTTCCAAAATTAGTCAAAAACCACATTCTTTTTTTTTAATCGCAAAAACTGTTAATGGTGGAGGCTTCTACTTCATTATACGTCGTAATTCATATCAAAAACTTTTAATATACTTATGAGTTTTTGATACGAAGTAAATTTTGAGTTCAGAGTTGAACCAGTTCAACGTGTTTGGTGCAACTGGCCCCTAGGATGGAAAGGAAAGCACTCACCGATTTCAGATTTTCTAAGGCCAGTTGGAATTGCTGAGCATTCTGAGCTATGCTTTCGGCTTCGTCTCCGGTGGTTGCGAACGGATCAATGGCAGGCGGTTTCGCTCCGAGGGGACACTCGTCCGGGTCGGACGGGGGGTTCCAGTGGAGCCCGCCCAGCGTCTTGTACATCATCGCCATGAAAGTACACATGATTATCGGGGCCATGTACTGCAGGGTCACTACACAGAGATAGTAGAAAACGGCAGCAATCTACAAATATAAAAAAACTTAATCTCCAGCAAGGGCCAGTTGCAGCAAATACGTTTAACTGGCTCAACTCGGAAATCTAGATCTAACCTAACCCTGAAATCTAGGTCTAACCTAACCCTGAAATCTAGGTTTAGCCTAATGATGAAATCTAGGGCTAACCTAACCTTGCAATGTAGGTCTAACCTAACCCTGAAATATAGATCTAACCTAACCCTGAAATCTAGGTCTAACCTAACACTGAAACCTAGGTCTAACCTAACACTGAAACCTAGGTCTAACCTAACCCTGAAACCTAGGTCTAACCTAACTCAAAAATCTAAGTCTAACCTAACCCTGAAATCTAGGTCTAACCTAACCCAGAAATCCAGGTGTGACCTAATTCTGCAATTTAGGTCAAACCTAATGATGAAATCTACCTTTTTCTTGAAATCGACGTTAGTTATTCGACCCGCCTCCTTTTTTTGCTCCTGCGTCCTGTGATACGCCATGTCCAAGTACGCTTGCAGGTACCAAGGCATTATCGCTAGCTTGATTAACATCGTCAGGATCACCGCTGATATCCTCAAAGTTTCGAAAGCATGCGGCGTTAATCTGAAATCACACTTTAATCAACTCCGCTGCATCGATGCGCCCCGGACCGACCGGACCGTTTTATGGCGCTCACCCCTAAACGGTAGTCTCAGCCTCACTCTACCGCATACCGTTCTTTTGCAAGTTTTGTATTAAGTTTAAACTAAGAATGTTAAAATTGAATACTACTATGGGTTGTGTATTCTATGTAAATAAAACTACAACTTATTGCAACACCAGAGTTCTCCATTTAACGCTTGAACCTGAGTCCCCTACAAAGAACATTTAAAATTAATATTGTTGAAAACTTACAAGGGCTCGGTCATTCCTCCGAAAACTCTAACCGTCAAATAATTCCTGCTGACCGGTTTGATCCAAGCGATCACTAGTAGGAACGGTAGGGCGAAACTCACATTTAACAAGAGCTGGACCATTTTTCTGTCCCTGAAATACCTGCGGGAAGGGAAGGTTAGAACAAAAATCCGGGCGTGAGCGAACGGCGGAAATTACTTGAGCAAATCCCAGTGCATTTTCGCCGCCCTCAAACCCGGGAAGGTGAACAGGGATCCCAGAAGGCCGCACCACACGGCGATGAAGAACTTTATCACGATCTTTGACGCTGGACCTCTGGAATAAAAAAGATTGAGGTAAACTTTGTCTTTTCCACTCCCAGACTAAGCATGAAGTGAAATTTCGAGTTTAGAAAAGCCTGAAAATTTGGATTTGCCGGGCGGAGCGAAGCGAGCCCGGCAAATCCAAATTTTCTGGCTTTTCTAAACTCGAAATTTTACTTCATGCGCCACCGGTATACAACACTGAAAATGTTCGTAGTATTTTTTAGATTAGGTTAAATTATTGTTATCCAAATAAATAACAAATAATTTCCTTACGTCGAGCTCAGTCCCTGGTTGTTCAGAAAAGCGGAGGCACTCTCGTTGAAGCTCGTGTAGGCCGTCTCGAGCCCGACCTCGAGGTTGTTCTCGTCGACGACGAGCACCACCATCGAGATCAGCAGGTACGCGAAGCCCATGCAGATGCAGGTCGAGCGCTCACCCACTGATTCCTCCCCCTTGAAATACTGCACCGTCAGCGACAGCAGCATTTTACTGTGCGTGGGAAAAGTCAAGGAAACAATTTTACTTTAAAGATCCCTACCGGTGGGTTGGAACTCCCACCGGCAAAATTCCCGAATAACTGTAGACCTAATCATGATTGGCCATAGTAGCGGAAATAGGATGACGTAAAACGTTTGAACCCAGGTCGGCCCGCATTTTAGCAAGCGCTCATCACCGTCACGCCATAGCGGTGTGAAAAATGACAAAAAAATTATCGCAAAGGATACACTGAGAATATCACCACCAGAAACGACCACAGCATGCTTAAGTTCACCTCGTCCTTCAAAGGGAACCACGCCTGGTAAACCTGCAATTATAAGAAAATAAAAACAATACTTTCTCCTCGCTCGCTTCGTCAGTAAATCGATTTTCGATCGCCCATAAAAGGTAAAAAATACATTGGTTCAATCCAGCGGCTACTCGCAGCCTAACTTCAGGGTAGGCGACAGCGCCAAGGCACATAAATCGATTTTCAATCCCTCGATTTCCAATTCCCCATAACTTTTTTATACCACTTTTATTTTACTTTTGTGACTAACTAACTAACTAAACTATCCTAACCTAACCTAACTTCAGGGTTTTTTTTTATACCACTTTTATTTTACTTTTGTGACTAACTAAACTATCCTAACCTAACCTAACTTCAGGGTAGGCGACAGCGCCAAGGCACATAAATCAATTTTCAATCCCTCGATTTCCAATTCCCCATAACTTTTTTATACCACTTTTATTTTACTTTTGTGACTAACTAACTAACTAAACTAACCTAACCTAACTTCAGGGTAGGCGACAGCGCCAAGGCACATAAATCGATTTTCAATCCCCCATAAATTTTTTATACCACTTTTATTTTACGCTTGTGACTAGTTTCAATTACACGGTAATCATTGTCAAACAAATTGTCAACTTAGTTTGACAATGATTACCGTGTAATTGAAACGAGTTAGTCACAAAAGTGGTATAAAAAAGTTAAGTGTTTTCTTTAATTCAAATTGAAAATGTACCATGAAGTGAACGCCTCCAAGCAGCGACGACTTGCAGCGTAACTTTAAGGTCGGCCAGAGACCCAAGGTAATATGTATCCGTTATTGATAGGTGACTTTGTTGTGCAATTCCTTGTTTTTATAAAGCGTGATCCCAACCTTAAATTTTGTGTCTCTTGGCGCTGTCGCCTAAGAAAGAATGTGATTTAAGAATTAGACAAATCAATAAAATACCTCTGTTATAACATAAACGAGTGAAGCGTATACTGAGAAATCCACCAGCCACTGGTACTCGGGGTAGTAGCGCAAGTGGATGACGTCGAGCGGGGAGACCTTGGCGGTTTCCAGCTCGACGTCGACGTTCCTTGGCACGTGGAAAGTGTCCGTCGTGGTTCCGTTCTGCTGGGCCCTGCCGGGGCCCCTCTTGTTCTTCTGCTTGTCCTTCGGCACGTTGGCCAGCTGTCGCAGCTCGCTGTCCGTCGGGTAGAGGTAGCGGATGAGACCTGTGGAGCAGAGCAGCCACCTGCCGAAGGAGTAGTGCGGGCCGAGTTTCTGGATGACGCTTATCGTCACCAGGGTTATCACCAGTTGGGCCCCGAGAAGAGCCTGGATGTAAAAAATTGCGATTGGATTAAATGATCATGTCAACGTACAACTTAAGCCACTCGCTACAGCTCATTTCGTTTAACTAGGCGAGGAATAAGGAGATCTGGGCCCGTATTCACAGCACCGATGCAATTTGTCATTGGTGAGAAGTTGCACTGAAATGATGAAAGAATTTACTCAACCGTTCGGAATAAAATGATGTCATTTCAGTGCAACTTCTCACTAATGACAAATTGCATCGGTACTGTGAATACAGACCCTGAATCTTAATGTCGGCGAAGATTATCTGTGTGACTAATTAAATAATTCGCCTAAAAATAATGGCATCTCGATAACGTCGCTTGATGAGTGCACAGAGTTCATCAAAGACAACTGATAGGGAATTCTCTGATGACTGGATTGATAATTGTGAACGTGTTTTGATTGATTTTCCAATTGTACGAAATAGACCGACCAGAGTACCGTTCATTAGATTCCAACATACACCACAACAAATCCAAATATATTGAATGTTGAACATTTTGATGAACGAGTTGATTAAGTTAATGTAATTTTTATAAATTAACTTATAAAATAAACAACAAATATCTACAGATTTAAAGAAATTTTCTTATTTTCTTTAAATCTTTAGATACTCGTTGTTTTTGTTTATGAGGTTAATTTGAAGCTTGAAACGAGTCTTTTCCACTCCCAGACTAAGCATGAAGTAAAATTTCGAGTTTAGAAAAGCCCCGTGAAAATTTGTCGAGGGTCGCGCAGCGACCCGAGACAAATTTTCTGGGCTTTTCTAAACTCGAAATTTTACTTCATGCGCCACGCGTATAAAACACTAAAACACTGTGAAATTTATGTATATTTGAACCGCAATTGAAATCAGTGTTTTATACGCGTGGCGCATGAAGTAAAATTTCGAGTTTAGAAAAGCCTAATTTGGCTGGGTCGCTCCGCTTCGCTACGCGCCCCAGCCAAATTTTCAGGCTTTTCTAAACTCGAAATTTTACTTCATGCTTAGTCTGGGAGTGGAAAACACTCGTTTAACATTTTGATGAACGAGTTGATTAAGTTAATGTCAGTTTTATAAAAAATAACCTTTATTAATCGTTTTAATGAGATACTTTTAGTGGAATCATTATAATTTTAAAACTAGGTCAGAAAAATTACTGCCCTTCTTCGAGCATTTTAATCAAGTTGACTGCGCGCAAAACGCAACTTCTATAAAATAACAAATAAACAAACTCACCATTTTATCGCGGCGGATTCAACACGTTCAACGCGAACCGATCTAAACGATTTTCCCCTCAAATCCCCAACATTTCCGGCACCCTGGGCACTCGTTTCGTGGGTTATTTTTGGAAAACTGAAGGCAACCTGGAATCGGGAGAAACCTAACCTAGAAACGCACTGTCACACGCTCGCGTCTTGAGTGTTTATTTATAGGCGGAAATGAAGCGTCCGCTTTAATCCACCATTCCATTTTATTAGCGTGAATGGATTAATTGTTGAAAGGCGAGTGGGAGCGATCTTTGAGTTTGCATTATTTAATTTAATTTAATTTACACGAAATGTCAAATTTGCGTACATCACAGTCTAAGCGCGTTTACTACATAATATGTATACTTAGATTGTGAGGGTAAGGAAAGATGTTAGCATCCTTGATAATAACGTATACGTTAAATTCACTGGCCGCTCGCGGCCTAACTTCATGTGAGGCTTAAATCCAAGATACAAAAAATGGGGTTGAAAGCACTACGTATTTATTTTGTTTATCAATGCTCCTTACGTCACGAAATTGCGTCATTAATACATGCGTTTTAATTCCGAGATGCATTACCTTGGCATTTTTGTTTCACATGAAGTTGGCCACTAGTTAAATTTAATATTTCGCGTACGGAATTGAACAGTTCCGCGCAGACCCAGTCGCCTTCATATGATTCTGTAAGTTCACATATATAGTTGACCGACCCACTCGATGGGAGGGCGCATATGTCGGAATTTCAAATTTCCCGCAATTTCTAACGTGGGCTCTAGTTTTCAATCAACAGCTGTCAGATCCGAAGAGACAAAAATGTCGATGAGCGTTAATAAATATAAATAATTACAACCGTAAGTATATATAATTGTTGTAAATTGGGGTGCGGGAAAATAATAAAACAACTGCACTCATTGATTGCAAACTCAAGACTGACTTTATTTGCGTTCGTCCGAACGCTGGTACCCAAAAAAACATCTCTTTATACGACATGAGCGCGTCTAACCATAGACTAATAAATAACTAGCATTCACATCCTAACAATAATATTTTTAAATTTTAATCTATTGTGTATTATTTTAAATAAGTCTACGCTTAAAACAAATTTTGTGGGCTTTTCTAAACTCGAAATTTTACTTCATGTTTCAAGTGAAATTCGAATATACATAAATTTCACGATGTTTTAGTGTTTTATACGCGTGGCGCATGAAGTAAAATTTCGAGTTTAGAAAAGTCCACAAAATTTATCTAAAGATTTAAAGAAATTTTCTTATTTTCTTTAAATCTTTAGATACTCGTTGTTTTTGTTTTTGAGGTTAATTTAAAGCTTTAAGCGAGTGTTTTCCACTCCCAGACTAAGCATGAAGTAAAATTTCGAGTTTAGAAAAGCCCCGTGAAAATTTGTCGAGGGTCGCGCAGCGACCCGAGACAAATTTTCACGTGGCTTTTCTAAACTCGAAATTTTACTTCATGCGCCACGCGTATAAAACACTAAAACACTGTGAAATTTATGTATATTTGAACCTCAATTGAAATCAGTGTTTTATACGCGTGGCGCATGAAGTAAAATTTCGAGTTTAGAAAAGCCCAGAAAATTTGTCTCGGGTCGCTGCGCGACCCTCGACAAATTTTCACGGGGCTTTTCTAAACTCGAAATTTTACTTCATGCTTAGTCTCGGAGTGGAAAACACTCGTTTAAAGCTTTAAATTAACTTATAAAATAAACAACAAATATCTAAAGATTTAAAAATTTTTTCGTATTTTCTTTAAATCTTTAGATACTCATTGTTTTTGTTTATGAGGTTAATTTAAAGCTTTAGACGAGTGTTTTCCACTCCCAGACTAAGCATGAAGTAAAATTTCGAGTTTAGAAAAGCCCCGTGAAAATTTGTCGAGGGTCGCGCAGCGACCCGAGACAAATTTTCACGTGGCTTTTCTAAACTCGAAATTTTACTTCATGCGCCACGCGTATAAAACACTGATTTCAGTTGCGGTTCAAATATACATAAATTTCACAGTGTTTTAATGTTTTATACGCGTGGCGCATGAAGTAAAATTTCGAGTTTAGAAAAGCCCAGAAAATTTGTCTCGGGTCGCTGCGCGACCCTCGACAAATTTTCACGGGGCTTTTCTAAACTCGAAATTTTACTTCATGCTTAGTCTGGGAGTGGAAATACTCGTTTAAGGCTAAACATTGAACTCCAATGAAACAGAGTATTTAAAGCAAAAATCCAACGTTTTAAAGTTGAATTTGAAGCTTTAAACGAATGTTTTCCACTCCCAGACTAAGCATGAAGTAAAATTTCGAGTTTAGAGAAGCCTGGAAATTTGGTTTGGTCGCGTAGCGCGAAGCGCGGAGCGGCCAAACCAAATTTTCAGGCTTTTCTAAACTCGAAATTTTACTTCATGCGCCACGCTGATTTCAAGCGAGGTTTACTCGTTCACAATATTTCAGTGCTTTCAGTGTTTAATACGCGTGGCGCATGAAGTAAGATTTCGAGTTTAGAAAAGCCCCGTGAAAATTTGTCTTGGGTCGCTGCGCGACCCTCGACAAATTTTCTACGCGGGGCTTTTCTAAACTCGAAATTTTACTTCATGCTTAGTCTGGGAGTAAAAAACACTCGTTTCAAGCTGCAAATTGAACTCTTTTGAAAAACAACGAATGTCGGAAAATTTACAGGTTATGCATATGTCATTTCTAAGATGCATTTTTTCACGAACTGCAGCGATTTTGCCGAGAAGTGAAATGTAATTCACAAACTGTGATGAGGTTTTGACATATAGGGAAATGTAGTGGTATATAGGGAAATGTATAATAATAATAATAATTTTTATTTAGCATCTTTGCTATATAATAACATAGAAAAATATATGTATATCTTTATATATTTGATAAATGGGAAATATATTTGAGATAAAGGGATGAATATTCGAAATAAAGTGAAATGCCATAGAAAAACTCTGTTATACCTTTTAAAATATACATTTAACATGTTCATTATGTCTTTGTTATTTCTCGCATCGCACGGTAATTTAATACCGTGTGGTGTTCCCCGCACCGCACCTACCATTCATTGTTTTGACCCCCTGCACCGCGCACCCCACTTAGCAAGCCGTCACCCACACCCCGCGACCAATGACGTAATTTGCGATTGCAGCGCCGCCCCAACGAGTGGGTCGGTTAACTAAAATCATGATACGTGGAGCCCTCTAAGAGTTATCAACCTAATTTAATCTATGGTTCCGCGCAGATATTAGATATTAGTTTTCTATGGTTCCGCGGAACAGCTCTGAGGAGCAGAATCGTTCCGAATTGTTACAAACATTTACGCGTATACTCATTAATTAGTAAAATGATCAAGGAACAAACAGAAACACGCGTTAATTTGAGTGATGTAAAAGAATAAATAATAATAATAATAATAATAATAATAATCTTTATTTAGCATCTTTGCTATATAATAACATAGAAAAATATATGTATATCTATATATATATATAAAATAAACATTTGATCATCCTTAATCTATAAATTGTGTATGTGTAATAAATTTATCACATAATTCACCTGACTTTGGATTTTCGGAGTCCGTGCGACAGCTGTCTAAATTTAAAAATCCCGTCTTAATTATTTTCCGATTATCGCCGGCGCCGGCTGGCACACATTGGGTAATCGCGTATTGTCCCCCCCTTCTCTGTTCCTCGCACGAGCGATGATACCGCGGTGTCGTTAACGTTAACACGGTCAACACTTTGATCTCGTCCGGTTTTCCGTCGTCGGCTGGTTTTTTTTTTGTAGGTTATCCCAGCGGTGCTCGCCCGGAATGTCGCTGAAGGCGATCAACTACGAGAACGGGGCCCTGGAGGTCCTCGACCAGCTCCTCCTGCCGGCGCAGAGCAAGTACATCCAGGTGAAGGGGGTCGAAGACGGATGGAAAGTTATTAATAAAATGCAGGTGGGTAATTTCGAATCACCGTTGTTCTTTTGTTTTTCCTAAACAAATATTAGGTAACGAACCGACACTTCGACCAGTTTAAAGTGTTAATAGAAAAACTCCCTGTGGATAAATGAAAACCTCATCTGACAACGACAATATCGTTATGTGTAAAACCGCACTAACAGTACAAATCACAGCGACACAAGTGTTAAAAGAAAAACTCCCTGTGGATAATTGAGTCGCCTATTTCCAAAAACCCATTGGTTACATTATTAATTATATTGATAATGAAGGTTTAAATTAAATTACACTTGGTTTGTTTCACAATTTTTTACTTTACTATTTACTCGACTAGTTTCGCGTTTTACAGCATTATCAAGAAAAATTATTAATTATTGTAGTAATTCCTTTCTTCACTAATAATAATTAATAGAAAATACTTCACGTAACTAAAAGAAGACTATTGGTTACAAATGGATTTAGGGGTTTTTGGAAATAGGCGACTCAATTAAACACACACTTTAAACTGGTCGAATTGTTAGTTCGTTACCCAACATTTATTTATAAAAAACAAAAGAACAACGGTGAATCATCCACAGGGAGTTTTTCTTTTAACACTTTTGTCGCTGTGATTTGTACTGTTAGATTAGATTAGATATTCGTAGGGGTGGCCTCATTCGCCTGTACCACCGCGACCTTTTCAGATCTATTGTGGATCCCTATTATCCTAGACGGCGTGCTCGAGCTTCGCCTCTTTGATTAGCCCTATTAACCCTGACAGTGAGCCTTGGGTGTAGCTCTCTGCGCTTGGTTTAGTGTTGCCCAGATTTAGGTATCTAACCCGCACTAGGGCCTCACATTGGCACAGGATGTGGAGAGGATCCTCCTCTTTTTCCTGGCAGAATCTACATATTGATTTTGACTGATTTTATTAAAGTAGTAAAAAGATTATATATTAAGTATTATTATGTGATAAATTTATTATACATACACAATTTATAGATTAAGGATGATCAAATGTTTATTTTATATATATATATATATAGATATACATATATTTTTCTATGTTATTATATAGCAAAGATGCTAAATAAAGATTATTATTATTATTGTATCCTCTGCCAGGCCTAGTTTGCTCATGTGTTAGTTGAGCCTACAGTGTCCTGTTAGTAGACGTACTATAGCTTTAACCGTTTTTCTCTCTTGGTTGAGAAGATCGGTCGTGAAAGCCGGCGATTATTTGTTGAGGAACTGTTTCGCCTGCCTCTGCCCTGGTGTGTTCATCCACCAGGTTCGAGTTTGTGTCTCCGTCCATTTTTTTTATGGATTGTCTGACTACCGCAGGAGGGTTCCGGGCCAATGAATGTGCTTGACGAGCCTTGTTTGGCCAGTTCGTCTGCTTTTTTGTTCCCTTGGTGACCCTTGTGTCCTGGGACCCATACCATTGTCACTTTTTTGCGACCGCCCATTTCGTTGAGAGCGCTTACACAATCCCACACTAGCTTGGAGTCGACCTGTGTGGTGCTTAGTGCCCTTAGCAGCGCTTGGTTGTCCGAGAAAATAGCTACTGATCGACGATTTGTACTGTTGTACTGTTAGCGCGGTTTCACCCATAATGATATTGTCGTTGTCGGATGAGGTTTTCATTTATCCACAGGGAGTTTTTCTATTAACACTTTTGTTGCTGTGATTTGTAACGTTAGAGCAGTTTACACGCTGAGGTTTTCATTTATCGGTATAAACGTACTGTTGTCGTCGAAATAATTAATTTTAAACTTCAATTATTATTATTTATTATTATTATTATTATTACATAACATGAGTACATATATTTTCAACAAATTAACATCCGTTCTATAATATATTTCTTTTATATTTAGCAGTGTTCTGCTCAACGTAATGAATATCCAGATGTAACAATAATAGTTCAAAGCACCTAAGTGAGTGAACACTTGTAGCGTGCTGGCATGAAGTTCTTAAAAATTTTGTGCAATATATGATACATAAATGTTGTTTTAGTTTACATAATGAGTACCGAAAAATAAATATATGATATGTGTTTATTATTCTAATAATTGAAATCGGTGTTTGTGCGGTGGCGCATGAAGTAAAATTTCGAGTTTAGAAAAGCCTAATTTGGCTCGGTCGCTCCGCTTCGCTACGCGCCCGAGCCAAATTTTCAGGCTTTTCTAAACTCGAAATTTTACTTCATGCTTAGTCTGGGAGTGTAAAACACTCGTTTAAAGCTTAAAATTGAACTCCTTTTAAAAGTCGGAATAATAACGTATAACGAAGTAGAGGCCTCGACAGGACAGTTAACAATCTAATTTATAATGTAAAGGACATGCGGTATTATTATGCGTTTGTTTTAGGTTCGCGGCGCACCGGCGATAGCGATCGTCGGCTGTCTGAGCCTCGTCGTCGAGATCCAGAGGGAGAACTTCGGCAGCAAGAAAATCCTGCGGCAGGAAATCGAGGGGAAGCTGAACTACCTGGTGTCCTCGAGGCCGACGGCCGTCAACATGAAGATAGCCGCCGACCAGCTGATCACGCTCTCGAACAAACTGTGCGACGAGGAGGACTACGATCCCGAGGCCATGAAAAAAAAGTGAGTGGCAATCGAATGATTGCTCCAGAGACAGGTTTGTGGGTTAATGGTCAGTTAGGTTAGATGTCGGTTGACTGTCAGTTAGGTTAGATCTCAGTTAACTGTCGGTTAGGATAGGTTAGGTTTTATCGAGAGATCTCTCCAATGAATGCTCAAGAGATCATTCAAATGATCGTTTGCATCATTTCATTATCAATCGATTGATAATTCAGATAATAATCTATTGCAATAAAATCTATCGGGAAAGAAAACCGTGCGATCGTTTAAGTTATGATTTAGAGTAGGCGGTTGCCCAGAATGCTAATTGAATGATAGCATACATTCGAGGTTATAGTGAACTATGTGTTAACAGTAGTGCCAATCTAATATAAAACTCAAAGCCTAATGAAAATTATGTTTTAAATAATCACACGGTACATAACGCAGGCGACTTGTATAAATTTGAGGTTATGGTAATCTATATGTTAACAGTCAGTAGTGCCAATCTAATTTAAAACTCAAAGCCTACTCTAAATCATGTTTTTAACATTCGCCTGTTATATTTTATTATTATTATTATTATTACATAACATGAGTACATATGTTTTTAACAAATTAACATCCGTTCTATAATATATTTCTTTTATATTGAGCAGTGTTCTGCTCAACGTAATGAATATCCAGATGTAACAATAATAGTTCAAAGCACCTAAGTGAGTGAACACGTGAATTTTGTGCAATGGTATAAAAGTTTAAAAAATTATTTGAATATGAAATGGAATGATACAAACGATCATTCGAATGATTTCTTGAGCATTCATTGGAGAGATCTTTCAATAAAACCTAACCTAGCCTAACCGACAGTTTACTGACATCTAGCCTAACTAACAGTTAACCGACATCTAACCTACAGATACAACATTACTAACAGTTAAGTTACGGCTAATGCATCTAACCTAACCAACAGTTCGAATAATCTCTTAAGCATTCATTGGAGAGATCTCTCGATAAAACCTAACATAACATCAGTTGATTTATCGTGTACTATTTTTTGTTTTTGCTTTACTATATTTTCCTTTGTAATTAGGCTTAGGTCTGTTGAGGAAATAAATAAATAAATAAATAACCAAATTGACAATTAATCGACTTCTAACCTAACTGTCTGTTAACCGACATCTAACCCAACTGACAGTTAAGTGACGGTTAACCGTCATAACATAACTAACAGTTAAGTTACGGCTAATGCATTTAACCTAACCAACAGTTTAAATAATCTCTTGAGCATTCATTGGATCTCTCGATAAAACCTAACGTAACATAACTGACAGTTAACCGACATCTAACCTAACTGACAGTTAAGTGACGGTTAACCGATATGTAACCTAACCAGCAGTTAACCGACATTCAATTGATCGCATGATCGGTTTATTCATTTCATTTCATTTCAACAAACTAATGCACGATCGACTGTTAAATCAGTGTAGGTCGAGAGGAAGCGAGCTATTCCCAATTTTCTCATTTCGCTAGATTCATAGGTGCTGTCGAGGATATGCTGGAAAAGGACATCGCTGATAATAAGGCGATCGGGAATCACGGAGCACAGGCGATCCTCTCAAGAGGCCAAGGCGACGGAGCAGTTAGGATTTTGACGCACTGTAACACCGGCTCGCTGGCGACTGCTGGTTACGGCACGGCCCTCGGCGTCATCAGAAGTTTGCATTCTATGAAGAAATTAGGTAAGTGCTGTTAAAGTTGTTCCTCTTGATTATTTCAGAAAAACGTTAGGTGGAAGTAACGGTCGTTTTTGTCTTGAAACATTTTCCGTTTTTGTTTAGAGCACGTTTATTGCACGGAAACCCGCCCGTACAACCAGGGCGCCCGGCTGACCGCCTACGAACTGGTCCACGACAAGATCCCCTCGACGCTGATCGTCGACAGCATGGTGGCTGCCCTGATGAAGCAACGGAAAATATCCGCCGTCGTCGTCGGGGCCGACAGGGTACACTGCGCCTCTGCTCGAGCTCCGAAACGTTGGGGGCTAACTTTTGCTTTGGGCCTAGGTCGCCTCGAACGGGGACACCGCCAACAAGATCGGAACGTACCAAATAGCTGTCCTGGCGAAGCACCACGGCGTGCCATTTTACGTGGCCGCCCCGTTCACTTCGATCGACATGAAAATCATCAGCGGGGATCATATTGTTATCGAGGAGAGGCCTGACAGGGAGATGACGCACGTCGGGGATCACCGCATTGCCGCTCAAGGTAATTAAAATTTACTACTTGCACAAATTAAACTTGGGTGGGGAACATACTTGCGCGGCCAAGCCGCAAGTGTTGCTTTACACACATTTTTATGCGAGAAGACATACTTGCATCATGCCGCAACTCGCCGCTCCTTTGATCCAACATGCTGCGTTTGCATCACGGCGCGGTTTCGCCGCAAATTTGTCCCCGACCTTAGTGTATATTCACACAATTAGATTAGATTATTTACTGACCATCATTATTCTAAATGAAATTCACACAAGTTGCGCTTTCGAATTAATATTCATCGGAAGCAGTGCCAACTAGTTTGATAATGACAAGTTAAAGTTGTTGAAACTATAGTCACAATAAAAACCTCAGTTACACGAACAAAGTTTAAAAGTAATTTTTTTTAATTCTGTAATTAATCAATAGCAAGCGGTATACCGATGAAGCTATTGTTTCTTAACATGTGTTATTGTTTACACTATACTTATATTTATCATGCACTATAATGGATCATTCTTGCTGCACTTTTAGTTCTTTGTCCAACCGGTTTTTAAATATATTAACGTTCGCTGCGGTAACTGTTTCTTCTGTAAGTGCATTCCATGAATAGACCACACGATTTGTCAGGAAGTTCTTCCTTTGGAGTTTAGCAGCTTTTTCTTTGTCTATTTTCATAGAGTGTCCTCGAAGTTGTGTGTTCTGATTAAGATGAAAGATGTTTTTGATTTCACACCGATAGTGTCCACTAATTATTTTATAAGTTTCGATTAGATCACCTTTGTCTTTTGTTCTTTTTATTTACACACGAAAATCTCACTTGTTTCATCGTTTTCTTAATTATTCAAGGCATAAGCTGTTGGAATCCGGCGTTCGACGTGACTCCCGCCGTCCTGATCGCGGGCATAATTACCGAGAAGGGCGTCTTCCAGCCGGGCGAGCTCTCCACGCTGAAATTCTGAGGGCCCGGACCTGGATTTATTATTATTGTTGATTGTTATCCGATTATTTCTTCCTAATTATTATTACGTTTTTCTTCTTCTTTTCTTTTTTTTTAATAATTTTTATTGTGAGAGTAGTTTTTACCCGCGCGCGCGTCGACTTGTATTTTTACGGGAGCCACATATTTTTGATACGAACTATATACTTATATAGGAGGGGCGAATTTTTGCAATTTTATAATTTTATATCGAAACACTCGACCCGAAGGTGTGTAAGAGAAAAAAAAAGTTCCTTGATTTTTTTGATTAGTTTTATTTTTGATGCTGCTGCAAACAAATTGTATTCACGCAAACGCAAAATTGTATTCATTCATGGTAACATAAGTTATGATTTTATCTGATTTTAAGGGCGCTCTTATATGGACGTTTGAACGCGGGGCGGAACGAGCCCAAGCGTTTTAACACATGGGTTTATATGAGAGTTCCTAGATGGATGGGTGCTAGCGTTTTCTCCGCCTCGCATTCTTCCGTCTAGGGGCTCTCATATAAACCTGTGTGTTAAAACACAAATGCTTGCACCCGTTCCACCTCGTGTTCAATATAAGAGCACCCTTAGGTTTATATGAGGGTCCCTAGACGGACGGATGCGAGGCGGAGAAAACGCCAGCACCCATTTTTTCTCCTTATAATATTTTTGAACTATCTTTAACGTTGGGGCGTAGAAGAGAAATGTATATGTATCGGAAAAAAAAGAGAAAATGTTTTTAATGTTACTGTGAGATTTTTTTTTAAATATATACATATTCCATGATTACAACCGAGTTTAATTAACCTATTTACAAAAGCGGTTTATAAATTTAACGATGGGTGCAAATACACAAAAACGTACTTACGTTTATATTTGAATAGAGAGTTTTAGTTTATCATTTTTCTAAATAAGAAAAGTTGCTTAGAATGGTTGTTTCTTGCTTGCTACAAAGTTTCAAGGCAAAATCCGAACAAAAAAAAATCAACATTTTCGACACTTTAAAAGCCAAAAAAACGTGTTTCTAGTGAAAATTTCGGAAATTTCCATAAGGAAAAGTTGCCTAGAATGATTGTTTCTTGCTTGGTACAAAGTTTCGAATCGAAATTCGAAGAAAAAAAAACTGATGTTTTCGACACATTAAAAGTAGAAAAAAATGTGTTTCTAGTGGAAATATCGGAAATTTCCACTAGGGAAAGTTGCTTAGAATAATTGTTTCTTGCTTGGTACAAAGTTTCGAATCGAAATTCGAAGAAAAACATTTACATTTTCGACACTTGTAAAGTCGAAAAAAACACGTTTCTAGTGGAAATATCGTAAATTGTTTTTAGTTAAACTGATAAGTAACATGTTTATTTTTATTAAACGAATGTTGTCCACTCCCGGACTAAGCATGAAGTAAAATTTCGAGTTTAGAAAAGCCCCGTGAAAATTTGTCGAGGGTCGCGCAGCGACCCGAGACAAATTTTCACGGG
Organism: Philonthus cognatus; assembly: GCA_932526585.2. NCBI lineage: Eukaryota > Metazoa > Arthropoda > Insecta > Coleoptera > Staphylinidae > Philonthus > Philonthus cognatus. The sequence goes on along the minus strand of OW052249.1, from coordinate 54,801,238 downwards.
GCTTTTCTAAACTCGAAATTTTACTTCATGCGCCACGCGTACACAACACTAAAATATTGCGAACTCTATGTATATTTGAACCTCACTTGAAACCAGTGTTTTATACGCGTGGCGCATGAAGTGAAATTTCGAGTTTAGAAAAGCCCCGAAAATTTGTCTCGGGTCGCTGCGCGACCCTCGACAAATTTTCACGGGGCTTTTCTAAACTCGAAACAAAACGAGCTTTAGTAACTTTTAATATTCTAGGGTTCAGAGTAGTTGGCTTCTTCCGTACATTACAATAAATAAATTACGAAAATATAATAATATAATTAATCTTCGTTAAGTTTTTCAATAAAAATTACGTTTTTTTTTTTATATTTAATTTATTTCGTTTGATACTAACACTTCTTAAACCCAACGGTGGAAATGTTGAAAATATATATAAAAAAAACTAACTAACACTCGAGAGAATTTCTAATTATTACTTAGTCCTAGTTTTTGCATCCCGCCTTTCTTTCTTTATTTCTTAGTCCTTGTTAATTAATCCATTAAGCAGTTAATCTAAAATAGTTGTTTTTAGGTTAAATTCTGCTCTTCTTTTTATGATTTCTATGAATGGCTTGTTATAATTTTTCTTTTAAAAATACATAATTTATTGTACGCTGTAAAATTTCAGTCATTCGTCGGTTTTATTAAAGCGCTCAATTTGAAGTTTTAAAAGAGTGTCTCCAATCCCAGGCTAAGCATGAAGTAAAATTTCGAGTTTAGAAAAGCCTGAAAATTTGGCTCGGGCGCGTAGCGAAGCGGAGCGACCGAGCCAAATTAGGCTTTTCTAAACTCGAAATTTTACTTCATGCGCCACCGTACAAACGCCGATTTTAATTAAAGTTTAAAATATATTGATCAAAATGAATTATTTGTAGGTTAGAATCAATTATTTGCAGGTTAGCAATAATGATTTGTAGGTTAGAATTAATTATTTGTAGGTTATTAATTGATCGTCTAACGAGGGATTCCACTCCCAGACTAAGCATGAAGTAAAATTTCGAGTTTAGAAAAGCCTAAAAATTTGGCTGGGGCGCGTAGCGCAGCGGAGCGACCCAGCCAAATTAGGCTTTTCTAAACTCGAAATTTTACTTCATGCGCCACCGGTATAAAACATTGAAATATTGTGAAGTTAAAAATACACTCTAAAATGTTTAGTAATAATAAACAAAAAATTAATAATGTGTTGATCGATGGCGTTTAATGGGTTAAAGTAGTCTTAGTTTTAGAATCCTGCCTTTCTTTTATTACTTCTTAGTCCTTGTGCGAGTAGTCCTAGTTTTTGCAGCATCCCGCCTTTCTTTTCATTCTGGCGCAGCGACCCGAGACAAATTTTCACGGGGCTTTTCTAAACTCGAAATTTTACTTCATGCGCCACGCGTACACAACACTAAAATATTGCGAACTCTATGTATATTTGAACCTCACTTGAAACCAGTGTTTTATACGCGTGGCGCATGAAGTGAAATTTCGAGTTTAGAAAAGCCCCGAAAATTTGTCTCGGGTCGCTGCGCGACCCTCGACAAATTTTCACGGGGCTTTTCTAAACTCGAAATTTCACTTCATGCTTAGCCTGGGAGTGGAAAACACTCGTTTACAGCTTCGAATTAAAATTGTTAAAAAAACTACGGATGTCGGAAAATTTACAGCAAATTCAGCTAATTTCCTTGAGATCTTTAGATATTCGTTGTTCTTTTAAAAGAGTTCAATTTGAAACTCCAAACGAATGTTATCCACTCCCAGACTAAGCATAAAGTAAAATTTCGAGTTTAGAAAAGCCTCGCGTAGAAAATTTGTCGAGGTTCGCGCAGCGACCCGAGACAAATTTTCGCGGGGCTCGAAATTTTACTCCATGCGCCACGCGTATAAAACACTCATTTTAGTAAAGTTAAAAAACATTATCATAAGATGATAAATGTATTTTCAACAAATCTTTAACAAATTGAAAAACAAAACTAACTGTTCTTATTTTCATAAACATAAACTTCCTGCTCAATTCGTCCACGGAAATTATTAAGAATCAACAAGACTTACTCATCACTTCCGTCTGTTTTGATTTTCCGCACGAAAACACATTCAAAAAGGCTACATTTTGTAAAAATTAACACACACACAACACAAAACCGGCTTATCGCGGAAATTTCGTAAAATTAAATTCGCACACAACACAAAACCGGTTTTGCGTGAAAACTTTTAAAACGTAACCTTACTTTTTTTAAACAAAAAAAATCACTGTTACCACCGCTAGAAAATTAAAATTGACTAACGCCATCTAGTTTCTTCACCGATAACTTGAAACCAGATAGCGCATCATCTTTTTTCAGCCCCATGAACTCGGTTGCCAACGCTATCTGGGCCCTGTTTCTCAAAACACTATTAACTATTAATAATAGTAAATGTCATATTAATATGAGTAAAATGTATGAGTACTCGTTTCTCAAATATATTAGTCTATTTTAATAGTTAATAGTGAAAATTAATGACATATTTTATTGACTAATATCTGTTAAATATTCAGTTCTGTTTCTTAAAATTGAAAACTATTATAATTGTTCTCATAATAATTGTTTATTTCCATAAGTAGTAATTGACTTGTAAGTTTTTAATTTGATAAAAATGTCTTCAAGTGAAAGTTCTGATGAAGAAGCTGTTATACATATACGAAATGCAAGAGTATATAGAACAAGAATTAATTATGAATTTATGGAAAATACATATCAATTTAACGAAAGATTTAGAATGCAAGTAGATAAGTTTTATAATTTGGTGGAGATATTACGTCCATATCTTATCAGAGTAACTGAAAGAAGTAGAGCACTTTCACCTAAAATTATTGTTGAGATAGGATTGCATTGGTTGGGTACAGGGGTACAATACCATGCAATTGCAGATATGCATGGCGTATCAAAGGCAAGTGTGTGTCGTGCTGTACACAGTGTCGTTAATTCTGTTGTAGCGACGATCTTTCGACAATATGTTAAATGGCCAGAAAATGTACAAGAGATTGTTCAACGTTTCCATGCAATTGCTGGTATGCCTATGGTTTGCGGATGTGTTGATGGGACATTAATTAATATTGACGCTCCTTCAGATAATGAAGCTGCATATGTAGATCGACATGGTAAACATTCAATAAATACCATGGTAGTTTGTGGACCAAATTTTGAGTTTTTTTATTCATTTGCAAATTGGCCCGGTAGTGTGCATGATGCTCGTGTATTACGAACAAGTGGTTTATACGCTCGCATGGAAAATGGTTGGACACCAATCCCTAATGGGATTATACTTGGCGATAGTGCGTATCCCCTAAAACAATGGCTAATTCCACCAGTAATTAGGAATAACAATGAAGTAGAAGCTCGATTTTTAAGAAGCCACAAGAGTACACGAAGGATAATTGAAAACTCTATAGGTATTTTAAAAGAAAAGTTTCCATGCTTAAATCATTTAAGAGTGAATCCAAGCTTTGCTTGTGATGTCTTCAACTGTTGTGTAACATTACACAATTTTCTAAAGGATAATTTATTTAATGAAATAAATAATTTGCAAGAAAATAACCAAGACGAGGAGCATGGAGAAATAATTGATCCCGATCCCATCCAAATCCAAGCAGAAATTAGACTTCAAGATATTATTAGACACTTTAGAAGATAGTAAAATTGAGTTTTTATTTACTAATTATTCTTATATTTAACAAATAACATGAAAATTAAAAAAAATGGGTTCGAAGAATTTCATTAACAAATTTTGAAAATATAATTATTTTGGTAAAATTTCATTAACATATTTTGAATGACTTAGATCTAAATTTCTTTCTTTCTCGAAAATTTCTAATTTAAGTTTATAATTTTGTAATTCCAATTGTTCAATTTTAAGTTCTAATTTTCTTTTGTTTAAACATTTTTTCTTTTTGAATTTGTATGAAAAGATTGTCCTAAAACAGTAGTAGTTTAATAAAATTAGTATATGAACTGCATTTATTACAACCTTTGGATGTTGATGGCATTTCTAATGATTTAAACGTTTCTGCTTCATTAGCATTATTAATGCTTTGCACATCATCAACACTTGAGTTATATTCTAATATCAATAACGAGGGATTGTTTTCTTCCGTTAAGGAATCTTCCTTTCCCAATCCAACTACGCCCGGTGATTCTTTTCCTATAATATCCAAGACTAAGTTATCGATATCTGATAACTTAGCTTGGATTCCTCCTCCAGTGCCGGTATGTTTGGCGTTATCAATTTTTTTCTGAATAAAATAAATTGTAAATTGTTATTATTTGTAAAAATTAAGTGCTTACTACTCACCATAGTCGAATTTCTAATGTTTGGCCAAAAAGTGTCTCGAATGTACGTGTAAGGTTTATCACTTTCTATCATGTTTAAACTCTTCGATATGTTGGCCACATTCTTCCATGTGGTTTGTTTTAATTCTTTTGTAACTTTATCAGAAAAGGCCGCAAACAGAATTGCCTTTTCTTTAAAAATTTCTCTTAAAATTGCAATTTTTGCGCCTTCGTTCTTTTTCATTATTATTTATAATGATTGACATATAAGTGACATCAGTAGACTATTAATAATAGTGGTCCATTTTAAGAGTATTACATTTTTTTTCGAGAAACATGTTTTATGAGTACTAATAGTTATTGAACTATTAACTATTATTTTCGAGAAACAGGGCCCTGGCCTTTAACTTGAAGCCGGATAGCGTACCATCTGTTATCAGCCCCACGAACTCGGCTGCCAACGCCATCTGGCTTCTTCACCATTAACTTGAAGCCGGAGAGCGCACCATCTGTTTTCAGCGCCATCTGGTTTCTTCATCGTTAACTTGAAGCCGGATAGCACACCATCTGTTTTCAGCCCCACGAACTCGATGCTGGAGACCAGTGACGTCACAGGCCTCCCCATTACAAAGTAGACAGCCCATGTTTAAGTGACGCAACAGATCCTATTCACTCCAGTTACGTCAAACCGGGACAAAACTGTTCTCGGTTAAAAATATTAGTTAAAATCGCACTAATTTGTGAAACTTGTGCGACATTATTGCGTTAAATGATGTAAATCAGAAGGTGTCTATTAGTAACTGTGTTTGTGAGTTTACGTGAAGTGATTATTTACACTTAAAAAGATTGCTATTCCTTACTTCATTTTTTATTTCTATCGTTAGATGTACATTTCGTAAGTAAGGAATAACAGTCTTTGTTAGTGTAATGTCTTTCAGAATTTGGAAAAATTGTGTGAAATGAGTTAATTCGAATTTTTTAGGTTATAAAAAGCACTGTGAATCGATAGGGTCGTTTTCTTTATCATCGAGGAAAGAGTTTTTATTTTTCAACTTGCTCGGGAGTTGGGTAACGATAAACAAGGGGGGAAAACAGTGGGTGTTTATTAATTAAATAAATTACTTTAATCACTATTTTGTATATGTATACGCAAACATTGGAGGAAAGTATCTTTTCCTTTTTTATTTTTTTACAGCACTTCTTCGAGTATATAAAGCTAATATACAAATTATTCCTTCTACATGCTTGTACGCGCGCGTGTGTGTGTGTGTGTGCGTTTATAAATAAACATTAAAGTCGACGAACATCAATTACTCTGATCCCTGGAACAGGCAGACGATCAAAAAATCAAATCAAAACTGGGATTTCCTCTCGTTTTTTCGCAAAAGAATTAAAAGAGAATTCAGGAAGTTGTACTCACGGTCGGGTCGCAGTCGGCGCAGTGCCAGGAGTAGCCGCGCTTCTTCGGGGTCTTCTTCAGCGGCGGGTCCAGGCAGGAGAAGTGGTAGCTCTTCTGGCAGTCGTCGCACCTGAAACGAGTTTCGAGAGGAGCTCGGGTTGTTCTCGGTTAGTGATCGAACCTACTTGACGATGTTCGTCGGTGTTCCCTGGATCTGGCAGACGTCGCAGACGTTCTCGGCGCCCGGGGTCGGTGTCGGTTTTTCGATTGGCAGCGGAGGCGGAGGCGGGCTGACGTTCGCTGGCTCGGGGCGAGGGTTTTCGACAATGGGGGAAGCGGGCGCGGGTTCTGGGGCTTCGGGGATCGTGTTGGAGGGGAGAGGGAGCGGTTTCAGCTAAAACACAGGAGACACAAGAGGTGAAGAATCTTCTTTATCGGGGGAATCGGGAGATTACACCCAAATAAACGATGCCAACAATTATCTACGATTCGACAACCAGAATGAAAAGAAAGGCGGGATGCTGCAAAAACTAGGACTACTCGCACAAGGACTAAGAAGTAATAAAAGAAAGGCAGGATTCTAAAACTAAGACTACTTTAACCCATTAAACGCCATCGATCAACACATTATTAATTTTTTGTTTATTATTATTACATTACTAAATATTTTAGAGTGTATTTTTAACTTCACAATATTTCAATGTTTTATACCGGTGGCGCATGAAGTAAAATTTCGAGTTTAGAAAAGCCTAATTTGGCTGGGTCGCTCCGCTGCGCTACGCGCCCCAGCCAAATTTTCAGGCTTTTCTAAACTCGAAATTTTACTTCATGCTTAGTCTGGGAGTGGAATCCCTCGTTAGACGATCAATTAATAACCTGCAAGTAATTAATTCTAACCTACAAATCATTAATGCTAACCTGCAAATAATTGATTCTAACCTACAAATAATTCATTTTGATCAATATATTTTAAACTTTAATTGAAATCGGTGTTTGTACGGTGGCGCATGAAGTAAAATTTCGAGTTTAGAAAAGCCTAATTTGGCTCGGTCGCTCCGCTTCGCTACGCGCCCGAGCCAAATTAGGCTTTTCTAAACTCGAAATTTTACTTCATGCTTAGCCTGGGATTGAAGACACTCTTTTAAAACTTCAAATTGAGCGCTTTAATAAAACCGACGAATGAAATTTTACAGCGTACAATAAATTATGTATTTTTAAAAGAAAAATTATAACAAGCCATTCATAGAAATCATAAAAAGAAGAGCAGAATTTAACCTAAAAACAACTATTTTAGATTAACTGCTTAATGGATTAATTAACAAGGACTAAGAAATAAAGAAAGAAAGGCGGGATGCAAAAACTAGGACTAAGTAATAATTAGAAATTCTCTCGAGTGTTAGTTAGTTTTTTTTTATATATATTTTCAACATTTCCACCGTTGGGTCTAAGAAGTGTTAGTATCAAACGAAATAAATTAAAAATAAAAAAAAAAACGTAATTTTTATTGAAAAACTTAACGAAGATTAATTATATTATTATATTTTCGTAATTTATTTATTGTAATGTACGGAAGAAGCCAACTACTCTGAACCCTAGAATATTAAAAGTTACTAAAGCTCGTTTTGTTACTTTCATTTCTTTCAAAGAAGAGGTTTCAAAGGTACTCACGGTCGGGTCACAGTCGGCGCAGTGCCACGAGTAACCGCGCCTCTTCGGCGTCTTCTTCAGCGGCGGGTCCAAGCAGGTGAAGTGATAGAATTTTTGGCACTCGTCACATCTGTAATGTCAAAATAAAATTGTGATTAAAAAGTAAAAAAAAACGTGTTTCTAGTGGAAATATCGGAAATTTCCATTAGGAAAAGTTGCTTAGAATTATTGTTTCTTGCTTGGTACAAAGTTTCGAGTCGAAATTCGAAGAAAAAAAATTGACAATTTCGACACTTTTAAAAGTCGAAAAAAACATGTTTCTAGTGGAAATATCGGAAATTTTCATTAGGAAAAGTTGTTTAGAATTATTGTTTCTTGCTTGGTACAAAATTTTAAGCCGAAATTCGAAGAAAAAAAATTGACATTTTCGTCACTTTAAAAGTCGAAAAAAAACGTGTTTCTAGTTGAAATATCGGAAATGTACATTAGGAAAAGTTGTTTAGAAGTACTGTTTCTTGCTTGGTACAAAATTTTAAGTCGGAATTCGAAGAAAAAAAATTGACATTTTCGACACTTTCAAAGTCGAAAAAAACGTGTTTCTAGTGGAAATATCGCATATTTCCATTAGGAAAAGTTGTTTAGAAGTTTTGTTTCTTGCTTGGTACAAAATTTTAAGTCGAAATTCGAGGAAAAAAAATTGACATTTTCGGCACTTTAAAAGTCGAAAAAAACATGTTTCTAGTTGAAATATCGGAAATGTCCATTAGGAAAAGTTGTTTAGAATGATTGTTTCTTGCTTGGTACAAAATTTTAAGTCGGAATTCGAAGAAAAAAAATTGACATTTTCGACACTTTCAAAGTCGAAAAAAACGTGTTTCTATTGGAAATATCGCATATTTCCATTAGGAAAAGTTGTTTAGAAGTTTTGTTTCTTGCTTGGTACAAAATTTTAAGTCGGAATTCGAAGAAAAAAAATTGACATTTTCGACACTTTAAAAGTCGAAAAAAACGTGTTTCTATTGGAAATATCGCATATTTCCATTAGGAAAAGTTGTTTAGAAGTTTTGTTTCTTGCTTGGTACAAAATTTTAAGTCGGAATTCGAAGAAAAAAAATTGACATTTTCGACACTTTCAAAGTCGAAAAAAACGTGTTTCTATTGGAAATATCGCATATTTCCATTAGGAAAAGTTGTTTAGAAGTTTTGTTTCTTGCTTGGTACAAAATTTTAAGTCGGAATTCGAAGAAAAAAAATTGACATTTTCGACACTTTCAAAGTCGAAAAAAACGTGTTTCTATTGGAAATATCGAAAATGTCCATTAGGAAAAGTTGCTTAGAATGATTGTTTATTGCTTGGTACAAAGTTTCGAGTTGAAATTCGAAAAAAAAAAATGACATTTTCGACATTTTAAAAGTCGAAAAAAACTTATTTCTAGTGGAAATATCGGAAATTTCCATTAGGAACATTTGCTTAGAATGATTATGAGTGAACCAACACTCTCTGGCAGCGAAACGAGCTCACCTTTTAATTCCGACCTTGGCATTTTAGTTCCACATGAAGTTGGCCACTGACCGCTAGTGTATTGTATAGCCAAATCAAAATGATTATTATTTGTTTCAACGAGTGTTCGATTTAGTCTTTGTGAGATCCTTGCGGTCGCAGTGGAGGGTAGCATAACTACCCACTCAATTTCAATAGAATAGTCTTTGTGAGACAAATTTGTTGTAGATTGCGTAAATAATCTCCTCAGTGCTTTTAATGTTTTTAAAATTGTGATTGTTTTGAGGTTAATTTAAATTATCATCAGCGTACCTGACCATGCTGACTGTGCTGCCGTCTTTTTGACAAACGTCGCACACCTCGTTGGTGCCGACGCTCGGTTGTTGCGGTGTTTCGGCTTGGGCCTTGGCTGGAGTCGAAGTCGGAATGGGTTGGGGTGCCGAGTCGTTACTCTCGTTGTTCACGTAGAAACACTGGGGGTTCGAAGTGGACGCAACTTCACCCGCTGGTAATGGAATAGGCTTGATCTAGAAATAGTAACAAGTGAATGACTAATTATAAATAAATAATAATTAAAGGCTTGAGCAAATCAACTTGCAATCGCCACATATACATAAACTATGAAAATCAATGACAGAACGCAAATATTCACGATCCTTTCTTTGCCACCTGCAAGCGATGCAGCGTTCTGATTGCCGGCAGCGGTCAGATTCGAAAAATTGCACTAGCCCCCGGCTTTCATATAAAATACACAGTGTTTATCGCGACTGCCAAAAATGTATGGATCGACTGGTTCAGATTCGCCCCCTGTTTCTGTTCCTCCATACTTTCTTTCAATAACTAAAAGAAAAACTTTAGAATTTAAGTTTTAACTTGCCATCCGTTTCTCAGCACTCTGTGTTCCACACCATGCTCTATTTGCTCTTGTTTATTTTGCGAAATTAATAAGCCTGACTTAAAAACCACTTCGTTTTTGAATTACAAAATATTTGATGGTTATGTTTTTGTTGACAATCATAGAGGGCGTAGAGTAAATTAAAATGACCGGCGCTAAGCGCGACCGAAGTTGAATAGCTGCCTGTTCCTCCATGCTCTCGTTCCGTTCTAATTGTTGTTTCGCGAAATAAATAGGCCTGGCTTTAAAAACACTCAATTTTTACCTTGATTGTAATCCTAGGATGTGAAATGGGACTTTCTATATCCAAACTCTTCTTCTTCCGTTTCCTCTTGTGCTCCCTGAAGCCTCCGCCCATCTCCGGAGAGTACCTATTCCGGTGCTTATCCCTTCTTCTCTTCTTCCCCGACCTCGAAATCACCATCGTCTGCCCTTCCAAGACCCCGTCCAGCACCACGCTGCTGTTGTTAAAGGTGTTGTTGCTTAAATCCACCGTCGTATCCATCGGCTCGACTGCTTCCTCTTCGTGTGCCGCTTCTGCGACTAGCACAGGTGGAGCCTCCTCGACGGGCGGTTTTATTTTTATTTTTGGGGTGAACACCTCCTCGGCCACCGGCAGACGATCCTCCACTCGACCCTCCTTGCTATAGCGCCCACGGCTCCGCCTAGGGGTCTTTACCTGCTCTGCCTCACTGTCCGAGGACTTGTCGCACTCGGAGCACTGCCAGCCATACAGCTTGGATTTTTTCGGGAGCCGCGTAAGCGGTGGATTGAGGCAGTTTAGGTGGTAGAAGAGGTGGCACGTATCGCATTTTGCTAGCATGTGCTGGTCGCGCCGCTGCCGGCAGATTCCGCACTCGTTTAATTGTAATGGATCTAAAATAAATCATTAAATAACAAATAATGCAGAACTTTGGTTAAGATTTGTTCATTTATTACACACATTCAGTTTAAGTATGTTATGTTATGTTATGTTAAGGGGTCGGTGGGTCGTGTGGCCTCTGGGCCTTTCGAAGTTACCTCGACCTAAAAGATCTTTTGTAACCATCCCTGACCTACTTGAGTCCCTCAATGTCTAGACTTCTTATGAAGTCTACTATAACTTGAGGGTTAATGTGTACCAATTCCTCGGTGTTTAAAGTGGCCGATGACAGGTAGTTCCCTCTTTGAAGGGACAAGGCAGGGCATTCACAAAGTAGGTGCGCCGCTGTTTCTTGTGCCTCGTTGCAGACCCTGCAGTTGGCATCAGTTGTCTGACCCATCTTGGTGAGGTGGTACTTCAGAGGACAGTGTCCAGTTAGAAAGCCGGTTATGAGCCTTTTATGAGTTTAAGTAACGTGAAAAGGTAATTAAACTTAATAAGACTCTAACACATTCTTCACTAAAAATATTTATTGTTTTTAGTGAAGAAAGTGCACGGGCATACCGTTTGCACCCAAGTCGATTAACTTAATCAGTGATGAATTACGGGTTTGAATAAGCAATCTGTCGCGTCGTAAATGTTACATTGCGGTGACACAAACAAGAAATGTTCTTATCAATACAACTCTTTACGTTGGTGTTTCGGTTGAATGATTAGAAGTGGCTTAACCTAAAAATTACATTACCTTGTCGTGCGTGACTGCTTAAAATTCTACCGGCGTCCATCCTGTTCGCCGGAATGTTGCTCAGCGGAAAACCGACGCCCATTTTCAGAGCGGCCGCTGTCGGAACCATCATCTGTGGCTGGGGCGCCGGACGCGCCACCTGAGGCTTTCCGATATCCTCCACGTTGGGCAGATGCTTCGTCGGGCAGGCGCTCATTATCACCGAGTGGAGCTTCTGGATCGACTGCTTCAGGTTCGCCCCTTGTTTCTGTTCCTCTATACTTTCTTTCAACAACTAAAACGAAAACGATAGATTCAAGATAAATTCAAATTCAAAACTATTTGAATTCGAGAATTTTATATATTATGATAGATTCAAGTTTTAACTTGCCGTTTCTTTCAACAAAAAGAGCTAAATGCTTAAACACTGAGGTTGCAGAGCACTCTGTTCCTCTATGCTCTATTCGCTCTTGTTTTACTAAAACCAAAAACAACAGAATTGAAGTTTTTACTTGCCATTTGTTTCTCAGTAGTTTCTATCAACAATAAGAACCAAACGCTAAGGTTGAAAAGCACTCTGTTCCTTCATGCTCTAATCACTCCTATTTTTTTTTTGCGAAATGAATGGGCCTTGCTTGAAGACCACTCTGTTTTTAAATTACAAAACATATTTGTTTTTGTTGACAATCGTAGAGCGTGTAGGTATAGAGAAAGTTAAAATGGCCGGCGCTGAGAGCCAGTGACGTTCCGAATTAAAATGGCCGTCGATGATGACGTCATGAAATCAACACGGCCTCCGTTAAGACCGATGACGTTTGGAATCAACATGGCCACCCTTACGATCGGTGACGTCGCGAAACCAACATGGCCGCCGTTAAGGACCGGTGACGTCACGAGAACAAGGTCATTGAAAAGAAAAGGTGCACTCGGTTTACAATCGCCTTTTTCGCTTGTGTATTTTCACTAGTGATGACGTATGCGAGTTTTAAAATTAAGAGTTTCAAGCTTTTTAACTGTTAGGGCCGTGATATCCACCTTCTAATAAAGTTCCTAGTAGTTAATAACCAACATGGCCGCCGTTAAGGACCGGTGACGTCACGAGAACAAGGTCATTGAAAACAAAAGGAGCACTCGGTTTACAATCGCCTTTTCCGCTTGTGTATTTTCAGTAGTGATGACGTATACGAGTGAAAATACGAGTTTTAAAATTAAGAGTTTCAAGCTTTTTAACTCTTAGGGCCGTGATATCCACCTTCTAATATAGTTCCTAGTAGTTAATAGGAACATAATAGCATATTGTAAAACGAGAGTGGATAATATGACAATATCTAACAAAGGCAACTTTGGGGCACGACGCCATAGGCGAGTGTTCCAAATACCGAGTGAGATATAATCCATATCCACTCTTGTTTAACAAAATACTATAATGTTCCTATAAACTACTATAAACTTTATTAGGTGGATATCACGGCCCTTAATTGTGTTTTTACTCGTTCTTTCAACACCAACAAAAAGAAAGCACCGAGGTTGAAAAGCTTGTTGCTCTCTTTTAAGAACAAAAACTTGCTGGGCGAACTTGAAAAACATACTCGATTATATTTAGTTCTTAAAAAAAGCTTTTTGTTTTCTTTTAACAACCAACAATAACCGACGGGGCGTACTTAAAAACTCACCTGATCGTATTTAACTCGTAAAACCTGCTGTTCCTCGGAGAGAAGCCGGTTGGACTCCAGGAGGGTCTCCAGGGAGGACTTCATACCCTTCAGCCTGTCGTTCCTGTCCAGGTAGTAAGCGATGAACTCGACAGAGAAGGCCGGCGGGATGTGCCACTTCTTCCGAATGTCGACGAGCGCGGCGGTCTGCGCCTCCTGCATTTCGAGGGCCGTCGTGTCTATCCCCATCAGTTCCGCTTTTCTCAGCAGCTTCTTGCACGCCGACGCGCTCGTCGTTAACAACCTCGGCATTTTCTGCGTCGGAACTGAAAATACACAAGAGTCGCACCGAAATCAAACAAAAACTAACCTAAGGATTCTTCTTCTTCCTTAACTTACCCCATGGTTGTGTCTTCATCGATTTCAAGTTCAGATAATGCCGGCGCTTCTTCTCGAGCTTCCTCTGTATCCGGGACTGTTCCTCCGTCTCGGTGAAGCCCTCCTGCTGGAACTGCCGCTTCCGAAAGTGCGTGCGCAGCTGCAGCGCCAGGTAGTTCCGTTTCCGGCGCTTCACCAGCGTCTTGTCTGAGTGGAGCTTGCAGTGGGCGTAGAACGGGTCGGCCTGGTCCACCTCCTCCGAGTGGGCCTCCGAAAGAAAACCCTCACGCTGAGCGCTAAAACACAAGTTATGTATAAATAATAATAATAATAAGCCGAACTTGACTAAACGATAAAAAGGTGTTTAAAATTGCCGATGGAAGCCGATGCATTTTTATGCTTTATTTTTTATATAAAAATATTATTATGAGAATGATTGAAGAAAACGTTTACCATGTGACGTGGAAATAGTTGCGGCACATGCCTGCGTCGCATCCGATGCACACGCCGGTCCTGGCGAACCTGTCGTCGAGGCAGAGACCGCAGCTCTTAGCCCCCCACTTGTTGTACTGCATCTCGAACAGGGTTACGCTTGAGAGCTTGTCGACTTCCCCGAAGGCGACGCCCGGCACGTAAAGTGCGCACACCAGGTGCACCCATTTGCCGACATCGGTCTCCTTAAAAATCCCACCTGAAATTTTAAAGTAACGATAAAAACGTAATTAAGAACTTACAAGTAATCGATTCTAACCTACAATTGGCTAAATTTAACCTAAAACTAATTAACTCTAACCTATAATTAAATTTTACCTGCAAATAATTGATTCTAACCTACAGTTGATTTAGGTTAACCTAAAAATAATGAATTCTAACCTACAAATAATTGATTTTAACCTACAATTGATTTAATTTAACCTAAAAATAATGAACTCTAACCTACAAATAATTGATTCTAAGTTAAAATTGATTAAATTTAACTTACAAATAATTAATATTAATCAGTATATTTCGAACTTCAACTGTAATCAGTGTTGTATACCGGTGGCGCATGAAGTAAAATTTCGAGTTTAGAAAAGCCTAATTTGGCTGGGTCGCTCCGCTGCGCTACGCGCCCCAGCCAAATTCTTAGGCTTTTCTAAACTCGAAATTTTACTTCATGCTTAGCCTGGGAGTGGACAACACTTGTTCGAAGCAAATTTCAATCGATTTATTCAACAGAACTTTTCACAAATAAAAACAGGGTAACATAAGCTCTAAATTACTTCGAATTTAGATTGAAGTTGAAGCGCGTGAAATTGCCACGTTTATTTTATCGCTAGTTCGAAATGAAAAATATTACGAAATGGTTAGGTGATATGGGGACAGTGGATTGTAATGTTAGGTCAGGTTATGATATGGGGTGGGTGGATCGAAATATTAGGTTAGGTTATGATACAGGATAGGTGGATCGAAATGTTAGGTTAGGTTAGGTTATGATATGGGGTCGGTGAATTGAAATGTAAGGTTAGGTTATGATATGGGGTGGGTGGAACGAAATATTAGGTTAGGTTATGATATGGGGTGGGTGGATCGAAATGTTAGGTTAGGTTATGATATGGGGTGGGTGGATCGAAATATTAGGTTAGGTTATGATACAGGATAGGTGGATCGAAATGTTAGGTTATGATATGGGGTCGGTGAATTGAAATGTAAGGTTAGGTTATGATATGGGGTGGGTGGAACGAAATATTAGGTTAGGTTATGATATAGGGTAGGTGGATCGAAATGTTAGGTTAGGTTAGGTTATGATATGGGGTCGGTGAATTAAAATGTAAGGTTAGATTATGATATGGGGTAGGTGGAACGAAATGTTAGGTTAGGTTATGATATAGGGTAGGTGGATTGAAATGTTAGGTTAGGTTATAATATGAGGTCAGTGGATTGAAATGTAAGGTTAGGTTATGATATGGGGTGGGTGGATCGAAATATTAGGTTAGGTTATGATACAGGATAGGTGGATCGAAATGTTAGGTTAGGTTAGGTTATGATATGGGGTCGGTGAATTGAAATGTAAAGTTAGATTATGATATGGGGTAGGTGGAACGAAATGTTAGGTTAGGTTATGATATAGGGTAGGTGGATTGAAATGTTAGGTTAGGTTATAATATGAGGTCAGTGAATTGAAATGTAAGGTTAGGTTATGATATGGGATGGGTGGATCGAAATATTAGGTTAGGTTATGATACAGGATAGGTGGATCGAAATGTTAGGTAAGGTTAGGTTATGATATGGGGTCGGTGAATTTAAATGTAAGGTTAGGTTATGATATGGGGTGGGTGGAACGAAATATTAGGTTAGGTTATGATATAGGGTAGGTGGATCGAAATGTTAGGTTAGGTTAGATTATGATATGGGGTCGGTGAATTGAAATCTAAGGTTAGGTTATGATATGGGGTAGGTGGAACGAAATGTTAGGTTAGGTTATGATATAGGGTAGGTGGATTGAAATGTTAGGTTAGGTTATGATATGAGGTCAGTGAATTGAAATGTAAGGTTAGGTTATGATATGGGGTGGGTGGAACGAAATGTTAGGTTAGGTTACGATATGGGGTCGCTGGATCGTATGACCTCTGGGCCTTTCGGAATTACCTCGTCTTGAAAGATCTTTTGTAATTATCCCTAATCTACTTGAGTCCCTAATGTCTAGACCTCTTGTGTAGTCTACGATAACTAGGTTAGGTTATTAATTGATACGAAATGTTAGTGGGGTCTTGCAGGGGAAAAAAACCAAGCGTTAAACTATAACAATATTAACAGGGATTCTAGCGAGTCTCTATAAACTGTCGGAATCTCGGTTGCTATGAAAAACAAATTACATATCTTAGATTAATTCGGTGAATCTCGGAAACGTCAAATTAATTTAGTATATGTCTACTGGGATGCCGACGACAGTTTATAGGCACTCGTTATTAATGGATGTTTGAATGTACCAGAGTTGGGGCAGAGCTCGCAGACGGGATCGGTGACGCCGGCCTTGCACGCCTCGCAGAACCAGGGCGTCGTCGGCGACAGCGAGTCCGTGCTGGCCAGGCTGCTCGAGTCCGAGATCCCATAGCACGCCTCGTGGACAGTCACGCCGCACCCATCGCACTCAGCTATCTCGTTTACCCCGTCGCTTTGGTCGCCCAGGCAGCCGCAGCATATCAACACTGAAGCATCCTTCTCATCAAACTGAAAAAAAATCAAAAAGTAAGCCTCGAGACTAAACATTTTAATTTTATTATCCTTCTCGTCAAACTGAATAAAAAGAAAGAAAAGGTAGAAATTGACATTTTCGACATTTTAAAAGTCTAAAAAACATGTTTCTAGTAGAAATATTGTAAATTTCTAAAGAGTAAAAGTGCTTAGAATCACCGCTGTCTTGCTTGGGAATTACTTCAAATTTAATTAGAGTCAAGTTGAAACATTATTTGTAGGTTAGAATAACTTATTTTTAATATATAGGTATTTGATTGAAATTCACTTGGTTTGTTTTACTAATAAATTGTTTTATTTTCAACTAGTTTCGGCTTAATGCCATTTTCAGTTTCGGCTTAATGCATTAAGCCGAAACTAGTTGAAAATAAAACAATTTATTAGTAAAACAAACCAAGTGAATTTCAATCAAATACTTATATATTAATAGAAATGTTTTACCAAGTGATCAATGAGAAACAAGTTAACGATAACTTATTTTTAGGTTAGAATTACTTATTTGTAGGTTAGAATTACTTATTTGTAAGTTAGAATTACTTATTTGTAGGTTAGAATTACTTATTTGTAGGTTAGAATTACTTATTTGTAGGTTAGAATTACTTATTTTTAAGTTAGAATTACTTATTTGTAGGTTAGAATTACTTATTTGTAGGTTAGAATTACTTATTTGTAGGTTAGAATTACTTATTTGTAGGTTAGAATTATTTCTTTAACTATTTGAATTTCAGACACAAAGTGACCACTATCAATGGATTAACACACAATAGATTGTTTTTCCATACAAAGTTCTACGTAAAGTTATCGTAATTATTACTTACGCTTATATTTGTTTGTAGCGTGGCTTGTTGAATCACATCGGCGATGGACAGGCCGTTGCCTTCTGCGGGCAGCTTCAAGCTCTTGACGCCGTCGTAATCGGAACCATCGGATTCCTCGTCTTCCTCCTCGTCGTCTCCGCTGCTCGAGTCGCCCCGGCCCTCGCCGTTGCTGTCGACAGAGTCGTCGTCGCTGACGTCCGGGTGGTCCTCGATGCGGAAGTCCGAGTCGTCCGAGCTCTCCTCCAGGTCGAAGTCCAGGATCGACGCCTGGGTCTCCACGGGCTTGACCCGCCTTTTCTTAGGATCCCTCTCAACTATGGAAATTAGAGTTTATAATATTTGAAATAAAACAACACAGTTGGGAGGGTTTCACTTTTATTGTTGAACACTGCAACATGTTTCACCACACAGTGGCTTCATCAGGCAGATGAAATAATGAGTTTCATCATGTATCCGCCTCATCAATTAAATATTTAGAGTTTATAAATAAAATGTAAAGTTACACCAACTTGAACTGTGACGTTACAAACTTGAACTCAATTCAACTTAGTGCGGTACAAATGAACAAACCTATTAAAAACAAAGAAGTTGCATAGTCTATTCTTGATCGGAGATTAAAAACAAATGAAGTAAGGTTATGAAAACATTAAAAATTACGCTACTTCGAGAACCCAGTTGGTGGAAGTCGATTGGAGAATCCAGTCGGCTTTAAAAACAATCAATTTCAACAAACAAATGCTAGTATACGTGCACCTGTCACCCATTCATTGAACCCAAAAGCAAAACACCGGATTTCCCACTGAAAACCCCGCGCGGGATGAATTTAACGCTCAGGTTAGGAGCCCCCCTGCTAGCGACCGTGAAAAACGCAAAAACTCACCTGAATTCATTTCAATCCAACAACAAACAATCAATTACAAACGCACTTGCGCGACATAACCTGCAAACGCGGGGAGCGTCGGTTTACCAGTTATGGCGCTGTGTTGGTACAGCCGTCTGTAAAAACAAAAGTGCGACGCGGTGTACAAAATCGATTTTGTTTTTAAAACAAGGAACATGAAATTTTGGTCGCGAGTTTAACAATTGATTCGCGTAGAGGAAAGAAAGAGGTAATATGCAGCAGGCGCACACCCTGAAATTGGTCATAGGGGAGGCTCAAGCTTGTTGGGGGGAGGGCTCATCCCTGCTTAGGGGGGGCTACCGCATTTAAACCTATGTGTGTACACGTCAAAATACTACAATTTAGTTAGTCTTGGGGGGGGGGGGCTCAAGTCCATGAGCCTCCCCTGAAATGCAGAACGTGGAAAGGGTTAATATGCAGAACTTTGAAAGATGCTAATATACAGAACGTAGAAAGAGGCTAATATGCAGAAGGTAGAAAGGGCTAATATGCAGAACGTAAAAAGAGGCTAATATGCAGAACGTAAAAAGAGGCTAATATGCAGAACGTAGTAAAAGGAAAGATTGTTTTTCAGTGAACTTACTTGCTGTTTTAATGATGAAATCGACGTCTTCAGCTTTTTCCAAATGCGAAGACATTTTTTTCCAATTCCAATTCACCTGCCCTAGGTGTTAATAAAGTGAACACAGGGCTCCTTTTTTTATTTTATCAAAACACTTTTCCTGCATTTTTCTTTTTTCCCGTTACGATTTTTTTAATTCTCAGCTCCTTTCTCCGGTGAATTCTAGTGTTGTTCGCGAGGGTGCATCCCGGGGGATTATCTATCAGTCGATTCGGGGGGTTTAGCGCGCGTTTTAATTGATGTTTCCGCGATTGAAGATTAAATCCGCAGCAAGATGGTCGCGAGAAACAAAAAAACAACCGGTGCAAATCAGCGCTGCTAACGTTGAAAAACATGAATAAAAATCAATGCCGCCAACTTTTCAAACGTAACCCAGTACGTCGAGTGACATGCGTCATATGCTAATGAGCGAGCCTTGTAAATACTATCGACCTTGATCAAGGTACGTTGAGAGACATGTGTATAAGGTGTACTTCACCACAGTCTCCCTTATTTTAAGCAACTACTTTACCGATTTTACGCTCCTGAGACGTAATAATGAGGCATCTTGTGTTAATACGCGTTATAGGACCGGTGATCCGCTCTAATTCTATCGTATTCTAATCCAGTGATCCTTATATAGATAACGATATACTCGATCGTCCTTGGGCCTTGATAACCTATAAAATTTATTTTGGTAAAAGTGCAGTATACCTCGGTGAGATTTAAACCGACGGCGGCGACTTTGGCTAATGTGAAGTTTACGGGATGTTCTCGAAAATTGATTTTTTATATTGATACTTGTAGAATCGCGGATGGAATGGCCGAAAATGACGAAAAAAAAGTGCGGAAACAACGTTTAGCCCCATTTTGGGGCCCCGAAAGGTTGGAAATCCGTTTACTTAAAATGTGTTTTTTAGCCGGAAAAAAATAAAATGTGGTGATAATATGTATTCGTTTCACAAAACTCAATTGTTTAAATGTGTTTTTATAAAGATAGGACTTACGGATTGCTTAAAACTTCTACTTAAAGATTACGATTTTTGGCAGGTTAAGTTGTTGACAATTACTTCTTTTGTTGATTCATAGATATAACATAATGATACCAATAATACTATAATGGAATGTGATAACTGGTTCACAATTGCCCAGAACAAGAGATAGGCGCACCCTGGTGTCATTTCCAGGAGTAAAGTACCAACGCTCACTATAAATTAAAAAAAAAAAGAATATGTGATGGGAACATTGATTTCATTTTTCGTTTTTGTTAGATTAGTTGACAGCGTTATAAATTTAAAAACAATTATTAAATATGAAATTGGAGCAACAATCTAATTTCTCGTGTTTGTTATGCCGGGTTTATAAGACGTTTATTGTTTTTTAAAATATTGCTGCTGCCTCCTGGTGTACAGAAATTGAACCTTAAATTTGATTCAAAACCATGGTCCCTTAGCATCAATTGTGATATATCTATGAATAACAATGGAAGTAGGTGATAACATAACCTGTCAAAAATCGTAATATTTAAGTGAAAGTTTTAAGCAAACTGTAAGTCCTATCCTTATAAAAACACATTTAAACCATTTAGTTTTGTGAAACGAATACATATAATCACCACATTTTATTTTGTACACACCAAAAAACACTGTTGAAATACACCAATTTTCACCCTTTCGGAGCCCCCAAATGGGGCTAAACGTGGTTTCCGCACTTTTTTTTCGTCATTTTCGGCCATTCCATACGCGATTCCACAAGTATCAATATAAAAAATCAATTTTCGAGAACATCCCGTAAACTTCACATCGGCCGCGACTTTTCGGACGGTTTCCGAGTGTAATATAGTTTCCACGGATAAGCTAAAAGCTTAAATTTGAAGCCCCGATGAACGGGCCATCAGAAACAACAGTCGTTAATCGTGAAGGTGTTTGGGATTCTTGCATTCGTACAAAATAAGCCAGCCGGAGTACCGTTCATTAGATACCAACATACATCACAAACATCCGACTCGTAGTCTCCGGGTTTCAGACTTTGTCTCCAGGCTAAGGGTTGGCGTTACAATCTCTGAGTTATGATTAATAAACAAGTGTTTTTCTGTGCGGAGCTTCGTTGTAGAAAATAGCTAGTATCTATGTTGTTTGCCTTTTGACTTTGGGTGTTCCTATTTTGTATTTCCCGTAATTAACGCTTGTATTTACAATAGACATACAGAGAGTTTTATGTAACACCGAACATTTTCATAACGAAAATATTTCGTTTAAGTATACATATGCATTCATTGTACATTTTCCAACGCTCGGTTTATTGAGACAATTTAATTAGAACTTTAAACGAGTGTTTTCCACTCCCAGGCTAAGCATGAAGTAAAATTTCGAGTTTAGAAAAGCCTGAAAATTTGGTTTGGTCGCGTAGCGCGAAGCGCGGAGCGGCCAAACCAAATTTTCAGGCTTTTCTAAACTCGAAATTTTACTTCATGCGCCACCGGTACAAAACACTGACATATTACGAAGCTTAAAATACACCGCTAAACTTTACATTGAATCAGTGTTTTGTGCCGGTGGCGCATGAAGTAAAATTTCGAGTTTAGAAAAGCCTGAAAATTTGGTTTGGCCGCTCCGCGCTTCGCGCTACGCGACCAAACCAAATTTTCAGGCTTTTCTAAACTCGAAATTTTACTTCATGCTTAGCCTGGGAGTGGAAAACACTCGCTTAAAGCTTCATATTGATTTTTTTAATAAACCGAGCATCAGAATATGTGCAACGTGTGCATATGGATACTTCAAAGAAAAATTCTTGTTATGAAAATGTTTGGTGTTATTAGATTGAAATGTACTTTTAACGAGTGTCTCGACTCCCAGACTAAGCATGAAGTAAAATTTCGAGTTTAGAAAAGCCTGAAAATTTGGTTTGGTCGCGTAGCGCGTAGCGCGGAGCGGCCAAACCAAATTTTCAGGCTTTTCTAAACTCGAAATTTTACTTCATGCGCCACCGGTACAAAACACTGACATATTACGAAGCTTAAAATACACCGCTAAACTTTACATTGAATCAGTGTTTTGTACCGGTGGCGCATGAAGTAAAATTTCGAGTTTAGAAAAGCCTGAAAATTTGGTTTGGCCGCTCCGCGCTTCGCGCTACGCGACCAAACCAAATTTTCAGGCTTTTCTAAACTCGAAATTTTACTTCATGCTTAGCCTGGGAGTGGAAAACACTTGTTTAAAGCTTTAAATTGAATTCTCTAAATAAACCGAGCTTCGGAAAATGTACAACGTACGCATATGTATACTTAAAAGAAATATTCTCGTTATGAAAATGTTCGGTGTTAAATAAAACTCTTTGTATATCTCTAGAATAATGCCGGGTTTATAAGACGTTTAACGTTTAGTGATTATCAATTAGTGTTTAACGTTTAAGAAAATGATGCCGTTCATACGAGCGTAAAATCCGCCCCTCTATTAGACAGTCTCTGGGTGAGCAACTCTAGGAAGGTGCGAGCCCTAAGCCTAAAGCTTAATTTAACTCAAAATAATTTTAATTTTATATCCATTCAAACAAAACTTAAATAAACTCTGTGTTCATACATTTATTTCTTTAATCACACAGAATTTCAATCGATAGGAAATAAAATTAAAGTTAAATTATGCTCAAACAGCGTGCTAACCTACAATTTCTTTCTTTAATTAACAGTACAAAAAGCGGCGTTTCTTTTATTTTTTCCCTTTGTCATCCTTCTCGTCCTTCTTCTTATCCTTTAAACTGCCGACGGCCTGGCGTATGGCCTCCGATTGGGGATCAACGCCCGGCAGGTTCTCCAAAACGCTCTGTAGGAAAGCCGGATCGTTCATCACCTCTGAGTAATCCTCATCGCCCTCGACGTCCATCGCTTCCTCTTTCTTAACCGCCGCCTGAGCCGACGATTCTTCTATAACGAATAAGAATCAGTTAATTGTGGAGACTTCTACTTCGTTTTGTACGTGATTATTTAGACAAATAGGACACTTAAACTTTGATTGTATAACTGACACCCAATATAAACCTCAGCTATACAAAGTATTCGACGGGTCGTTTACTCAAGAAACTGCAAAACCAGGTATGTATTTATTTGCCTTTTTAAGTGAGTGTTTGGTACATAACCTCAAATACGGTCTTTCAAACAGTTTAATTTCCAAAAAATTGATTGATAAGGCTGATAAATGTTGAAAGTTCATATTCACTTTTATATAAATAAAACAATTTAAACACTTTCAAATATATATTGTAATTATAAATATAATTGGCAATTGGCAATTTCATTTATACTTATGTTTGAACGGTAACGTGACCGCCAGTCTAAGGTGTCAAATTGTTTAGAGGGAATGGCAAAGCTATACCGATGAGAGATAAATCTCGAAACGCGTCTATAGATGGCCTGAATAATTTGACCCAAATTGTTACATTTGCAGTAGGTTACTGTATGTAACAGCGGACACTTGTTGTATAATTCAATGTCTGTCAGGGTATTAGCCCGGGAAGTAGTTGTTTCAATAAGTGTTTGATATAGTCTTTGTAAGACTAACTTGTTGTAGATTGCGAAAAGAATCGCACTTTTAATGTTATATATTGTAATAACGCTACAATTGTTTCGCCACACTGTGGCTTCTTCAGGCGAAGAAATGATCATTTCTTCGCCTGAAGAAGCCACAGTGTGGCGAAACAATTGTAGCGTTATTACAATATATATTTGAAAGTGTTTAAATTGTTTTATTTATATATATATAATCAGTATTCCCTTTTACCATATGGTGTCGGGTTTGTTTAATTTATATAAAAGTTTAATTTCCACTGATATTCAGCCCGATTCCGTACACTGAATCTTAAAAAAGTCATAAGAAGCGGCTTGTGTAACATATAGGTTAACTAGGCGAGATATTAGTGACACCAAAAAAATTCAGGGAGTACCAGTACAGGACTGGTACTCCCGAAATTGGTCGTACGAATCGGTCTTGTGTAAACTGTCATTTAGGAATACCGGCCCTGATGAATAAGGATTTTTCGGACTCACGCGAGTCCTGCATGGACATCTGCATGGCGAACGCGATCTGCTCCTCCTCGGTCATGTTGGCAAAGTCGACGGACGGGGGGGCCGCCTTGGTCGCCGCAGCGGCCGCCGTCTCACCCTGCTCCATGGACATGGCGAGGGCACGCTCGAACAGCGCCTCCTCGCTGGTCTCCTCCTTGATGGCCGGGGGCACCGTCGAGTCGGTGGTTTGCTTCGCCCTCCTCGCCTCGTCCTCCTGCCGCTGGCGTTGCTCCTCCATCGAAACACGAAGAGCCTTAACAATAATAAAGAATGAAACAGCTTAAATATTAAAGACTTATTGTTTGCAGTTTGCAATATATGAACGAGGAATTCCACTCTCAGGATAAGCTTGAAATTAAATTTTAACTAGTAATTGATTTTAACCTACAAATAATCAATTCTAACCTACAAATAATTGATTCTAACCTACAAATAATTTATTTAACCTACAAATGATTGAATTTAACCTTCAAATAATTCATTTAACCTACAAATAATTGATTATAACCTACAAATAATTGATTATAACCTACAAATAATTTATTTAACCTACAAATAATTAATTCTAACCTACAAATAATTGATTCTAACTTACAAATAATTTATTTTATCAGTATATTTTGAACTTCAATTGAAATCGGTGTTTGTATGGTGGCGCATGAAGTAAAATTTCGAGTTTAGAAAAGCCTAATTTGGCTGGGTCGCTCCGCTTCGCTACGCGCCCCAGCCAAATTTTTAGGCTTTTCTAAACTCGAAATTTTACTTCATGCTTAGTCTGGGAGTGGAACCCCTCGTTAGAGGATCAATTAAAAACCTACAAATAATTAATTCTAACCTACAAATAATTAATTCCAACCTACAAATAATTAATTCTAACCTACAAATAATTTATTTTATCAGTATATTTTGAACTTCAATTGAAATCGGTGTTTGTACGGTGGCGCATGAAGTAAAATTTCGAGTTTAGAAAAGCCTAATTTGGCTGGGTCGCTCCGCTTCGCTACGCGCCCCAGCCAAATTTTTAGGCTTTTCTAAACTCGAAATTTTACTTCATGCTTAGTCTGGGAGTGAAATCCCTCGTTAGACGATCAATCAAAAACTTATCTTGGAGTTCTTTATTGTGATTAAACTTAACAAAGATCGACATAATAACTCATATAGGTTAGAAAAAAAGTTTCTTTCAATTAATAACTAGTAATATTGTTTCGATCTTTGCTGAGTTTAATTTAATTGAATTATTTGTAGGTTCAAATCAATTATTTGTAGGTTAGAATTAATTATTTGTAGGTTATTAATTGATCGGCTAACGAGGGGTTCCACTCCCAGACTAAGCATGAAGTAAAATTTCGAGTTTAGAAAAGCCTGAAAATTTGGCTGGGGCGCGTAGCGAAGCGGAGCGACCCAGCCAAATTAGGCTTTTCTAAACTCGAAATTTTACTTCATGCGCCACCGTACAAACACCGATTTCAACTTAAGTTTAAAATATACTGATTAAAATTAATTATTTGTAGGTTAGAATCAATTATTTATAGGTTAAAATAAATTATTTGAGTCGCCCATTTCCAAAAACCCCTAAATCCATGGATTTTGCGGTTTTTCTAAATAGAAGACTCATTTGTAGGTTAAATAAATTATGTAAAGTTAATTAACTTTACATAGTGTAATATGTTTCACCAAGTGCCAGATGAGAAATTTATTCAAGAAATTAAATAAATTATTTGTAGGTTAGAATTGAATATTTGTAGGTTATAATCAATTATTTGTAGGCTGTAGATTATTTATTTGTAGGTTAGAATTAATTATTGACCTTAGACTTATCGTTTGCAGTTTATACGAACATTATCGCAATTTTATATATTGTATTAACAAACAAGATTTAACCAACCTAACCCCCAAATTTTATGCAAACACACAGGATTTAACTAACCTAACCTACAAATGTGATGTAAACAAACAAAATTTACCCAACCTAACATAACAATTTGGGTGTGAACCAACAAGATTAAATCAACCTAACCTACAAATTTGATTAGACAAACAAGATTTACGTGTGTTCAAAAGCGTAAACGCCATCTAATGCCCATTAGCTTAAGTAGCATCGTCAACAGGATTTAACGATTCTAAATTCTGAATTTGATGTAAACAAACAGGATTCAACAAACATAACCTCAAAGATTAATATAAACAAACATAACCTGAAAGATTGATATAAACAAACATAACCTCAAACATTGATATAAACAAACAGGATTCAGCAAACATAACCTCAAAGATTGATGTAAACAAACAGGATTCAACAAACCTAACCTCAAAGATTAATATAAACAAACAGGATTCAACAAACATAACCTCAAAGATTAATATAAACAAACATAGCCTGAAAGATTGATATAAACAAACATAACCTTAAAGATTGATATAAACAAACAGAATTCAACAAACATAACCTCAAAGATTGATGTAAACAAACAGGATTCAACAAACCTAACCTCAAAGATTAATATAAACAAATATAGCCTGAAAGATTGATATAAACAAACATAACCTTAAAGATTGATATAAACAAACAGAATTCAACAAACATAACCTCAAAGATTGATGTAAACAAACAGGATTCAACAAACCTAACCTCAAAGATTAATATAAACAAACAGGATTCAACAAACATAACCTCAAAGATTAAAATAAACAAACATAGCCTGAAAGATTGATATAAACAAACATAACCTTAAAGATTGATATAAACAAACAGAATTCAACAAACATAACCTTAAAGATTGATATAAACAAACAGAATTCAACAAACATAACCTCAAAGATTGATGTAAACACACAGGATTCAACAAACATAACCTCAAAGATTAATATAAACAAACATAGCCTGAAAGATTGATATAAACAAACATAACCTTAAAGATTGATATAAACAAACAGAATTCAACAAACATAACCTCAAAGATTGATGTAAACAAACAGGATTCAACAAACCTAACCTCAAAGATTAATATAAACAAATATAGCCTGAAAGATTGATATAAACAAACATAACCTTAAAGATTGATATAAACAAACAGAATTCAACAAACATAACCTCAAAGATTGATGTAAACAAACAGGATTCAACAAACCTAACCTCAAAGATTAATATAAACAAACAGGATTCAACAAACATAACCTCAAAGATTAAAATAAACAAACATAGCCTGAAAGATTGATATAAACAAACATAACCTTAAAGATTGATATAAACAAACAGAATTCAACAAACATAACCTTAAAGATTGATATAAACAAACAGAATTCAACAAACATAACCTCAAAGATTGATGTAAACACACAGGATTCAACAAACATAACCTCAAAGATTAATATAAACAAACATAGCCTGAACGATTGATATAAACAAACATAACCTTAAAGATTGATATAAACAAACAGAATTCAACAACCATAACCTCAGAGATTAATATAAACAAACAGGATTCAACAAACATAACCTCAAAGATTAATATAAACAAACAGGATTCAACAAACATAACCTCAAAGATTAATATAAACAAACATAGTCTGAAAGATTGATATAAACAAACATAACCTTAAAGATTGATATAAACAAACAGAATTCAACAAACATAACCTTAAAGATTGATATAAACAAACAGAATTCAACAAACATAACCTCAAAGATTGATGTAAACACACAGGATTCAACAAACATAACCTCAAAGATTAATATAAACAAACATAGCCTGAACGATTGATATAAACAAACATAACCTTAAAGATTGATATAAACAAACAGAATTCAACAAACATAACCTTAAAGATTGATATAAACAAACAGAATTCAACAAACATAACCTCAAAGATTGATGTAAACACACAGGATTCAACAAACATAACCTCAAAGATTAATATAAACAAACATAGCCTGAACGATTGATATAAACAAACATAACCTTAAAGATTGATATAAACAAACAGAATTCAACAACCATAACCTCAGAGATTAATATAAACAAACAGGATTCAACAAACATAACCTCAAAGATTAATATAAACAAACAGGATTCAACAAACATAACCTCAAAGATTAATATAAACAAACATAGTCTGAAAGATTGATATAAACAAACATAACCTTAAAGATTGATATAAACCAGTGGTCTCCAAACTACGGCCCGCGGGCCAAATCCGGCCCGCGACTTGCATGAATCCGGCCCGCGATTGTTTGTATTTTTTTTTGTAAATGTCATATTTTGAAATATTGAAACAATTGTTCCTTAAATTTTTTCATAATTTTATAAAATTAATCGGATCTTGGCCGACTTTATTATGTAGAATTATATTTGTGGCCCACGAAGAAGATAGTATGGAGACCCAGGATATAAACAAACAGAATTCAACAAACATAACCTCAAAGATTGATGTAAACAAACAGGATTCAACAAACAACCTCAAAGATTAATATAAACAAGCATAACCTCAAAGATTAATATAAACAAACATAGCCTGAAAGATTGATATAAACAAACATAACCTTAAAGATTGATATAAACAAACAGAATTCAGCAAACATAACCTCAAAGATTGATGTAAACAAACAGAATTCAACAAACATTACCTCAAAGATTAATATAAACAAACAGGATTAAACAAACATAACCTCAAAAATTGATGTAAACAAACATAACCTCAAAGATTGATATAAACAAACAGGATTCAACAAACATAACCTCAAAGATTGATGTAAACAAATAAGATTTTACAAATATAACCTCCAAATTTCTTATGAAACACCAGTTTAAATTTGCATACAAATAAATACATTTTGAAATCGAAATAAACTCACCAAAGCCAATTCGGGATCCTCGTTGGGATCGACGCCGAACTCGAACCCGCTGCCGCCCAGCCCTGCCCCGCCCGACCCGTCCTCTCCCTGGATCACCGGCGAGGAGATCAACGCGTCTGATAAATGGGGGCCCGGCGGGACGGTCACCAAGTGGCTACCGCCGCCCTCTTTCCCGTTCAGCGTGTTGACGAAGGCGGTGAGCACCTTGGCGTTGGCCGTCTCCTCCCCGAAGCTGATCAGATCCACGTTAACCTTCTCCTTTTTCAACTTCTTCGCCAGCTTCACTAGCTCCTTCTCCTCGGCCTCGACGGGGCTCCCGACGAAAGCGACGATGCGCATCTTGTGGTTCTTACCCTGCCTGTGTTTCAACGCCAACTGTAACGATAAAAAGTAAACGGGAGGCCTATATATGAATGAATTCCAAAAAACCCCTAAATCTATTCGAAAACCATAGATTTTAGAGTTTATGCTCAAATAATTAATTCTAACCTACAAATAATTAATTTTAATCAATATATTTTGATCACTAGCTAAGCTAGCAACAAATGATTGATTATAACCTACAAATATTTAGTTCTAACCTACAAATGAATTTGAATTTAGAGGTTTTTGCTCAAATAATTAATTCTAACGTACAAATAATTGATTCTAACCTACAAATAATCCATTTTGATCAATACAGTTTGAAGTTTAATTGAAATCGGTGTTTGTACGGTGGCGCATGAAGTAAAATTTCGAGTTTAGAAAAGCCTAATTTGGCTGGGTCGCTTCGCTGCGCTACGCGCCCCAGCCAAATTAGGCTTTTCTAAACTCGAAATTTTACTTCATGCTTAGTCTGGGAGTGGAACCCCTCGTTAGAGGATCAATTAAAAACCTACAAATAATTAATTCTAACCTATAAATAATTTATCTAACCTACAAATAATTAATTCTAACCTATAAATAATTTACTTAACCTCCAAATAACTAATTCCAACCTATAAATAATTTATTTAACCTACAAATAATTAATTCTAACCTATAAATAATTTATTTAACCTACAAATAATTAATTCTAACCTACAAATAATTCATTTTGATCAATACAGATTAAAGTTTAATTGAAATCGGTGTTTGTACAGTGGCGCATGAAGTAAAATTTCGAGTTTAGAAAAGCCTAATTTGGCTGGGTCGCTCCGCTGCGCTACGCGCCCCAGCCAAATTTTCAGGTTTTTCTAAACTCGAAATTTTACTTCATGCTTAGTCTGGGAGTGGAACCCCTTGTTAGAGGATCAATTAAAAACCTATAAATAATTAATTCTAACCTATAAATAATTTATTTAACCTACAAATAACTAATTCTAACCTACAAATAATTGATTCTAACCTACAAATAATTCATTTTAATCAATATATTTCGAACTTCAATAAAAAATCGTTAAACTGAAAGAAACTTTTTTTCTAACCTATACGAGTTATTGTTGCGGTTTGTTCAGGTTCATTACAATAAAGAACACTTCAGGATAAGTTTTCGATTGACCGTCTAACGAGGGATTCCACTCCCAGACTAAGCATGAAGTAAAGTTTCGAGTTTAGAAAAGCCTGAAAATTTGGCTGGGGCGCGTAGCGCAGCGGAGCGACCCAGCCAAATTGGGCTTTTCTAAACTCGAAATTTTACTTTATGCGCGACGCGTATAAAACACTGATTTCTATTAAGTTTAAACTATACCGCTTAGTTTAAACTTCACTGGAAATCAGTGTTTTATACGCGTGGAGCATGAAGTAAAATTTCGAGTTTAGAAAAGCCTAGTTTGGCTGGGTCGCTCCGCTGCGCTACGCGCCCCAGCCAAATTTTCAGGCTTTTCTAAACTCGAAATTTTACTTCATGCTTAGTCTGGGAGTGGAACCCCTTGTTAGAGGATCAATTAAAAACCTATAAATAATTAATTCTAACCTATAAATAATTTATTTAACCTACAAATAACTAATTCTAACCTACAAATAATTGATTCTAACCTACAAATAATTCATTTTAATCAATATATTTCGAACTTCAATAAAAAATCGTTAAACTGAAAGAAACTTTTTTTCTAACCTATACGAGTTATTGTTGCGGTTTGTTCAGTTTTATTACAATAAAGAACACTTCAGGATAAGTTTTCGATTGTTCGTCTAACGAGGGATTCCACTCCCAGACTAAGCATGAAGTAAAATTTTGAGTTTAGAAAAGCCTGAAAATTTGGCTGGGGCGCGTAGCGCAGCGGAGCGACCCAGCCAAATTAGGCTTTTCTAAACTCGAAATTTTACTTCATGCGCCACCGTATAAACAGCGATTTCAATTAAAGTTCAAAATATATTGATCAAAATGAATTATTTGTAGGTTAGAATCAATTATTTGTAGGTTAGAATTCATTATTTGTTGGTTAGAATCAATTATTTGTAGGTTAGAATTAATTATTTGTAGGTTAAATAAATTATTTGTAAGTTAGAATTAATTATTTGAGTCGCCTATTTCCAAAAACCACTAAATCCATGGTTTTCAAATGGATTTAAAGGTTTTTGGAAATAAGCAACTCATTTTGTAACGTGCCGTTATATATACTACCCCGTATACCGCATTAACCTATCATAGGCAACCCAATATACCTCACTATCCTATCATAGACTATATACATCCCTTTTTCACATACATGCCTATCCTAATATAATACTCAATTTCCACCTCCAACATTTTGTTCCACCTCTTTTCCTTTCGAGTTTTTCACTAAATCCACTCCTATATAAACAGGTTACACTCGCCTTTTTGGTAGTAGTTCACAACGGTTCGTGCGCCACACCACACCTTCATCTCATCCATTTTCACGGTTAGTGCACCACACTCGCCATCATCATCATCGGCGTGCAGCCGTTGTGGGTGTCGACTTTGGTCTTCCCTGGAAGATCCGATGGCACCCGGAAGAACTACCACCAACCAACCCCAATGATAACCACTTTCGAAGTGGAGGTTCTGGAAAGGACTTCGATTTTGAATTTTGCGACAGGGATATGTGAAAGCATACTCCCAAAAAGATACCAATTTTAAAAATTGGAATTAATTCGCTGATTCCCACTGAATCGGCAAAAGCTAACTTGGAATAACCGGAAGGTTGAAACATTTTAACAACTGGAAAGAAACAGAAAAAACCTTTTTGGTCAGACGGCGGATCTCAGTGGTTGACACGAGTTCCGCTTAAAGCCCCAGTGATTGACACGGGTCCCGCCTAGTCTCCGAAGCCGAAGATCCGAGAAGCCTAGCAGTTAGGGTAAGCCGAGACGGCGTTGTGCCGTGACTCTTCCGTTCGCCGTTCCCTAATTGATATTCGTTATTTGAACACTATTTTATTTGTTTATATTTTCCAGAATTGTCATTTTATTTACTTTATATTATTGTTCGGTACAAACAAGCGGTTTTTCAATCGGTTGGCAACATATTCTTCTTTCCATATTTTCACCCTTTTTTGCCGAGCACAACTCCCCACCCCATCCTTGTTCGATCCGCTGATCGAGTGAGGGACTCGTAAAAACACAGTCACACGCGACGGTCGATCTCGCGCCACCCTGGCGATTCTGTGAAGTAGTGCCGATCGTGCCAATCACCCCGAACCGGAAGCTGTAAGGACTCGGAGCTTGACACCCAAAAGGTCAGATCCCTTTTCTATTCCCTTACATGTTCTCCGACTTTGTTGTCGGCCGCCGCAAAAAAACCGCTACGCGTTTTACGGCAGCTCACGCTGCGAGTTACCAGACTCCGTAGGGCACAAACACCCCCCTTCATACAGTTATATAATATCAGAATCCCGGTAAACCAAGACGGCATTGTGTCTCTGGGTTTCCGTCTGCCGGACTTTGTTAAAATATTCTTAGTTACGTTATTTATAAAAATAAATAAAGGGATTATTGCTTTATTTATTTTTATGCCCGTTGTATGTTAAATTATATTGTTTTATTTTTTTTTGATTTTGATAATAAATCTATTATTATATTAAATGTTTGTTGTTTCCGTCTACACTTCAGTGTAGTGGCGCCCGAGTTAAACGAAACCAATCTCTTATATCCAAACTCCACTGAGCTCTCGAAATACACAAAAAAGTGTTACACTTTGTAGGTTAGAACTTAATATTTGTAGGTTATAATCAATTATTTGTAGCTTAGTTAGCGATCAAAATATTGATTAAAATGAATTATTTGTAGGTTAGTATTAATTACTCATATATTTCTATGTTATTGTATAGGAAAAGATGCTAAATAAAGATTATTATTGTTACCTAACCTAACTGTCAAACTACGTACGTGCGCTATCCTGATCCCGGTGTGCAGATTAATATCGCCCTGCGGTTGGACCTGGTGCAGCTTCGACAGGATCCTCCCGACGTCGCTCGTGAGAGTTGCGAGGACCTCCACGCTAGAAGAGGAGTTTCTAGATAAACGTGCGAGATTTTTTTTTTATAAGACACACGGATAACGAAAAGAAAAGGGTGAATTACTCACTTGGCCAGGGTGAGCAGCCCGACGTTATTCTCGGGGTTCGAGCGAGTCTTCGAGTGGCAGACCAGATTGACGGCGTCCTGCTGCGCCTGCAGCCTCGTCGGCAGGAAGTCCCCGTTACGCATGTAATCGCTGTTATCGACACTTTAAGAAAGAAAAAGTTAACGATTGGAGACTTTTACATTGTTATAAATACATCATAATTTACCAATGAAACTTTTAACTTTCCCCCGTATGTAATACAAAGGGAAAGTATTGTTTTCGTGAAAATTTTTGAATCAAAAATTTTTGCGGAAATATCCGTTTTGGGGTCCCCTGAGTCGAATAAGACCATTTTTGAAAAATGTCGGTGTGTCTGTGTGCGCTGTACCGCAAAAACCGCTAAAGATATCGAGATGAAACTTGAAACTTAAGCTTTTTGTTACAATCGGAAGAACTGAAAAGCTTTTGGTGAAAATCGGAAAACCGGAAGTGCTACTTTTCTCTTAGCGTTTTTCAGGATTTTCAGATTTTTTCAATAAATGTTCATCAAACAAAAAATTCTTTCAAATAAAAGTTGTAGATAATAACAAAATGAAGATGTATTGTTCACTTACTTTTTGTCATAGCACTCTTAGTTTTTGAGATATTTCAAAAGTTGTGTTTTATCTATAGTTTGTTTAAAAACTAGAAGGAGTAAGTGCCAAAGCCCAATTTACACTATAAAAGTTCCCAGAAATTTCACTAGATAAATTTGGCGGCAATTTTAAATAATTTCATAATTACTCTTTAAATAAACTCAAATATCCATTTTGTACTTCTTAATTGTGGTTAACTATTTTCTTTTTTCGAATCACGAATACAAATCATTCAAGAATAAATTTGATTTAATGTTTTTTTTGCAACCATTAATATATAAATATCGTTACCAGTTGTTTCAACAAAAATATTCAAAACCTAATTATTTATTATTACTACTGTACATCGTTGAAAAGAGATTAAATATTTGACTCCCTGTTACTCTGGTTAAAGATGTATTTGTGTGTTTCTGAACTCCACTTCAAATCAGTGTTTTGTACGCGTGGCGCATGAAGTAAAATTTCGAGTTTAGAAAAGCCCGAAAATTTGTCTCGGGTCGCTGCGCGACCCTCGACAAATTTTCATGGGGCTTTTCTAAACTCGAAATTTTACTTCATGCTTAGTCTGGGAGTGGAAAACACTCGTTTAAAGCATCAAATTTTTAAAGTTCAATTTAAAGCTTTAAACAAGTGTTTTCCACTCCCAGACTAAGCATGAAGTAAAATTTCAAGTTTAGAAAAGCCCCGTGAAAATTTGTCGAGGGTCGCGCAGCGACCCGAGACAAATTTTCTGGGCTTTTCTAAACTCGAAATTTTACTACATGCGCCACGCGTATAAAACACTATAATATTGTCAAATTTATGTATATTCAAACTTCACTTAAAATCTATGTTTTATACGCATAGCGCATGAAGTAAAATTTAGAGTTTAGAGAAGCCCAGAAAATTTGTCTCGGGTCGCTGCGCGACCCTCGACAAATTTTCACGGGGCTTTTCTAAACTCGAAATTTTACTTCATGCTTAGCATGGGAGTGGAAACACTCGTTCAAAACTTTAAATTGAACTCTATTATAAAATTTTATTATTTGATGCATATAATAATAATAATAATATAATTTATTTCCATTTGTAAATTACATACAGTTGTTCATCACTAAACAATACATGCATTCAAAAGGAAAACGTCATAATCCAGCTGAAGGGTGTAAACTAAAATGTACCTATTTGAATATAAACAATAATTAGACATAGACAATTTCTTTAAACAAAAAATTCTTCAATTGTATATAAACTTTTTTCAAGCAATAATTTTTTAAGTTTTCGTTTGAAAATTATAAGAGATGCACTGTCTTTAATTTCATGAGGCAAACAGTTATAGATTTTGGAACCGTTATAAATGATCCCCTTTTTAAATAGGGTGGTTTTATGAGCTGGTGGTTGAAGGTGATTTTTATATCTGGTAGGGTAGTTGTGTTGCGCTGATGGAAATAGATGAGTGTTTTGTCGAACAAATAAGGCTACTTCATATATATACGTTGAAGCTAATGTTAAAATACCGCAATCTTTGAAACCTTGGCAACAAGAGTCCATAGGCTTTATAGAACTTAGTGCTCTGACGACACGTTTTTGAATCACGAATAGACGTTGAAATAACAGTTTTTTACAGCGTCCATATTGCATTATCCCATAGCGCATATGGGAATGAAAATAGGCATAATATGCGGTCAATGTAATGTGTTTTGAGCACTTTTTATTTATCGATTTAATTAGAAAGCATATTCTACTCAGTTTCACTGCTAAAGTTTCAATATGCTGTTCCCAGCTTAGTTTGAAGTCGATAGTAAGTCCTAATAAGTTCATCATAGTTGATATTAGTGTATCTTGGCCATCCAATAGGAAATTTGTTGGTACCTCCAAATTGGATCTCCCGTTTCTAAATAAGACACAGCATGTCTTATCTGAATTTAGAGTTAATTTGTTTTTTTGGCACCATGTCTTTATTTGCAAGTAAGTGTATTGCGTTTCAACTATGATTTGATCGACTCTTTGACCACTGATAATAGCGGTCGTATCATCAGCATACACGACCATACCACTTGACTGCATATTATGCCTACAACTCACAATATCGTTTATGAAGATATTAAATAAAATTGGTCCTAAAATGGAGCCCTGAGGGACCCCCATTTCAACGGGGAGTGGCGTTGAAGTCCCATTGCCGTATGATACTGATTGTACTCTTTCACTAAGATATGATTTTAGTAATTGCAGACATACACCTCTAATACCATATCTTTCTAATTTCAATAAAAGTATACTATGACTAACCGTATCGAATGCTCTAGTCAAATCTATAACCAAGCCCATTGCGCATTCACGCTCATCAATTGTTTTTCTGATATTACTAAGAGCTGCAGTTAAAGCGGTGTCTGTATTTTTTTGTTTTTGAAAACCATGTTGCATATCTGTTATAATATTATTTTTAACACAAAAGTCATTTAGCCGTATATTTATAGCTTGCTCCAATATTTTCGAAAATACCGGCAAAATGCAAATAGGTCTGTAATTTTCTATTTTGTTAGGTGAATCCTTTTTAAACAAAGGTTTAACTTTAGCTTTTTTTAAACAGGTGGGAAACAGACCTGTGTCAATTACTCGATTAAATAAATATTTTAATGGTGTGGCTAGTGGAACAATGGCATGTTTTATTATGTTAGGTGAGAGATCATCAATATCTGTACTGGTACTATTGTTCATTTTCATAGTTATATCTATAATTTCCTTTTCTGATACAGGAAACAAGAAAATAGAACTGTTGTTCCATTTAATCGCTTTGCAGATGAAATCTGTGTCAATAGATACGCTATCCAATTCTTGACTTAATTTTATAGGAATGTCTGTGAAATAATTATTGAAGGTCTCTGCGGCCTCTTCTTCCGAAAGCATAGAACCATTGTGTTCAATGGTTTCAGTGCTTCTAGATTTACAGTTTTGATTCGACTTAATTATGCTCCAAATTGATTTAGATTTATTCTTTGCATTGGTAACTTGTGTGTCATAGAACGCTCTACTTGACAAATTCATTTTATTTTTAAGATCAGCTTTTAGTTGCTTACTATATTTTTTAAACATTGGGTATTTAGTTGCCAACTCTGCAAAGGCATTAAACCTGTCTCTAGCTTGAATAATGTCGGCAGTAATCCACATGTCTGTTTTAGGTTTGGTTTTATGTAGAACTTTTTTTAATGGAAAACATTGGAAATAATGCGATTTAACAATATTTACAAAATGTTCAAATGACTTGTCCACGCTCATGGAATTGAAGACAGTATTCCAGTCTTGTAAACCTAGAGACTCAATGAATATATTAATATTTGTCTGACTGAAAAAACGTTTATATGTACAATTTTTGATTAAATTCTGTATTGTGGAGGCTTCTACTTCGTTATACATGTTAATTACACAATGAAACACTTTTAACTTTGTTTGTATAAAACGTGTTATACAAACAAAGTTAAAAGTGTTTCATTGTGTAATTTTTGATTAAACTAGTTGTAATTTCTAATTTTATTATTTGTGAGCTGTGATCGGAGAGATGAAAATTTTTACAAAGGATTGATGAAATAGCTGTGTTACAATTTGTGAATATATTGTCAATACATGTATTGGTATTGTTATAATAAACTCGAGTTGTTTCATTGATTGTGGGAGATAAATTAAAACATAACATGGTATCTAACAACTCCATTTTAAGAGAAGATTGTTCCATAATATTAATATTGAAATCTCCCCCTATGATATTATATTTGTTACAGTCTATACTATTTAAAATATTCTTATGCTATTTGATATCTCACCTACTGCACCAACAATGTCTGATACAACAGCAGTCATTTTCATATGTGGATCATCTGTTATCATCTGCTTATACATATTTATTATGCACTGTTTTTCAGACAGATATAAATGACCCAAATCCAACTTTTTACGCCTTTTTGGAGGTGAAGGTGATATTATCACCGAGCTTGTACTGGGTCCATAATCCATCACGACAATATAAACAAAACTAACTTTTTACTATGCCAAAGAAACACCGCACAAAAGGTTATTACGAAACAGACAAAGTTGCAACTCGGTAACGCATCGAATTAAGGTTATGTCAACTGTTGCGTCTAATAATGACGTAATTAGCATAGTGTAAAATGGGCGCGCTCTCGGCCAATCAGAGTTGTAGGTTTTGGCGCGTGAAATTCAAAACGCTCCTCCTAGTTATTAAACAGGTTATAGTTATTGAGGACCACTTTGTAATATGTTATAAAAAGAAGAACGTTCTTCGGGAACTTTCAAACACAATTTTCTACAAGGTGATTCATTAGCCTCTTTACAAACTTTAAAAAGTAATTTAATACGCAATTTACGGGGGAAAGTACTATGATGGACACATCACCACTTTTAACTTTGTATAACTGAAACTGTCTTAGTTAAACAAAGTTAAAAAGTGTGGAGAAACAAATGAAAGGCACAGGATCTTGAATATTTTGAAACCGGAACCAAGCCCAAACGTGCTCGAAACAAA
This sequence comes from Philonthus cognatus, assembly GCA_932526585.2. Classification (NCBI taxonomy): domain Eukaryota; kingdom Metazoa; phylum Arthropoda; class Insecta; order Coleoptera; family Staphylinidae; genus Philonthus; species Philonthus cognatus. The sequence continues at coordinate 54,762,766 of OW052249.1, read as the reverse complement.
CAAATCCAAAGTCGGTGCATGAGAAAAACTTACCGTTTGCTCACAATTCACATTCCAAGTTTCAATTTTGAGGTTATAATTAATCCGATTTTCGACTAAATAAGCACATTACGAGGATAAATCGCACACATGATGAAATTATCTTCAAATTTATGACGAAAGTCACCAAATTCCTAGTGTTGTTTTCATTTACACGACAAATATCTCGATTTTAATTTCACATATTAAACAAACCCTAGCTATAATTAATTTATAAACAATTGGGATTAGCATTACTTTGTTATTTAAAAACAATTATCGTTTCCACAAAGAGCAACCGTGATTATTAACAAAAAAATAAGCCTTGTCATCCAACTTTAATTTCTAGGCTAACCTGCTTTATTTTTTCAAGTTTAAAAAACCCCACGAATGAAAACGCTGTCCATTTTTAGCTAATCACAAACTTACCATATCATGGTACTTTCCAACACCATCTCGACCGATTTTTCGATTAATTTCCACTTGCTTAATGAAACTGATTAATTGCAAAACCCGATCTTTGTTGTGCTTTTCACTTTTTACGGGCGATCGACGCTCGCGCCGCCCGCGGTTAATTGCTTGAATTCTTACCTTGTTAAATTGCGAATAGATGGAGCTAGTAGTAAGCGAGGAGCGCTATCTACTATAATTTAGATCAGTGATGGGGAAACTACGGCCCGCGGAAAGGTTTAATCCGACCCGTTTAAGAGTGCCGTCGTGAGAATGTTTGAACGCGTTCTTACTTCGTAATGTGACGACCCGCATAAAAACTACCTACCACCGATTAAGCATTATTCTTTGGCCCGCTACGATTGTCTGGTTATTACAAATGGCCCGTTTTAAAAAAAGTTTCCCCACCACTGATTTAGATGAAAGAATATTCAAGTTGGCGTTCATTCACGTCATTACTAGTTTTCAAATACACTAATAGGTAGCGCTGTAAATAATCTCTTGGAAGTAAAATTCATGTTGCTAATTTAAAACAATATATAAACAACTTCAAGTTTCGTTATCCCTTTCCTTTCCTCGGGGATAACGAAACTCTATTTATTTAACTATTTATTAAACTATATAAAATTACTGAGACTGGTCAACAGGGTCTAGTAGTCGAGGCCATAAATTACGCAGAAGAAGAAGAAGAACTTCAAGTTTGTAACTTCAAATTCACGTTTTTTTTTTGTAAGTGTTTATTTTAGAATAATTTAAGAAAGAAATGGATGATTCTCTGCAAGATTTAGCAGGAGAATTCGACGGGTCGTTTACTCAAGAAACCGCAAAACCAGGTATGAATTTATTTGCGTTTTTAACTGAATGTTTGGTACATAACCTCAAATAGTCTTTTAAACAGTTTAATTTCACTTCCAAGATTGTCCAAATTGATTTTATGATGTTGAACATTCTCATCAGATTTAGTTACGTGTAATTCTTTAATGAGAAACAAATCCTTTTTTTAATTTAGTAATTGTTTTAAATTTCCGCAAACAGTCGAGAAAACGAGCTCCTCAGAGGAGGGTACGGAATATTTCCGGCCTGTTAACAGACAGACTGACTCAGGCTAGATTGACTGTAGGGCAAAAGGAACCCACTCTTAGCTGCTGTGACGTGCGCAACGTAGGCGGAAGGGTTGTAAGGTCCTTACACGTGTTACCCCACGTTCTTAATTGGGTTCAGAGGTTTCTGGCAGGCGATCACTACACACATGCGGCTGATCACGAATAAAGTTAATAATGCGTTCTACAAAACTATCGACGTCACTAATACTCAGATGCCCTTTACACTCCTCAACAATAACATATAGAGCGCCAAGCCTTCCCTACTTGACTTCAAAAGACGATCACATTAAAGTCACATGCGTTTCACGTCCACCATCTTCCGTGACTTCTTTGCACCTCTCACGTGCTCGCTGTGCACAACTGTGGGTAACAATTAATACCCTAACTCAGTGATTCACAAACTGTGCGCTGATACATTAATGATGCTAGGAAACAAAAAAGTTTGGTAACCACTGCCCTAACTTATAAATTATTAGTGCCTTAATTATTATCTTAATAAATAACTTTATATAAATGAAATTGCCAATTCTTGGTTGCAGAATACTTCAAACATTAAAAGTGCCGAGATTCTTTTCGCAATCTACAACAACTTAGTCTTACAAAGACTATATCAAACACTCATTGAAACAACTACTTCCCGGGCTAATACCCCGACGGACATTGAATTATACAACAAGTGTTTGCTGTTACATACAGAATAATTTGACCCAAATTGTTACATTTGCAGTAGGTTACTGTATGTAACAGCAAACACTTGTTGTATAATTCAATGTCCGTCGGGGTATTAGCCCGGGAAGTAGTTGTTTCAATGAGTGTTTGATATAGTCTTTGTAAGACTAACTTGTTGTAGATTGCGAAAAGAATCGCACTTTTAATGTTTAAATAACTTTGTTATAAAACACCCAATCACAGCCGATTTTACTCATCGTCGTTTGTTTTCGACGTTTCTTTGGATTCCAGAAAAGCCTGTAACGGACGCGGGAACCTCTGCGCCGACGAAAGCTCTTAAAAGCAGCGGTTCGCTTCTGGTCAATCCGAAACAGCGGGGAAATCCGATACTCAAGTCGATCACGAACGTCCCCTGGGAGTTCGACGAGATCGTCCCGGACTACCAGATGGGCCCCCAGGTTTGCGCCCTGTTCCTCTCGCTGCGCTACCACAATTTGAATCCCGATTACATCCACGAGAGGCTGAAGTTGCTCGGACGGATGTACGAGCTTAGAGTTTTGTTAGTGCAGGTAAATATTTATACAGTTTTTAAACTCGGAGAATAAGTTAGGTTAGAAAATAAATTACTAATAAAACTAATAAATGTGCCGAACTCTTACCTTGTTGAATTACGAAATTCAAGAATATGAATGAATGAGTACTGAACACAAATTCATATCCTTGATATTAGTGTAGTCAGCTAAGTTTAAGTTAGGTTTGTGTTGCTTTGCCAAATCAAGTTCGTTTAGCTTAGTTTAGGTTATGTTAAGTTGGGTTAGGTTTGTGTTGCTTTGTCAAATCAAGTACAGTTAGCTTAGTTTAGGTTTTGTAAAGTTGGGTTAGGTTTGTATTGCTTTGTCAACTCAAGTACGGTTAGTTTAGTTTAAGTTATGTTAAGTTGGGTTAGGTTTGTGTTGCTTTGTCAAATCAAGTACGGTTAGCTTATTTTAGGTTATGTTAAGTTGGATTAGGTTTGTGTTGCTTTGTCAAATCAAGTACGGTTAGTTTAGTTTAAGTAATGTTAAGTTGGGTTAGGTTTGTATTGCTTTGTCAAATCAAGTACGGTTAGCTTAGTTTAAGTTATGTTAAGTTGGGTTAGGTTTGTGTTGCTTTGCCAAATCAAGTTCGGTTAGCTTAGTTTAGGTTATGTTAAGTTGAGTTAGGTTTGTATTGCTTTGTCAAATCAAGTACGGTTAGCTTAGTTTAAGTTATGTTAAGTTGGGTTAGGTTTGTGTTGCTTTGTCAAATCAAGTACGGTTAGCTTAATTTAGGTTATGTTAAGTTAGGTTAGGTTTGTGTTGCTTTGTCAAATCAAGTACGGTTAGCTTAGTTTAAGTTATGGGTTAATTATGTGTTGCTCGATGGATTAAAGGTTGATATAAAAGATCCGCATCACGTTTTGAAGAACCTGACGCGCATCTGTATTCTGGCGGACATGACGCTGATCCTGGCGTGGAGTCCCGATGAGGCGGGGAAAATAATCGAAACTTATAAGATTTACGAGAAGAAACCGGCCGATAAAATTATGGAACGGAGTGAATCGTCTCCGCAATTAAAGGTAATTATTATGTTATTAGGGGGTTTTAGTCTATCGTTTTATGAAATGACGCTAACGTCTACGGTGGCTTAAGTGGGTGCAGCTGACGCTGACCTTCCGCCAAACAATTCATAATTATTAATCCTGGGCCCAGTTGCACCAGAAAACATTAAATCGGTTCATCTCTGAGCTCGAGTTCAAAGTGACATTAGAACAGTAGGAACTGTAATCTTGAACTCAAGTTCAGCGATGAACCAGTTCAACGTTTTCTGGTGCAACTGGGCCCAGGATTAAGAATTGTTTGGTGGAAGGTCAGCGTCAGCCGTACCCATTTGCGTTACCAGGTAACAAGCAGGATTAAGGATTGTTTGGCGGAAGGGGAGCGTCAGCCGTCGGCCGCAGTCGGGCCCATTGTAGTTCCTCTCCCCTGATAGTTAGACCCACTCCGCACTGTCGGCAATTGCAGGTGACCATTGCCATCCGGGTTCTTCACTGCTTTGTTACTGTACTTCGCAAAACGATAAACTAAAACTTTCTATTGTACAGGGTGGGGCATAGGAACCAAGTGTTTTTGGTTTGGGTAGTACTCGGGCCATTAGAAAAGGGAGGGGCGCGCGGTTTATTACAATCCATTCCTCGATTCGAAGCATTTCACTTTCTCAGTTGCCATTTGCCAACATGGAGCGGTGGACGCTAGAGCAACGCATGTTCGTATGATTGTTTTGTTCGAAGTGGCGAGTCGGTGACTGCAGTACAGCGTGAATTTCGCAGAAGATTTAATATCCACCGTAACGACTCTGTTCCTGCCCGAGACACCATCTTACGCTGGGCCAATAACCTTCGAACAGAAGGTTCAATAATGAAAAGAAAGCCGCCCGGTCATCAACGTACTGTGCGTACTCCTGAGAACATTGAAAGGGTGAGACAAGCATTACTGCGAAGCCCATGCCGCTCTGCATGTCGACATTCAGCTGCACTTCAAATCAGCAATCGCACTGTACGACGGATTTTGCATGGTGAATTACATTTTCACCCATACAAAATAGCGGTTGCGCAACAATTAAATGTAAGAGATTACGCCCAACGGTTGAATTTCGCACAACAAATGCTTCAACTTTTTGAGGAGAATGAAAACATGTTGTTAGTAATGAGTGATGAAGCCCATTTCCACCTTGATGGGACCGTCAATAAACAAAATTGCCGGTACTGGGCTGACGAGAATCCACGACAGTTACATGAGATGCCATTGCATAGTCCTAAGGTAACAGTTTGGTGTGCGGTGGGAAAATTAGGCATCATTAGCCCATATTTTTTTGAAGAAAATGGGGTCACCGTCACAGTAACATCTGAGCGTTGCATTCATATGGTGAATACCTTTTTCATACCTGAATTGCAAAGAAGAGGTGTGAATATTCAAAATTTGTGGTTCCAACAAGATGAGGCCACGGCACACACCGCCAGAGCATCTATGGCTGTTCTTCGCCGCCTGTTTCCAAATCGTGTAATTTCGAGATTTGGTGACGTTTTGTGGCCTCCTCGGTCTCCCGACTTATCGATTTGTGATTTTTTTCTATGGAGGTACCTTAAGTCACATGTTTACGAGGCTAAGCCCCGTATGTTAGACGAATTGAAGGAAGCGATTCGTCATGAAATCTCCCTAATCAACAGAGACATGCTGGAAAGAGTGGAGGGCAATTTACGTAAACGGCTGCAACAGTGTATCAATGAAAACGGACATCATATGCCAGATGTAATTTTCCGTACTTGAATATTTCAAAATGCTTTATTATTAGCTATGTTGTACTACCAACAATTTTTTTTAGAGTAAAAAATAATAGTTTTATTATTATTTCTAAAACACTTGATTCCTATGCCCCACCCTGTATAACAAAAGACGCTAATTACACATTTTTATTATTATTAAAGATAACCGGCGGCGGCGGCTCGCAGCCTAATTTCAGGGTAGGCCCGTGACCCAAGGTAATATGTATCTGTTATTGAAAGGTGACTTTGTTGTGCAATTCCTCGTCTTCATAAAGCGCGATCCCAACCTCAACTTTTGTGTGCTTTGGCGCTGTGGCCTACCCTGAAGTTAGGCTGTGAGCCGTCGCTGATAACCAGGGCCGAAATCTAAGGCCCCAACCAGATTATATTTTGAAGGCTCGGGGGGCATTCGCCCCTCTTCGACTGTAATAATTAATCCTTATCATAATTCATTGCGTTTGTGATTTTAGCTGGTGCAAGCTTTAACGTCGATCAAGCCGGTGAACAAAACGGACGCGATGACCCTGGCGGGCCGGTTCAAGACTCTGGCGGGGATCGCGAGGGCCTCCGAGGGCCAGCTGTCGGACTGCCCGGGGTTCGGGGCGAGGAAGGCGAAGCGGCTGCACCAGACGCTGCACGAGGATTTTAAAAAAGGAAAAGCGATCAATTGAAGGTTGGAGAATCGTAAAAATATGCACTCGCCAGTGGAGATTTTTACGGAAACAGCTCAAGTGGTCAACGAGATCGGAATAGGAAAATATTAAAATCAAGTTTGTCACTCGTGAAATTAACAAACAACAAAACAATTGAGAAAGATCTTTAAGAAAAAGTAAGCTAGCTACAAATAATTGATTATAACCTACAAATATTTAGTTCTAACCTACAAATGAGTCGTCTATTTCCAAAAATCTTTAAATCCATTTGAAACCTCTAAATCTATGATTTAGAGGTTTTTTCTCAAATAATTAATTCTAACCTACAACAAATAATTGATTCTAACCTACAAATAATTCATTTTAATCAGTATATTTTGAACGTCAATTGAAATCGGTGTTTGTACGGTGGCGCATAAAGTAAAATTTCGAGTTTAGAAAAGCCTAATTTGGTTTGGCCGCTCCGCGCTTCGCGCTACGCGACCAAACCAAATTTTCAGGCTTTTCTAAACTCGAAATTTTACTTCATGCTTAGTCTGGGAGTGGAACCCCTCGTTAGAGGATCAATTAAAAACCTACAAATAATTAATTCTAACCTATAAATAAATTACTTAACCTACAAATAATGAATTCTAACCTATAAATAAATTACTTGACCTACAAATAATTAATTATAACCTATTAATAAATTATTTAACCTACAAATAGTTAATTCTAACCTACAAATAATTCATTCTAACCTACAAATAATTCATTTTGATCAATACAGTTTAAAGTTTAATTGAGATTGATGTTTTATACCGGTGGCGCATGAAGTAAAATTTCGAGTTTAGAAAAGCCTAATTTGGCTGGGTCGCTCCGCTGCGCTACGCGCCCCAGCCAAATTTTCAGGCTTTTCTAAACTCGAAATTTTACTTCATGCTTAGTCTGGGAGTGGCACCCCTCGTTAGAGGATCAATTAAAAACCTACAAACAATTAATTCTAACATATAAATAATTTATTTAACCTACAAATAATTAATTCTAACCTATAAATAATTTACTTAAGCTACAAATGATTAATTCCAATTTATTTAACCTACAAATAATTAATTCTAACCGATAAATAATTTACTTAACCTACAAATAATTAATTCCAGCCTATAAATAATTTATCTAACCTACAAATAATTAATTCTAACCTATAAATAATTTACTTAAGCTATAAATAATTAATTCCAACCTATAAATAATTTAATAACCTACAAATAATTAATTCTAACCTATAAATAATTTACTTAAGCTACAAATAATTAATTTCAACCTATAAATAATTTATCTAACCTACAAATAATTAATTCTAACCTCTAAATAATTTACTTAAGCTATAAATAATTAATTCCGGCCTATAAATAATTTATTTAACCTACAAATAATTAATTCTAACCTATAAATAATTTACTTAAGCTACAAATAATAAATTCCAATTAATTTTACCTACAAATAATTAATTCCAACCTATAAATAATTTATCTAACCTATAAATAATTTATCTAACCTACAAATAATTAATTCTAACCTATAAATAATTCACTTAAGCTATAAATAATTAATTCCAACCTATAAATAATTTATTTAACCTACAAATAATTAATTTTAACCTATAAATAATTTACTTAAGCTACAAATAATTAATTTCAACCTATAAATAATTTATCTAACCTACAAATAATTAATTCTAACCTCTAAATAATTTACTTAAGCTATAAATAATTAATTCCAACCTATAAATAATTTATTTAACCTACAAATAATTAATTCTAACCTATAAATAATTTACTTAAGCTATAAATAATTAATTCCAACCTATAAATTATTTAATAACCTACAAATAATTAATTCTAACCTATAAATAATTTAGTTAAGCTACAAATAATTAATTTCAACCTATAAATAATTTATCTAACCTACAAATAATTAATTCTAACCTCTAAATAATTTACTTAAGCTATAAATAATTAATTCCAGCCTATAAATAATTTATTTAACCTACAAATAATTAATTCTAACCTATAAATAATTTACTTAAGCTACAAATAATAAATTCCAATTAATTTTACCTACAAATAATTAATTCTAACCTATAAATAATTAATTCTAACCTATAAATAATTTACTTAACCTACAAATAATTAATTCCAACCTATAAATAATTTATCTAACCTATAAATAATTTATCTAACCTACAAATAATTAATTCTAACCTATAAATAATTCACTTAAGCTATAAATAATTAATTCCAACCTATAAATAATTTATTTAACCTACAAATAATTAATTCTAACCTATAAATAATTTACTTAAGCTACAAATAATTAATTTCAACCTATAAATAATTTATCTAACCTACAAATAATTAACTCTAACCTCTAAATAATTTACTTAAGCTATAAATAATTAATTCCAACCTATAAATAATGTATTTAACCTACAAATAATTATTCTAACCTATAAATAATTTACTTTAGCTACAAATAATTAATTCCAACCTATAAATAATTTATCTAACCTACAAATAATTAATTCTAATCTCTAAATAATTTACTTAAGCTACAAATAATTAATTTCAATTTATTTAACCTACAAATAATTAATTCTAACCTATAAATAATTTACTTAACCTACAAATAATTAATTCCAATCTATAAATAATTTATTTAACCTACAAATAATTATTCTAACCTATAAATAATTTACTTAAGCTACAAATAATTAATTCCAACCTATAAATAATTTATCTAACCTACAAATAATTTATTTAACCTACAAATAATTAATTCCAACCTATAAATAATTTATCTAACCTATAAATAATTTATCTAACCTACAAATAATTAATTCTAACCTATAAATAATTCACTTAAGCTATAAATAATTAATTCCAACCTATAAATAATTTATTTAACCTACAAATAATTAATTCTAACCTATAAATAATTTACTTAAGCTACAAATAATTAATTTCAACCTATAAATAATTTATCTAACCTACAAATAATTAATTCTAACCTCTAAATAATTTACTTAAGCTATAAATAATTAATTCCAACCTATAAATAATTTATTTAACCTACAAATAATTATTCTAACCTATAAATAATTTACTTTAGCTACAAATAATTAATTCCAGCCTATAAATAATTTATCTAACCTACAAATAATTAATTCTAATCTCTAAATAATTTACTTAAGCTACAAATAATTAATTCCAATTTATTTAACCTACAAATAATTAATTCTAACCTATAAATAATTTACTTAACCTACAAATAATTAATTCCAACCTATAAATAATTTATCTAACCTATAAATAATTTATCTAACCTACAAATAATTAATTCTAACCTATAAATAATTCACTTAAGCTATAAATAATTAATTCCAACCTATAAATAATTTATTTAACCTACAAATAATTAATTCTAACCTATAAATAATTTACTTAAGCTACAAATAATTAATTTCAACCTATAAATAATTTATCTAACCTACAAATAATTAATTCTAACCTCTAAATAATTTACTTAAGCTATAAATAATTAATTCCAACCTATAAATAATTTATCTAACCTACAAATAATTAATTCTAATCTCTAAATAATTTACTTAAGCTACAAATAATTAATTCCAATTTATTTAACCTACAAATAATTAATTCTAACCTATAAATAATTTACTTAACCTACAAATAATTAATTCTAACCTATAAATAATTTAGTTAAGCTACAAATAATTAATTCCAACCTATAAATAATTTATCTAACCAACAAATAATTAATTCTAACCTCTAAATAATTTATTTAACCTACAAATAATTAAATCTAACCTACAAATAATTCATTTTAATATATTCCAAACTCCAATAATAAATCGATAAACTGAAAGAAACTGTTTTTCTAACCTATAGGAGTTATTGTTTCGATTTGTTCAGTTTCATTACAATAAAGAACACTTTAAAATAAGTTTTCGATTGATCGTCTAAACGAGGGATTCCACTCCCAGACTAAGCATAAAGTAAAATTTCGAGTTTAGAAAAGCCTGAAAATTTGGCTGGGGCGCGTAGCGCAGCGGAGCGACCCAGCCAAATTAGGCTTTTCTAAACTCGAAATTTTACTTCATGCGCCACCGGTATAAAACATCGATTTCCAGCAAAGTTTAAAACACACCGCTAAAACTCGATTGTGTCACGAGTTTGAATTGAAATGTAATAATGGGTATTTCCCTTGACAGTTGTAAACTTGTGGTACTAGCAATAAACAACTAATTTATGTTATTGTTTTTCTTCCTTTTGACAGTCGTGACTGTCATACGTGTATCATAACTGTCAAGAGAAAAAAAAACAATAACATGATCATCGTGGTCACGGTTATCGTCATGCTTTTGTTGGTTTTTCTTTTGACGGTTATGATACATGTTTTGACAGTTGTGATATATTTTAAGCTAGCTAGTGTCGTCCACTCCCAGACTAAGCATGAAGTAAAATTTCGAGTTTAGAAAAGCCTGAAAATTTGGCTGGGGCGCGTAGCGTAGCGGAGCGACCCAGCCAAATTAGGCTTTTCTAAACTCGAAATTTTACTTCATGTGCCACCGGTATAAAAACATCGATTTCCAGCAAAGTATAAAACACACTGCTAAAACTCGATTGTGTCACGAGTTTGAATTGAAATGTAATAATGGGTATTTTCCTTGACGTTTGTAAACCTGTGGTACTAGCAATAAACAACTAACTTATGTTAGACAGTCGTGACTGTCATATGTTTATCATAACTGTCAAGAGAAAAAAAAAACAATAACATGATCATCATGGTCTAACTTATGTTATTGTTTTTGTTCTTTTTAACAGTCGTGACTGTCATACGTGTATTATAACTGTCAATAGAAAAAAAAAACAATAACATGATCATACTTTTCTTTTATTTTCTTCTTATATGTGTATCATAACTGTCAAGAGAAAAAGAAACAATAACATGATCATCATGGTCTAACATATGTTATTGTTTTTGTTCCTTTTAACAGTCGTGACTGTCATACGTGTATTATAACTGTCAATAGAAAAAAAAAAACAATAACATGATCATGCTTTTCTTTTATTTTCTTCTTTTGACAGTTATGATACACGTTTTGACAGTTGTGATATATTTTAAGCTAGCTAGTGCCGTCCACTCCCAGACTAAGCATGAAGTAAAATTTCGAGTTTAGAAAAGCCTAAAAATTTGGCTGGGGCGCGTAGCGCAGCGGAGCGACCCAGCCAAATTAGGCTTTTCTAAACTCGAAATTTTACTTCATGCGCCACCGTACAAACACCGATTTCAATTAAAGTTCAAAATATATTGATCAAAATGAATTACTTGTAGGTTGGAATCAATTATTTGTAGGTTAGAATCAATTATTTGTAGGTTAAATAAATTATTTGTAGGTTAGAATCAATTATTTGTAGGTTAGAATTAATTATTTGAAGGGTCAATAAATTATAATTAAACAACCAAGTTTACCAATTGAGCTGTTTCTATAACAATCTTTAAAAAAAAGTAAGTGTTGATATTTATGTATTTATTTTGGTTTGTTTAATAAAGTTTTATTTATGTTTTAAAATTGTTAATCTTATCGTAACATATAAAAATATTCCTCTTTAATCGTATCAATTAAAGAGATAAAATCCTTTACTATTCGTTGGAAACTTTTGACCTGAGATTAAGTAAAGTGTGTCATGTGTTTGTTTTTCAATCATCGAGCTGTTCGGGGATTAAATCGTAATGCAGGGCGAACCTCCTCTCACGCTTGACGCAGACATTGCTGCCCTTGCCCTGCTTGACGTACCCCTGGTTGCAGATGCAGAAGTTCGGCGCGGAGCAAACCCCGTTCGGGCAGCCGCTCGGGCAGTGCGCCACGCACCGGTTCGCCTTGAAGACGTCCTTCACGTACCCCGACTTGCAGGAGCATTCATTGGGCGCGATGCACACGCCGTTCAAACAGGGGCTGTCGCAGTGGGCCTCGCAGGCGGTCTTCGACTTGTCGAGCGTCCAGCCGGTCTTGCAGGCGCACTGATTGGGCCCGGTGCACTCCCCGTTTTTGCAACCTCCGGGGCACTGCGGCTGGCAGACGCCGCGCACGTCCACGTACCCCGGCTGGCAGGAGCACTTATTTGGGCCGACGCAGTCGCCCCCGTTGCAGCCCCCCTCGCAGTGGTACTCGCAAACTCCACGAGCGGATTTCTCGAAACTAAAAAAAAAAAACGACATTCATTTCCTCCTTAATTTGATAAGTGATGAAGGTTATCAAAGTGTGTTTCGTTGTTTAGAATAATCGTTTGCTTTTTTTATCGCGTTTTGATACGGTTGAAACAGGAAGAGTTGTTGATGCGTTGGAAATGGAAAATTTGAGTTGTCTGGCGATTACAACCGTTACTTCCCTCCGTGGTTTTTAAGTACTTCTTAAGTTTCTACATATTTAATGTAATTTTCAAGTTTACATGCTATGGTTCTACAATTAAAATCAATTGATGTTACTGTTGATTCGGATTTCTTAATATTTTACATTTCGTGTATTTTCTGCATTATTTTATTTTTTGGGTGTTTCATTACTTTATTTGGCCCCTTTTTTCATAAAAGCAGAAAGGGGCGCTTGTATTTACTTACCATTTTTTTTTATTACTCTTTGTGCTTGTGATTTCTAAAGCGAAACCTGAGAGCCAAATGTTTGGCGGGATTTCATTTATTTCGCTTTACGGCCGAAAGAACGATTAACCATTGTCAGGAAAATTTCTTCAATTTCTAAAGAGCGGGCCCAAAACGTGCCTAATTGGACCCATAAACGTTAATCCGCGACCGAGCGAAGCGTCCGGACTTGTCGCTTTCACCATGCCCAAAAATTCCAGAAATTTCCAGCACCTGACCCTCTGTCCTTATTTTTCACACTGAAAAATCATCCCTCGCTTTCTCTTCTAGAATCCCTCTCCAATTAATCCTGACCAATCAGATTTTCCTATCCCAAACCGTTTCTTCTGTTAAGAAAACGAGAAAACAGTCTTGTCTTGAACACCGTTTCAACAACATCGTTCTTTCGGTCGTACCGCGCTTTTAACTTTTTAACTTGTGTTTTTTAACTGATACTTTCTATCCACGTGTTTTTAACTTCACTTATTTTTTCCGTTATTATTTGTTAATTGTTTTGTATATATGTCAGTATTTAAATAAATCGTTTTTGTTTAACTTACTGGCTTAAGTAATTTTTATTAAAGTCGCGAGAACCGCGCAATTTACAGTTACAAAGTTATAAACAATCACGCTTAGTGCCGATCTAATTCGCGTAATTACTTTTACACCACGGGAGATATGTTTGTCAAATTTTTACAGTTTGTCGGCTGATGATAGATGTTAATCTGGTCCAAAACACACGTTTTACTTTCCTATACAACACTCGAGGATTCACTTTATCTGCGGAGCACCCATTTACTGTGTTCACATGCACACTCTCTCTCGCTTTAATATAAACAATCAACTTACCCTGGTTTACATTCGCAGGTCTCCGGAGCTACACAGGTCCCGGCGATTCCACAACCGCCCCTGCACACCGGGAGGCACATTTGCCCGGCGGGATCCAGGGTGTAGCCGTTGTTACAGGAGCAGACCTGCATCACGTTGCAAACTCCGTTAGCACAGCCGATCGGACACGTCGGCACGCACACCCCCTGGGGATCCTTGATGTACCCCTTGTGGCACTCGCAGACGTTGGGGGCGGTGCAGTTTCCATGTTCGCACCCGTTTTCACAGTCGGGGATGCAGCGGTGCGCCGTGTGATCCTTCAGCTTGTAACCGGAGCAGCAGATCTGGATCTTGCTGTAACCTGGGCGACTCTGAAATCAAAATTGGATTTTAATGACAATTAAAACGCAGTTACATTCCTTTCTTCACTTTTATTTTTCGATGCTAGATGTACAATTCAGGTACTATGTACCATCAATGACGGCTCGTAGCCTAACTTCAGGGTGGGCCACAGCGCCAAGGCACACAAAATTTGAGGTTGGGATTGCGCTTTATAAATACAAGGAAGTTGAGCTGCGAGCCGCCATTGGGACCCATTATCAATAGCTAACTGTTTTAGCGAATTTAATTAATTGGGAATTTATCAAATTTCTTGGAAAACTGAAGAAACTGGAAATTCTGTAAATTTCTTTGAGCTAATCGAATTTTTCCAAGAAGTTCGATTTGCTCAAAGAAATTTGCACAATTTCCAGTTTCTTCAGTTTTCCAAGAAATTTGATAAATTCCCAATTAATTCAATTCGCTAAAACAGTTAGCTATTGATAATGGGTACCAATGGCGGCTCGCAGCTCAACTTCCTTGTATTTATAAAGCGCAATCCCAACCTCAAATTTTGTGTGCCTTGGCGCTGTGGCTCAACAAAAATGAGGTTTATCGAATTTCATTGAACGAATCGAATTTCTTGGACAACTCAACAAATCAAAAATATATCGAATTTCTTGGAATGAATTGAATTTATTAGAAAACTCAACAAAGCGGTAATTTATCGAATTTGTTTGTACGAATTGAAATTCTTGGAAAACTCAACAAACCAGAAATCAAGCGAACTTTAATCGAATTGAATTTCTTGGAAAGCTCAACAAATATAAGGTTTATCGAAGTATTGAATTTCCTTGAATAAATCAAGTTTCTTGGAAAATTAAACAAATCGAAAATTATTTGAAAGAAAACAACACAGTTGGGAGGGTTTCACTTTAATTGTTGCACACTGCAACATGTTTCACCACACAGTGGCTTCATCAGGCAGATGAAATAATGGAGTTTCATCATGTATCCGCCTCATCAATTAAATATTTAAATCGAAAATTGATTGAAAGTCTGATTATTCGGGTTGGGAAAAAAAAAACTGCGAAATCAACTTACGCCATTTCCTGCTGGTATCGGTAGATGCCTCTCGTCTTCGTGGATGAGGTCAATCGTCCTGCGAAGCAAAGAAAATATTAACAACACATGCATATGTGAGCGTAACCAGATGGGCGTAGCCATTAGCACTCGCACTTATAAGCAAGGGAGGGCAGTTACCCTCCTTGGAATTCTGATATATATATATATATATATATATATATATAAACATCTTTATTGTGTACAAAAAAAATTACAGTTTGTTTATTTTTACACTATATTTTATTTTTTGGATCCTTGGCTATCGACCATCGGTCTTTCAGCCTGAGTTGTACTTGTCCTTGTCTTGTCAGTTATGATTCATGTGAGATGAAATGAATTGATAAATGGTGGTTTTTGGGTTGTTGAAATTTTGAGAAATATTGGGGTTTCGTGATAAACAGAGGTGATTAAGGATGTCATGGATGTGTGGGTTAGATGCGAATTTTTGGGATAGTTGGGTAAGTCGTTGTTGGATAGGGATTATTTCTGTTTTTTCATACAATAAGGTATTGGAGGGGTTGTGGAGTGGGTTATTGGGGTGTCGGATTTTTGTGAGGATTCTAAGGGTTGATCGTTCTGCGACTTCGATATTATTTAATGTTGAGGGACGAGGGTTGAGAAAGAGGATTGAAGCATATTCTAATAGGGGGCGGCAGATCATTTTATAAATGTGGACAGCTGTTTTTGTCGTGATCCCTTTATTTTGGAAGGTTAACGATCTGAAATGCCGCGCCCTATTTTGAATTTTTCATGGTTTGGGAATGGAGTTTGAAGGATAGTTTGGGGTCGAAAGTGATGCCAAGGTATTTACACGCAGGGGATGGGCTAATTACGGTGTTTGATATGGTTATGCTAAATGGGGAATTGAGCGGTCTGTGGAAGGGTATGAATAGATAGGATTTATTGGGATTAATGGATATTCTCCATTTGGCAAACCAAAGAGATAGCGAATCTATTAGCCCTTGGAGAGTAGAGAGAGCTTTAGGAAGGGTGGGTTGGTGTGTTATAAGGGCAGTGTCATCGGCAAAGAGCAGAAAATATGCCGAGGGATTAAGGTACTGTGGGTTGGGGTTGTATATGTCATGAACATAGATATTGTATTGTAACATAGATATTGTATAGGAGCGTATAATTGGTCTATAGCTAGTGACTTCTAGCGCATCGCTATCGTGTTTTAATATACACGTAATTATACCCTGCTTCCATTCCTGGGGGATGGTTTGGGTTTGGTAAATGAAATTGAGGATTTTGATAATATATTTATGGATGTTTTCTGGAAGGGATTTGAGGATTGATCTAGGAATGTTATCATAACCAGGCGCGCTGTTTTTACCTTTATGTAGCACAGTGAAATACTCTTCCTCTTCTATGTCATCATCAGGGAGATAGGGATTATGGTTATTTATGAAGGATGCGTACCAGGAGTTTACGGTATTATAAAAATCGTCATTATATGTCATCGTCTGTTTCTCAGAAAAGTTTTCTTCGAAATACCCGGCAAATATGTCGGCCATTTCTTTGGAGTCACATGTCACTTCGGTTGTTGTCGGATGTCGTAGTTTCTGTAGTATGTCAGTCCTTTTGTATTTAGATAGCTTTTTAATTTGGTCCCAGTAGTTTTTGCCCTGTCGTCTGTTTATTTCTTCGCAAGCCAGTATCCATTTGTCTTGTTTGTAGTCTTTGATTAATTTGTGAATGTCTTTATTTAGTGCATTAAATTTTTGTTTTAGAGTTTGTTCGTTCGTCTGTTGTATGTCCCTGTATAGTTGTCTTTTATATTTAATCAGTCTAAGGATATATTTTGGGAGAGGATATTTATATGTGGGTTTTGTATACGTCGGGGTGTTCTTTTTAACTGAGTCAGAGAGTACTGTAAGGAATTGGGAAATAGTGGTGTTTGAAATGTTGTCGTAAATGGATATAAATTTAGTAATATCTTCTGTCACTTGGTCTATGTCACAGTCCTTATGTCTGTACAAAGTTTTTGGACGGGTGGGTATTGGGGGATTTGCTTGTAGGGAAAATATTATTGAGAGATGATCGGAGCATATGTCAGGGATTAGGCTGATGTCTGTAATTAGGTGTCGGATGTTGCTAGTGCATAATAGGACATCGGGAGTGGAAGATTGGTTTTCGGACATAATAAAGGTAGGAGGAGTCTTAATTCGGACAAAGTTAGAGTTTGACATAAAAGAGGAAAGCTGTTTCGATTTCGTTTTGTTGATATTAAGGTCGCCGATTATGATGACGTGGTCATATAGGGATGCTTTCGTTAAAATGGTTTGTTTTATATTGGAGAAGGGGTGGATATAAACTAGGAATAGGTGTAGGGTAAATTGTGGTAACTCAATGGTACAGTGTAGGCATTCGTTCAGGATGTTATTGATTTTGGGGGGGTTAGCTTTGCCTAATTTAATTTCGGGCCTAGCTGCAACAATTGAGCCACCACGTTGATTATGAAATGGAGCGGATGCGGGAATTTGGATTGAGGATCAGTTTTGAAAGGTATAGGGTGTATTTGATTTAGTTTCCACCATCATTGATACATGGATAGGATTGTTACAAAGGAAATGGGAGAGAAGGTGGGATTTATGATGTAATGAGTTGATGTTTGTATATATGAAATTCATGTTAGCCATTTCTGACAACCTCTGTGGTACTGATGCGGACTCCCGTTAATGGCTCAACGGGGGGGATAATGCCAGGGTCTTTCATGTCGAACATTACTATGAACATCCTGTTGCCAGAAAAGCTAACATGAGTGTCTATGTGAAATGCGTCGATGAAGCGTGATTTTAGTTTTTTTATTAGGTCCTGTCTGTCTATGTTGGATGGTCTGTTTATTTCAGTGGTATAAGTGTCAATGATATAGTCATGGTGCGTGATTGGTGAGTGAATGCGGGATGATTTAGTGAGTTTTGTGTCCATGTCTGCAGATTTTTTGTTGGCGTTTTGTATCCTTACGTTGGGTATGCCCTGTATAGGTACGAGTGGTCTCTTGGGGCATTTTGTTGACCATGCTCCATGGGACGTGTCTCCGCATGCCTTGCATTTGGGTAGTTGGAGTGAGCTGCAGGTATTTGTGGGGTGTGGTCCCATGCATTTTGCACATATTATGTCTTCTTTGCAATCGCTGGTGATGTGGTCAAATTTGTTGCATTTATTGCAGGGGATGGGGAGAGGTGCGGGTGGTTTGCTTTCCATTACGGGATAAACTTTGCACATAAATTTAAAATGTTCGTGCAGTAATTTCGTATATGCTTCGTGTGATCCTGTAATGATTCTAATCATGCGTGTTTTTCTGTCGTCCTGTTTCGCGACAATTCTTTTGCAATATCTGTGCGTTATTCCCATCAAGTTAAGATGCGCACTCACTGCCGAGTCGGTGATTTCTAGCTCAACACTGCGTATAATACAGGAGTAGGATGGCGCGGTGGAATTCTGATTTTCCATTGTTTAAATTGCTTTTTATATGTATTGTCACGCCCTAATCCCCGAGGTCGTGAGGGTTTAGCAAAGACCACACAAACTACCCTTACATAAAATGTATTTACTTAACCCATTAAGCGCCATTGATGCATACACGCAACATTATTAATTTTTGGTTATTAAATTACTAAATAAATTAATTTGATATATTATTTGACCTGACTTGAAAATGTATGAAGAAAAATGTAAATATTTTGTTATTTACATTTTTCGATTGTTACTCATTCAAAAAAATAATAATGTGAATGTATTTCTAACTTCACAATATTTTAGCGTTTTATGCGCGTGGCGCATGAAGTAAAATTTCGAGTTTAGAAAAGCCTGAAAATTTGGTTTGGTCGCTCCGCGTAGCGGAGCGGCCAAACCAAATTTTCAGGCTTTTCTAAACTCGAAATTTTACTTCATGCTTAGTCTGGGAGTGGAATCACTCGTTCTAAACTTCATACTGCACGTTATTATATGAAATCGACGAAAGCCTGAAATTTTACAGCATATACACTATGTGTATTTAAAAGAAAAATTTACAGTATTTAATGCAATAAGTCATTCATAGATATCATAAAAAGAACTGCAGAATTTTACCTAAAATCAACTTTTAGAGTTATCACTATAATTGCTCGGCCGTTAATGGGTTAATAACCTATAAATATTTACTTACTTCTATGCACGACAAAACTTTCGCCCTTTTAACTACTTAATTTCCTTAACGCTTTCCTAATCATTGTCTTATTTCAAACTCCTCTTTTCAACTGCCTTACACACTAATCTTAATCTACTTCGACGAGCAAATTCATCCCATCGTATATTTCCAATCCCCCTAAACAGCAAGTTACACATACACATCACCTGATTTAGTAACAGATATTGCAAACTAAGCAAAGGTGAATCGAATCGTCCATCCCATGTTTTAACTTGCAGCGTCAGCGTCTGGTATATTTCCGCTAATTTATTGAACAATTCTAAAGTGACCGCCAGTCTAAGGTGTCAAATTGTTTAGAGGGAATGGCAAAGCTATACTGATGAGAGATAAATCTCGAAACGCGTCTATAGATGGCCTGAATAATTTGACCCAAATTGTTACATTTGCAGTAGGTTGCTGTATGTAACAGCAAACACTTGTTGTATAATTCAATGTCCGTCGGGGTATTAGCCCGGGAAGTAGTTGTTTCAATGAGTGTTTGATATAGTCTTTGTAAGACTAACTTGTTGTAGATTGCGAAAAGGATTGCACTTTTAATGTTTTATTATTATTATTGTTGCGATGTGTTGCTTGTTTAAAGTTTAATGAATTATCTCACTGGAAGATATCACCACTCTAAGGCAGATGTTTAAGTTTTTTGTATAAAGAAAAACACTTCGAAGCACATTTAACTTGGTATATTCAAGATTTAAAATAATTACAAGTATTTACAGCAAAAGGTTTGACAGTTGATGTTTAGATGTTTAAGATTGTTGTTTAAGGTTTGATTTTTATAGTTTGAAGTTTAAAACTAGAATGTTTATCTTAAAATGATAACATATAATTGAGAAAAATATGTTTAGGAATGTGGGGGCAAAGTTGCTGTTATTGGTCACTCGTATTTCGGGGGATGATCCCAAAAGAAGTGGTGATAAGAAATTTCTTGAAAGAGAAAATCTGGATTTTCTCTTTAAAATATTATTAATGAGTTTCCGAAAATACGAATGACCAAAACAACTCCCCTGCTGTGCAAAAAGGCGCGACCGTTACGAATTGCTCCAACTTAACAAACTCACAAACCTATTCAAAATAGATCTCTTTTGTTCAGATAAACTTCCAAAACGTGATAATTCACATGTAATGTACCTATTAATTAATTCATATATATATTGTTATTTTCATATTTCCTATTTCTTATTTCTGATAATGATATGAATCGTTTTTTTACTTTGTTAATCTCTTCAGCTTCGTGAAAATATCATTACCAAAACTACGTTTGTACAAGAGGGCACAGATAACCCTGGGAAAAAAAATCTTATACGAAACACTCTTAATTCTACGTTTATACAAATTCCGCATTCGTTGTACTTATAAAATTATTTAATCATCGATAGTAAATATAATACGTTTAAAGTTTAAATATTATATATACGTTATTAAACCATCACTAATCCCCGCTCGACCATTACACACAAACTAGAGAATTACAAGATTTATTTCGTATTTCTGGAAGACGACCTATTTTGAGGAATGTCAATAGGGTAGAGCAATTAAATAATAAAATAAAAATATACAAGAACGATTCGTAACAATTATAGTTTGAAAAAGACTGCGGGCACATTTTGCCCCCTCTTGAAAAGGATTCTGCGGGTGTCACGATTTTCACTAGAGAGGGGCCAAGAAATATAAAGAATATGCATCATTTCCAAATGATTGTTGCTAATGGGTCAATAAACAAACTATTTGTTAAAGTGTGCCGTGATTCAAATAACAAATGAAAGTTCTGACAATCAACAAACAAAGAAACAACACGTACGGAGAATAAAAATTTACCAATTCAACGCTAATCTTCGCGACAAACAATTACGTGTAAATCCCGTCCGGAATTTCTGCTCGTTTAATTCTTCAAGGTGAGGACTTTGCAAACAAAAAATAACATCAATCATGTAAAACTTTCACGTATTTTTTTTTTCTCGCTCCAGCTCGCTAATTTCATCGATTCTTAGCGAATTTCACTTTAATTACAGATTAACTTACGGTATCGTAATTTCTTAAGAGTTTTGTTTGTGTCGATCCTTTGCAAATGTTACTTAAATTACAGATCAACTCACCCCACTGAGCAAATCCATTTAAGTAATGTTTTATCGACATTAAAACAACGTTTAATGTTGGTTGGTTGAGTAAGTCACGTGAAGATCGAATTTAATTGATAAATAAAGCACTAATAACCTTTCTTCACACTTTTATTTTTATTCCATATGTACATTTCGGACACAATGTGACCATTACTAATACTACTTAGTATTAATACATTGATAATGGTCACATTGTGTCCGAAATGTACATATGGAATAAAAATAAAAGTGTGAAGAAAGGTTATTAGTGCTTTATTTATCAATTGATATAACGTTATTTGTTTGTTTTTTGCTCAGTGGGACGGTATCGTAATCTAAACAAAGTTTTGTTTGTGTCGATTTTTTTCCAAATTTCACTCATTACTGATCAATTTACGGCACCGGTTTCCAAAAAAGTTTTGTTTGTGTTCACCCCCCAAGACCCACGCTATCCGGTCAACAGAGATAAATAGCCTAAAAACGCGCTTGGCACGCAGAAGAAGAAGAACTTACGGTACTTCCAGCGAGCAGATCCCTTTGTTCTTCTCCTGGGTGGAGTTGGATCCTTTGGTAACGGCGCAGTGGGCGCACGTCGCGGCTAAAGCAAAGATCAGGAGGGCTTTAATAGAATCCATGTTTTCTCGAAGGCGTTTCTCGCGCGACTGGAGCGGAGCGAGCAGAGCCGGCTGAGCTAAGTAACTTCTGCGCGCGCGGAAAAGAGAGGACCGATCGACAACGCCGGACACGCGAGAGAGATGGAAAAAAAAACAAGAACGCAGAAAAGAGACGATCGGTTGAAAACGCTGGAAAAGCGAGAGGGATGGATACTGATACGATTACAAAAAGCTAGAACGCAAAATAAGAGAGGATCAATTCAAAACGCCGGAAATGCGAGAGAAATAGATGCTGATACGAAAAAAACGAGAACGCAGAGAAGAGAGTATCGATTGAAAACGCTAGAAAGGTGAGAGAGATGGTTGCTAATACTGTAGAATTCTTGTGAGTTCATTAATAAAAAATGTTAGGTAAATTAAAACACTTGTTTGGTTTCATATTTGTATATTCAGTTTCCTGACACGTGTTTCGGTCAATAACGACCATTCTCAAAGGAATTACAAGAAGACTCATTCTTGTAATTCCTTTGAGAATGGTCGTTATTGACCGAAACACGTGTCAGGAAACTGAATATACAAATATGAAACCAAACAAGTGTTTTAATTTACCTAATATTACAATTTCGTTTCATCAAGAGAGCAGTGAACAAAGTATTTACCGTAATAAAAAATGGTTTAACTTTGTTTGTACAACACAATTTATTTTTATGTGACTGCAGTTTCGGCCAATTTACATCTACATGTTTAATAATGGCAAGCTAAATTTGCCGAAACTGCAGTCACATAAAAATAAATTGTGTTATACAAACAAAGTTAAACCGTTTTTTATTAATAAATTAACATGTATAACGAAGTAGAAGCCTCCACAATACAAAATTTGTTCTTATGAATTCGTTAGATGCGAAATAATGCACTATGAACGATTATGAACTCATATATTTCTTCAATTACAACTTATTATTCTATCTGTCACCCAACGACACCTCTAATCAATTTGTCCCACCGCTTTCTTGATTCTCCCCATCCCGCCGACGTCGGATGATTCGGGAACTATATTTTCTTCGCACGTTACAATACGAAAGAAACAAGAACGCAGAGAAGAGAGGGTCGATTGAAAACGCAGGAAAGGCGAAAGAGCTGGTCAGTATCCAAAAAAAAACATGAACGCAAATCTGGTCCAAACAACAAACCATCCGTCACGCTTTGGTTTTCCCAGAGTGCAAGGGAATGTAAGTAGATTCGTTTCAGTAATAAAAAAGCGTTATCTAGTTGAGATTGTTGATTATTGTTAATTTCCATCTGTATTCTCTTCTTTGAATACGTATGGGAATTAACAACAATCAACAATCTCAACTAGATAACGCTTTTTCACTTAATTATTGTTGATAGTCAGAAAATTTAATGAAACATTGCTGTTTCAAAGAAGAACCAATTATTTTTAATACTCGGTGAATTCTAAGAAACGTTGCTGTTTTGTTAATACAGATTTTATCACTTAATTAAACACAGTTATACAGGGTGGGGCGTGGGAACTTCCTTTTTTAAAAAGGGCGCCGTGAAGTTAGTGAGAGTAATATAAAGGTGGAGAAAGACTCAATAGAAGCGGCTAGACAGGAAATTTGTGTCTCTAGCCATTTAAGTCGCAAAATTGCTTTGGTCGAGGGACCAGCGCCACAGATGCCTATTTTTCAGGCCTACTTGAAACTGATTCAGGATTATTTTTATCCTGCTCTCGAAGAACTGCACAATGTGTGTTTGTGGTTTTAGCAAAAAGGGCCCCCAACTCACACAGCTAGGACTTCAATGCATTTGTTGAAAGAAGCCTTCTTTGTGCGGCTTATCTCCCAATTTAACTCCTTGTGATTATTTCCTGCGACGTAATCTCAAATTCCGAGTTTGTATCAATTGTCTAGAGACCCCGGTTAGGTTAGGTTAGGTTTATATGGCAACAGCCGAGGCTGTTCACTTAGGCCCATAGGGCCCGTTGTGATACCATGAGAGATCCTTCCCCTATACAACCCAATTTGAGCACCTAATGAATCCGATCAGATCTCCCACCTTTATAGGTGAGAGCTCCGCCAGTTCACTTGCGTGGTGCAGACCGAGGTACTTCATTCGTTTCCCCTCAAGAGCAGGACATTGACCTAGATAGTGGAGCACTGTTTCTTCCTCCTCCTCGTCTAGGCATTCTCTGCAGTAGTCATTGTATTTGAGACCCATCTTTTGTGCGTGTCCACCCAGAAAACAGTGACCCGTGATGATGCCTACTGCCTTCCTTATGTCGATTCTGCTAAGTGCAATTAATCTTTTACTGTTTATAGCAGTGGTGGGGAAACTTTTTTTAAGACGGGCCATTTGTAATAACCAGACAATCGTAGCGGGCCAAAGAATAATGCTTAATCGTAGGTAGGTAGTTTTTATGCGGGTCGTCACATTACGAAGTAAGAACGCGTTCAAACATTCTCACGACGGCACTCTTAAACGGGCCGGATTAAACCTTTCCGCGGGCCGGACTTGGCCCGCGGGCCGTAGTTTCCCCATCACTGGTTTATAGTATCACACATAGGCCATAGCTGCCTTGTTATATGACACGTGTCTTCTTCCTTCCACCTAAGGTTAACCAATGATGTTATTCGGTCCCTTAATAGTCTCTTGCATTCCCCAAGAGGAATGTCGGCGGAAAGTTCAGTAGATAGGTCTCTCATCCTTGCCCCCTTCCTTGCGAGGCCGTCGGCAATTGAGTTTACCTTGATATCACTGTGACCTGGTACCCAGATGAGCCCCACATCACAGCTTGTTAAGCACTTTTCTGCAGTCTCTGACCACCTTGGAGGTGCAGTAGGGACTATTTAATGTCCTAATGGCGGTCTGGCTGTCGGTGACGAAGCTGATATAGTGATATGATATGGTATAATTCAATATCCGGAGGTGTATTTGCACGGGAAGTAGTTGTTTCAATGGATATTTATCGTCTTAAATTGTCTTATTAATTAAGACACTGTTTGCATTTTCACGAATAGTTTTTTCGTAATTTTATATATTACTGATATGGTTTACCTGAAGGTCGGTTTTACCTATCCAGTCCACTGCCACTCGGATAGCCATGACTTCCGCCTGTAGGACGCTGCAGTGGTTTGGGAGTCGAAAAGATTTTTTGAGGTTGAACTCATGTGAGAAAATTCCACCCCCTACTCTGTTTTCGGACTTGGAGCCATCCGTGAAGAGCCAGACTTCATTTCCCTGAACAAGAGACCCCGGAACACCCACAGAAAAAAATCCGAGTCCTACTTGTCAATATACCAATCAGGATGCTTGATAAAAGACTGAAACTTCAGAATTCGACTGGATCAGAGTATTGACAATTGAAGGCGACATTTACAAGATGTTTTTTATGTAAACGTTATAAAACAAAATTTCCCGTTTTATATGATAAGAGAAAAATAACAATAAGTAGTTTTGAAATGTGTAAAGCTATATTATTACATTTTCAAAAAAGGAAGTTTCCACGCACAGCTCGACCACACCCGTCAATTGTTTTTGTGCATTTAACTAGCGGGAACATAACTCTGCAGTACTAACTCGGGACGACCACACCCGTTAATTGTTTTCAGGCAATTAACTAGCGGGAACACTCCTCCGTTTTCCACGCACAGCTCGACCACACCCGTCAATTGTTTTTGTGCATTTAACTAGCGGGAACATAACTCTGCAGTACTAACTCGGGACGACCACACCCGTTAATTGTTTTCAGGCAATTAACTAGCGGGAACACTCCTCCGTTTTCCACGCACAGCTCGACCACACCCGTCAATTGCTTTTTGTGCATATAACTAGCGGGAACATAACTCTGCAGTACTAACTCGGGACGACCACACCCGTTAATTGTTTTCAGGCAATTAACTAGCGGGAACACTCCTCCGTTTTCCACGCACAGCTCGATCACACCCGTCAACTGCTTTTGTGCTATTAACTAGCGGGAACATAACTCTGCAGTACTAACTCGGGACGACCACACCCGTTAATTGTGATCAGCAATTAACTAGCGGGAACACTCCTCCGTTTTCCACGCACAGCTCGACCACACCCGTTAACTGTTTTGTATTCTTTTTTTTTGTATAGTTTTTATATTTGTTGTATAATTTTGATTTTTGTTGTGTTATTCTTATTTCCCTCTGTGATTTGGAACTTGTGGTGCGTTTCGTGATGTTCTTCTTCCGAACTGTTTCTTGACTCTCCGAACTGCCTCTTGACTCCCTCCCGACTCTCCTCATGTTTTCCGCTCCGCACAGCTTTTATAACTCTATTTCCCACCCGATCGTGGAGATGGAAGATTTCGCGCAGACCATATATGGTTATAAAATACCACCCATCCCTGACGTCACACAATTCCCCCGACTTCGCAAATTCGTTGTGTTTGCGCTTGGTTAAACCTTGAACTGAATCTTTCTGTATGTCTTAGCATTTCTCCACGCGCCGGTACTTGTTTATTATTTTAAGGCGATGCTGCATTTGGTATTTCTTTCAGATAAAAAATTTTGATCGACTAATGTTATTCTCGTATTTACTGAATGTTGATTTTTCTTTAATATTTTCTTGGGTGATTTTTGTATTAATATTTTAATTTAATTTCGTCAAAAATAATATTTGCACATGACCCCTACTGACCTATTACACATCTCACTCTGTTTTATTTTTGCTTGTTGGTAGAAGTAATCAGTACTAGTCGCTAGTGTTGTTCAAAATGACCATTTCTTGTTTATCACACCGATTTGACCTTAACGCAAGTTTGAATTGAACTGTAATGATAGTTATGTTATTGTTTTTGTTTCTTTCGACAGCTGAGGCACACGTTTTAACAGCTGTAGTATATTTTAAGCTAACGAGTGTGTTCCACTCCCAGACTAAGCATGAAGTAAAATTTCGAGTTTAGAAAAGCCCCGCGTAGAAAATTTGTCGAGGGTCGCGCAGCGACCCTCGACAAATTTTCACGGGGCTTTTCTAAACTCGAAATTTTACTTCATGCGTCACGCGTATAAAACGCTGATTTCAATGAAGTTAATGCAAAAGTCAAACCTAATTTCCTGAAAGAAATTTACATGCGATTATTATTAAATTCTCTTAAAAGTATTAAAATTCGTTCGATTATGTTTGAGCTTAGGCAATTCAATCTGCATGAATTAGGCAACTCTGTATGCACCGAAGCCGTGCTCGGTTGTATATGTTAAACTGTTGCATACTATCAACCGTGCTTCAACGTAGGCAATTCAGTTTACATAAATTGTTCAACTTAAGCAACTCTGTGTGTACCGAGGGCACGCTCAGTGCATACGTTTAACTTCTGCGATGCATACTTTATAGAATACCTATTTTTCCAGTTATAAAAAGTATCTTTTGTTTTACATTGTAACAGTCTTTTGCAAACTCAGTGGAGATTAGGGATGAGAGGTTGAGTAGAGCTCGGGCGCCACTACACCTAAGTGTAGACGGATAACAAGTTGTCTTTTAATATGTTTATTAATCAACAGCCCTTTATATATACAAAATTGAATAAAATAATATCCTGAAAATAATTATATACACAACAAAATAAAACAAACTTGGCGGGTGGAATCGGTGTTGGAAGGGGAAATTATATTGTGAAGTTGGCTTAATTCGGGTAAAAATTGGGTAGTCTATGATAAAAAAAGAAAAGGAAAATACACAATCTATGATAGAAGACGGTGTACAGGGTTGCATAGGATACGGCACGTTAAAACATTTACACGTCGATATCTAACAATTTATAGTTGGATCTAAATAAGTCCAGTTATATTTTTAACTTAGGCCAAGTTAAAAATATAACTGGACCTATTTAGATCCAATTATAAATTGTTAGATATCGACGTGTAAATGTTGTAACGTGCCGTATCCTATGCAACCCTGTACACCGTTTCCTATCATAGATTGTGTAGCTGAGAAAATCCTGCGAAATATTGGCTAAATAAAGTTTCTAGGTAAAAAGACAAATATAATTTTTAAATTCTGCCGCTTTTCCCCAAAAAGTTTACAGAAGTTTGTATTTATGACATTTTTTTTGTCGTCAAGTTCACAAAATTAATAATGTTATTGATCTTAGCGGCGGTAGATTAATTTAAAAAATTAAAATGGTGACAATTTTTTATAAAACTTTGTATATATTTTATTTTTAGAAAAATAATTGCGTTTACTACATATATTAATCTTATTAATTTATTACTTATATACGTACTTTAATTTACGCCTTTAACAAGACTCCGTGGCGCAACGGTAGCGCGTCTGACTCCAGATCAGAAGGTTGCGTGTTCAAATCACGTCGGGGTCACAATTACTTTTTTCTTCGAATTTCGACTGAAAACTTTGTACCAAGTAAGAAACAATCATTCTGAGCAAATTTTCCTAATGGAAATTTCCGATATTTTCACTAGAAAAAACACGTTTTTTTCAAAATTGTCAAAAGTGTCGAAAATATCAATTTTTTTCTTTTTCGAATTTCGACTTGAAACTTTGTAGCAAGCAAGAAACAATCATTCTAAGCCACTTTTGCTAATGGAAGTTTTCGATATTTCCACTAGAAACAAGTTTTTTTTTTTTCGACATTTCAAGTCCAAAATATCATTTTTTTTTCTTTTAATTTCGATATTTAAAGTGTCGAAGTGTTCTTTTAATTTCGACTTGAAACTTTGTAGCAAGCAAGAAACAATCATTCTAAGCCTCTTTTCCTAATAGAAGTTTCCGATATTTCCACTAGAAACACGTTTTTTTTTGACATTTAAAGTGTCGAAAATATCAATTTTTTTCTTCTTCGAATTTCGACTTGAAACTTTGTAGCAAGCTAGAAACAATCATTCTAAGCAACTTTTTCTAATGGAAATTTCCGATATTTCCACTAGAAACACGTTTTTTTGACATTAAAAGTGTCGAAAATATCAATTTTTTTTTCTTCGAATTTCGACTTGAAACTTTGTAGCAAGCAAGAAACAATCATTCTAAGCCACTTTTCCTAATGGAAGTTTCCGATATTTCCACTAGAAACACGTTTTTTTTTTCGACATTTAAAGTGTCGAAAATATCCATTTTTTTCTTCTTCGAATTTCGACTGGAAACTTTGTAGCAAGCAAGAAACAATCATTCTAAGCCACTTTTGCTAATGGAAGTTTTCGATATTTCGACTAGAAACACGTTTTTTTCGACATTTAAAGTGTTCAAAGTATCAATTTTTTTTTCTTTTCATATCGACTTGAAACTTTGTAGCAAGCAAGAAAGAATCATTCTAAGCAACTTTTCCTAATGGAAATTTCCGATATTTCCACTAGAAACACGTTTTTTTTTCGACATTTAAAGTGTCCAAAATATCAATTTTTTTTTCTTTTAATTACGACTTGAAACTTTGTAGCAAGCAAGAAAGAATCATTTTAAGCAACTTTTCCTAATGGAAATTTCCGATATTTCCACTAGAAACACGTTTTTTTTTTTCGACATTTAAAGTGTCGAATATATCAATTTTTTTCTTCTTCGAATTTCGACTTGAAACTTTGTAGCAAGCAAGAAACAATCATTCTATGCTACTTTTCCTAATGGAAGTTTCCGATATTTCCACTAGAAACACGTTTTTTTTCGACATTTAAAGTGTCCAAAATATCAATTTTTTTTTCTTTTAATTTCAACTTGAAACTTTGTAGCAAGCAAGAAACAATCATTCTAAGCCACTTTTCCTAATGGAAGTTTTCGACATTTCCACTAGAAACACGTTTTTTTTCGAAATTTAAAGTGTCGAAAAAATAAATTTTTTTCTTCTTCGAATTTCGACTTGAAACTTTGTAGCAAGCAAGAAAGAATCATTCTAAGCAACTTTTCCTAATGGACATTTCCGATATTTCCACTAGAAACACGTTTTTTTTCGACATTTAAAGTGTCGAAAATATCAATTTTTATCTTCTTCGAATTTCGACCTGAAACTTTGTAGCAAACAAGAAACAATCATTCTAAGCAACTTTTCCTAATGGAAATTTCCGATATTACCACTAGAAAGACGTTTTTTTTTTCGACATTTAAAGTGTCGAAAATATCAATTTTTTCTTCTTCGAATTTCGACTTAAAACTTTGTAGCAAGCAAGAAACAATCATTCTAAGCCACTTTTCCTAATGGAAGTTTTCAATATTTCCACTAGAAACACGTTTTTTTTTCGACATTTAAAGTGTCGAAAATATCAATTTCTTTCTTCTTTTAATTTCGACTTGAAACTTTGTAGCAAGCAAGAAACAATCATTCTAAGCAACTTTTCCTAATGGAAATTTTCGATATTTCCACTAGAAACACGTTTTTTATTTCGACATTTAAAGTGTCGAAAATATCAATTTTTTTCTTCTTCGAATTTCGACTTGAAACTTTGTAGCAAGCAAGAAACAATCATTCCAAGCAACTCTT
Organism: Philonthus cognatus; assembly: GCA_932526585.2. NCBI lineage: Eukaryota > Metazoa > Arthropoda > Insecta > Coleoptera > Staphylinidae > Philonthus > Philonthus cognatus. The sequence goes on along the minus strand of OW052249.1, from coordinate 54,732,230 downwards.
CCTAATGGAAATTTCCGATGTTTCCACTAGAAACACGTTTTTTTTTCGACATTTAAAGTGTCGAAAATATAATTTTTTTTTTCTTCGAATTTCGACTTGAAACTTTGTAGCAAGCAAGAAACAATCATTCTAAGCCACTTTTCCTAATGGAAATTTTCGATATTTCCCCTAGAAACACGTTTATTTGACTTTTAAAGTGTCGAAAATGTCAATTTTTTTTTCTTCGAATTTCAACTTGAAACTTTGTACCAAGCAAGAAACAACCATTGTAAGCAATTTTTCTTTATGGAAATTTCCGATATTTCCACTAGAAACACGTTTTTTTCGACTGTTAAACTGTCTAAAATGTCAATTTTTTTTCATCAAATGTCGACTTGAAAAACAAAAATTATTTAAAATAAATTATTCTTTATTTTATCTCTCTTTCTACAAAACTCAACAGTGGCGAATACAATCAACAACCTCTTTTCGATAGCTTCCAAATGTTTTCGAGAAACGCTGTTTGTCACATCTTCGAATTTCGACAATTTCTCCTTCAAAGCGCCGCCGGAGAGCGACTGCAGTTTAACCCAGGTCGAGCTTCTTAATCTAAAAAAAGAAATGATTACTTCAACGGTAAGTAAAAAAAGACACAAAGCCACCGATTAGTCACTCACATGCAGCACTGATACAAAGGGGCCAGTATGTCGATGTGGTGCACGTCGGGATTGCCGAGCCCCTTTCCGTTGTCTATCCACACGACGCTCTCGTTCAGGGTCTCGTAGTGGTGTCGATCGCCGTTCTGAATTAGGAAATCGAAGATGGCGGTATCGATTAAATCGTACAGTCTTTGCTTCGATAATTTCCCAACTAAAGTCCTAACAAACATAAAAAGTTTCAGTTGATAGAGTTTTATTTAAAGCTTCAAACGAGTGCTTTCCACTCCCAGGTTAAGCATGAAGTAAAATTTCGAGTTTAGAAAAGCCTTTGCCGACGCTCAGTTTATTAAAAGCTTCGAAGCTTTAAACGAGTGTTTTCCTCTCCCAGGCTAAGCATGAAGTAAAATTTCGAGTTTAGAAAAGCCTGAAAATTTGGTTTGGTCGCGTAGCGCGAAGCGCGGAGCGGCCAAACCAAATTTTCAGGCTTTTCTAAACTCGAAATTTTACTTCATGCGCCACCGGTACAGAACACTGACATACTACGAAGTTTGAAACACACCGCTAAACTTTATATTGCATCAGTGTTTTGTACCGGTGGCGCATGAAGTAAAATTTCGAGTTTAGAAAAGCCTGAAAATTTGGTTTGGCCGCTCCGCGCTTCGCGCTACGCGACCAAACCAAATTTTCAGGCTTTTCTAAACTCGAAATTTTACTTCATGCTTAGCCTGGGAGAGGAAAACCCTCGTTTAAAGCTTCGAATCTTTTAATAAACTGAGCGTCGGTAAATGCACAACATATCTATTCTCGTTATGAAAATGTTCGGTGTTACATAAAACTCTCTGTATGTAATTGTACATTAAATTTTGTAAACGAACCTGCAATAATCACTCCTAACCTCCCACACGGCTTTCTTGGACTGCTTGTAGGTCCGCTGCCAGGGACTGCGGTGGGTCTTCAGCACGGCCCCCACGTTGAAGATCACGACGCCCGTTAAAACCCCATCCGAATCACAAACCGGATCCTCTTTTTTGCAGTAGTAGCACGTCCCGTAAACGCACGTCCTGTTCCGTTTGCGGAAAGTCGTTTCGGAGAAGGCCTTCGAGGCGACGGGCAGGATTTCCCTCCGGAGGTGGACTGTGCGCTCCGCGGATATCGGAGCGATTGGCTTGTCCAAGAGCCCCGAGAGGTAGAAAGCAAGTATTTCCGAGGAGTGGCGGTCCTTGCCGGCGTACACCGGCCCCTCGATCACCCGCTCCTTTTCATACCATTTTGGTTTGAAAACAACGCTCTGGTTACCCTAAACAAATTAATTTGTTGGTTATCTTCTTCTTCTTCTTCTTCTTACGAAATTAATGGCCTTGGCTACGAGGCCTAGTACACATGTATTATTACAATCAAAGGCAATTATACAGACATACAGTACAATGTAATTATTTGAACCCCAAAAAATGAAATCAAGGATTAGATTGCGAGCCAGTTTTTGAAATTTAGGAGGCTTTTACGATTAAATAAAATAATAACATCTATCAATTGATAGCGTACTTTTGTAATAATTTAATAAATAAGAGTTTCGCCATCCCTGAGGAGAGGAAAGGGATTTATGGAAAATACACACATGGTTGCAGGGATAGGTAATAAGGGCGCTCTTATATGGACATTAAGGCGGAACGGGAACGGGAGTAAGCGTTTACGTTTTAACAAATAATAATAATAATAATAATCTTTATTTAGCATCTTTGCTATATAATAACATAGAAAAATATATGTATATCTATATATATATATATATAAAATAAACATTTGATCATCCTTAATCTATAAATTGTGTATGTATAATAAATTTATCAATGGGTTTATATGAGAATTCCTAGACAGACAGGTGCTGGCGTTTTCTCTGCCTCGCACCCGTCCGTCTAAGGACTCTCATATAAACCTATGTGTTAAAACGTAAACGCTTGCACCCACTCCCGTTCCGCCTCGCGTTGAAAACGTTCATATAAGAGCGCACTAATTGAATGAATTTTCAGGATATAGGCGATTGTAAAGGAAGAAAAAGGATTTGTGAAACAATCACATGTGGGTCCAACGCGAGCAAAAGTCGCGTCCACTCTTTTGGGGTCTAGTACGGAACTCCAATTTTGTGGTTATGTTTTTAATGAAAACTCGAAATTAATATCAATTTACTTACGTCTAAAGTGAGCAAAAACTTCAACTGCGTCCCCCTCGTGTCCAAATCAGCCCCAACAATCTCAGCGGTCTTCAAAGCCCGCAGGACACCCCCCAATTTAAAATAACTGCTATTAAACAGTTGATTCCTGTTGACAGCAGCATTCACTTGTTTCCACACAACAGGTAGCTTATCTTCCACTAAATTCCCACTTAAAACGCTGCTTGTAAACAATTCAGAACGGTTATCGCCCCTCGCACTTTTCCTGTGGTAATTTTCGCCAAGCCCATTCAACTCCTCCAGTATTCTCTGTTCGTACGTCCACTCGACTGAATTCCTAACCTCACTCTCCGATTTCATCAAAACACTCATGAAGTAATTTATAGATACCAGAAACAGGATTATGAATATTAAGAAGATTGTTAGCAGTTTGCGTTTTTTAATCATGATGGGTTCACTATTCGTTATTTCAGGTGGTTTATTTGCGAGGAAAACGCGGGTTTGAGGTTAATTCGTGAGGCCATGTCGAAGATTAGGAAATTTATTGGTGAGTGTTTTTTTCTTCTTCTTTAACTTAACATTAACATCATTAATAATATTAATAATTAATTAAAATGCTTATACACACATTTTACTTAAAATTTTGATTGTCATTATTATTAATACTAAAAGCGCTATCATTAAATAAGTGTTTAATTATACTTGTTTCATTGGATTACAGTTTTTATTTTATTAATAACAAACGATTACATCATTAATATAAACATACATTCATTCTAAAATCAAATTCGAATTTAATTTTTACATGCGTATTTTCATTTAAATTTAGTTCCAATTCCGTCCGCATCGCTTAGATTATTTTTTCATAGAAAACCGCATAGATTACCCATTCGTAGACAACCGCTTAGATTACCCATTCATAGACAACCGCTTAGATTACTCATTCATAGACAACCGCTTAGATTCTCCATTCATAGACAACCACTTAGATTACACTGAAATATAGTAATACTGGAACGCGCTCTGGCGACGCCAGCGCGAGCCGACAGAGATAGCGAGTAACGGGTCTTGTGTCTCCGTCGTACTTTTGTGCCGTGATGTACGCCGCCTGACTTTAGTTCTAATGCGCATGCGCGAGGAGCGTGAGACAATGACACAAGACCCTTTGGTCGCTGTCTCTCTCGGCTCGCTTTCTTAACCCAGCGATCATAGGCAGTGCGCGTTCCAGTATTACTATATTTCAGTGTTAGATTACTTATAATTTTGATATTTGTTTTCTGGTTTCACAAACAGAGTTCTGCTCGCTCGTGGACGAAACAGTGACCTGTATATGCACTTTGTGCATTCGTGTCACTGACGATGCCACTATGAAGCATTAGATGGCGTTAGCTATCGAAATCATTAATAGTTTTCACATATTGGCTTGAAATAGTCAGAAATGTTCAGTATTCCTCAGCACTGGGTCGGGACCACACTGAAGAGGACCTTGAAGTCCGAAACGCGTCTGTGGGTACCTGGTGCCGGAATACTGAACACAAATTCAATTTAAATTACTTATACATAGACCACCGCATAGATTACCCATTCATAGACAACCGCATAGATTACCCATTCATAGACAACCGCTTAGATTACCCATTCATAGACAACCGCTTAGATTACCCATTCATAGACAACCGCTTATCTTACCCACTCCATTAATAACGAACTTCACGCTTGTTATCATTTTTTAGGTTATTTCATTCTTGTTGTTGCGAGTGATTGTTTACGGTTTTAACATTTATTAAAATCTCGCGTAATTTCGCACTTTGCAAAATGCAGACGCCACAGTTTCGCGTCAACAACACTCGGGAGTTAGTGTAAGAGTTTCGTTATTTATTCACGTTTCATTTGCTAAAGTTGTGCGTGTGTTAATCCACTTATTTTGAAAGTGCTTCCGTTCTTCTGCCATGTTTTAGATATCGGGGCGAATTTAACGGATTTGATGTACGCTGGTGTTTACAACGGAAGCAAGAAGCACGAGGAGGATTTGACACAGGTTTTGAGCAGGAGCTGGCAGGCCGGGCTCGAGAGGATCGTTATCACCGGCGGGAATTTGGAGGAGAGTAAAAAGGCTCTCGAATTGGCTAAGCAAGATGGTGAGTTCTTTTCTTTTTTTTATAAAACGAAAAGGTATTTTAATTGAGTTACTTGTAGACAGGTTGTACACAACTGTCGGTTGCCATCCGACCAGGTGTTTAGAGTTTGAGAAGGAAAGTGAATCTGGGAAAGAATATTTCACTTTGCTGAATAATGTGATTAGCGAAAACAGAGATAAAGTTGTAGCCGTTGGTGAATGTGGCTTGGATTACGATAGGACTCAGTTTTGCCCAATTGACGTGCAAAAAAAGTAAGTTCTTATTTTACATTGTACTTTTTTTTTTTACAAATATCAACAACTTGGCTTTTATCATATTGTATAGAAAAGTAATTGCTTAGATAATTCCATTCCAACCTAAAATCATGCATATTTGCTAACAAACAAAATCGCAGAAGTAAAAATGCAAGTGGATATTTTTAAATTATCTTATTTACGTTCTCCATGCCAACGACTGTACGATCGTGCTGAATTAGTGACGTTAAGTTCAATCCGTCAAATCACTACGTAATGCATAATTGTCACACAAATCGTTTCGGAACAATTTCCAAGGAGGAAATTATAAGTAATATAAATTTAACAGTGCCGCTAAATACCAAAAAAAGTAAATTGTCAATTTGGACCCAATAAAGAGAAAAAATAATCCTCACTTTCTAATAGCGGTTTGCTGTTTAATTTAAAAGTGCGTAACTGATTAATTATTACTAATGCATTGTATATAAATTATTCTTGCGCGAAACGTTTCTACAAACTAAAAGAAATTTAATAGGACATTGGCAACTGCAAGAGCGGATGACAGATTTTAGAATGACAATACACCTTTGTCATGGAATTATCTTATCAAATACCACTCGAGGTTTGGTTTTGGGAGGATATTTTTTCATTTAATAACTCGTGCGTGGTTTTCCAATTTTACTCGAGAAAACTTGTATAGACAAAAACACTCGAGCTTCGCTCTCGTGTTTTTGTCATCCAAGTTTTCTCTCGTTAAAATTGCTAGGCAACCACGCACTCGTCTAAATAAAAAATATCCGGCCAAAACCAACCTCTTGTGGTATTACATACGAATATTTAAACTGTTCTATGTAGAATGTGATTGGTTTACACGTGCAATTTTCTAAGGCCCCTTAAGGCGTAAAAAAGAAGTGCGGCCTCACGGCGCTTTTACCAATTTCCCGCGTGACAGTTAACGTGTTCATTAACCCACAAGATTTGGCTTAATTAATTCATTTTTTGTAGATATTTTGAACTGCAATTGTCTCTAGCAGAAACGTTTAATCTCCCGTTGTTCCTGCACTGCAGAAACGCAGAGGCCGATCTGTTCGACATCCTGAAAAAACACGAAGGTCTGAAAGGCGTCGTGCATTCGTTCACTGGAAACACGGACGAGGCTAGGAGGTTCATAGATATGGGATTGTACATCGGGATTAATGGCTGGTAACCTCAAAACGGTCTTCTTTCACTTCAATTTTTTGATTTGCAACTTTTTCAGTTCTTTGAAAACCGAGGAGAATTTGAAGACGGTGGGTGAATTGCCGTTGGAAAGGATGTTGATCGAGACGGATTGCCCTTGGTGTGAGATCAGGCCGAGCCACGCGGGGTATAAGTTGATTTCTAAGGAGAATTTAGCGGGGCCGAGTGTCAAGAAGGAAAAATGGCGGGCTGACGCGATGGTTAAAAGCAGGAATGAACCCGCAAACATAAGGTGATTTTGTTTGCATTGCTCATTCTATAGAGTTTTTCCTCATCTTACTGAAGTGAACTTTTGATTGTTGACTCATCTAACACTTGGTGAAACATCTTTACACTTTTTATATAAGGTTGATAGAATAAAACACTTGGTTTTTGTTTCACAAATTCAATATTTCCTTTCCACGACTAGTTTCGGTCAGACGAGCATTATCAATGTGGTTTACAAGGATTACTATGATAGTAATCCTTGTAAACCACATTGATAATGGTCGTCTGACCGAAACTAGTCGTGGAAATAAAATATTGAATTTGTGAAACAAAAACCAAGTGTTTTATTCTATCAACCTTATATAAAAAGTGTTACTGAAGTGAGGTTATTGATTGATTGATTGAAAATAACGTCACTTCAGTGTGATGGGAAAATGCATCAGAGATTATATAGCAAAGATGCTAAATAAAGATTATTATATTATATATATAAATAATAATAATTGTTTATTGACCTTTAGAAATTAGAATCGGAACACACTTTTTAATAGTGACTTAAACCAGATTTTAACATCTATTCCACTCTAGCTCGCGGGAAACCTAACCTAACTTCATGTGAAGCTCAAATCTAAGATACAAAAAATGAGAATGAAAAAACTGTTTTTATTCCTTACTTCACTTTTATAATAATAATAATTTTAATAAAAGTGAAGTAAGGAATAAAAACAGTTTTTTCATTGTGATTAAATACTCCACATAACTCAAATCAAACAATTAGTGACAAAAAATGAGGTTGAAAACACTATGTAAGCACATTGACAGCGCCTTTTAATTCCGGGATGCATTACCTTGGCATTTTTGTTTCATATGAAGTTGGCCACTGGCCGCCACTGATCTATTCCGATTATTTCACATTTGCAACTATTTTTTTTTAAATTGCAGACATGTTTTCGATGTTCTCATCTCTATAAGAGAGGAACCCGAGGATCAATTGGAAGCACAGATTTACAACAACACAGTAAATTTATTTAAATTTAATCAAATATAACTACCGAACAGAAAAACACAATATAAAAAATAAATGCATTGATAATAATAAAAAAAAAAACAAAAGAGGGGGAATTATATTAACAAGTTTTTATGGAATGGTTCTCTCAACCCGCTGATTCTTACATCACATTTTTTTTTGTTTATTTATAAAATAACTGAGATAAAATCGGCATCTCGCTCACTTCAGTGGATCATTTGATGGTCGACGAGATTTTCTGCTCGACCCAGTGGTAGCACTCGGCTGCCTTTTCGTAGGTTATTTCGGCGTAGCGCAGGGCCGACTTTTGGATTTCCTCCGGCGCCAGCTTACCCCTGTGTAAAACAAGATCGAGGTTAGTGAATAATTTAATTCAACCCATTGAATTGAAAAAATGACTTGAGGCACTCGATTAAGGACATTTTAAAACTCGTAAAACTAAAGATTCAGATTTTTTGATGAACTTTATGATGCACAATTCACCCTCAGAGTTGGAACATTTCTGAAAGACAGTCGGTGCACAAAATTAGCGTTTTCTTAAAAAAATCATAACTTTATGAGCACACGTTCTATAGTCATAATTTTTTGACACAACGATAACATTATATCTCTTGAATAATTTTCTCACTTATCACTTGGTGAAACATTTTTAAATATTGATAATGAAGGTTTAAATTAAATTACACTTGGTTTGTTTCACAATTTTTTACTTTACTATTTACTCGACTAGTTTCGCGTTTTACAGCATTATCAGGAGTGATAATGCTGTAAAACGCGAAACTAGTCGAGTAAATAGTAAAGTAAAAAATTGTGAAACAAACCAAGTGTAATTTAATTTAAACCTTCATTATCAATAACATTATATCATTCTACTAAATGACATGTAGTTTGATTGATTTAAATAATTAGTAACGCTTTGAGATAAAATTTAGTAGTGAAACGGGAGGAAGCACAATTGGCCTAATGAGGCCTAAGTGCAGTGCAGAAATGCGCACTCCCCAAAGAACCAGAACCAGTAGTGAAAATTACCCGTTTTTAACCCATTCAGGACGGTCGCCGTTCGCGTACGTCAGGCTTGACGCCTAGTTGCCAGCCGGGTGCCGTACATATACAAATTTAATTGCCTAGCTCGGTACTTTATTCACGTACCTGTAAGTTAAAGTTTTATAATTTGGAATCCGGATGCCGTACCAGTACGGAAAATTTAAAATGTATAAATTTGTCTTACCTGTACGGAAAATGTATAATAAATAAATTTATATTATTATAAAATATAATGCCAATGTTATGTTTATTTGTTTCCTTTGAATGAATTCATCAATAAAAAGAATTCATTCAAAGAAAACAAATAAACATAACATTGGCATTATATTTTATAAACTTATATGAATCAATATTTTTTTATGGTGTGATAAAGTCTGAAACATGGATGCACGCACAATGCAACATTGCATTTTACACACATAAACCTTATATCGCGTCGCTGCCTTTTTTGAATTTTAGATGTGCTGCAAACATGACATCTTCGTTGTGTTCGAGGCCCTTGTGCTTCTGTTTGAGGAACTGGAGATATAAAATGTTTTTCAATTAGTCGTAATGGATAATCGACAGTTGCAACTGATGGACGCTTTGACGTAACGGTGTGATATTTTTCTATTATCTGAGTTACCACATTTAGTCGAAAATCTGAAAAGGATGGTTTTTTCCAGATCTTACTTGATATAAAATAAATGCATTGTACAATGATAAATCCACAAGGTGAAAAAATAGCTTCTTGTACCACTTCAAAGTTTTTCGAGCGCAATCAACAAAACTAACTTGCATGTCAACTTTGTCAACTGCACTCATTTTCATATTATACTCAATAATGCATTCTGGTTTGGAAATGTTTTTTTTTGTTTTGTGACTTATTTTACCAGTTTCTGTGGGTGTCGCTCGGTGAACTGTTGTAAGCATGTGAACATATCTCTTGTCACACCACTTTAGAGCAAGCGTGGAATGTGTACAAGCTGTTACAGTTTCACCCTTGTTTACGCTGCAAGAAAATTGAGGCATTCCTTTCCTATTTGACCGTACGGTCCCACAAACCCCTGTATTTTGATCCAATAAATTTTGTTTGGTCACCATACTTCATTGGGGACATCGCCACACTGGAGAAGGTGCAACGTAGGGCCTCGAAAATCCCCTTGCCTCTGAGACATATGGACTACGAGGACCGGCTGGCAGCACTAAACCTCCCTCCTCTGATACGTCGAAGGCTGCGCGGCGACCTGATCGAGACCTTCAAAACCGTCAGAGGGTACTACAGCTGCCCTCTACTTCTCAGCCACGTCTCCTCCAACCAAAACCAGCACCTGCGAGGGCATGCGTACAAGCTCAACAAAAGCCGATTCAACAAAAATCCCTATAAGCACTATCTGTTTAATAGAATTGTAGACGACTGGAACGCTCTTCCCGCAAATGTTGTTGTTGCCGACTCCGTCCAACAGTTTAAAAATAGACTAGATGTATACCTACAACTGTGATAGTTAGTCCCATAACGTTGATATATTGTTAATTTGCGAGCAGTGTCTATATATGTTGTACATCTTGTAAATTATGTAAACCGTGTAAATTATTTATTGCACTGTATAGAGCCACAAGCATTTATGCTAGTTTGTATAGCGAACGACACCAGATGTAATCTGCCAGTTCGTTTAATGTGTAAATAAATAAATAAATAAATAAATAAATGTTGAAATAATGAGGGACTGCTGTATCAATTGTCCACATACAAAACATGTTGTTGATTTAGATATTGTTTCATCAACGTTTTGACTATTGCTCCAGAAGTTCCATAAACTTTCCCATCTTCGTCCAATTCAGTTTTTGAACCTGTATAAATAATTATGTTCAGAATATACCCAGTTTCAGCATCATAGGCTTCAAACAATTTTATCCCGAATCCGTGCCGTTTAGACGGAATATACTGTTTGAAGGATAGTCTTCCTTTCCATAATATAAGGCTTTCATCAATTGCTATGTCTTGAAATGGATGAAACATATCAGCAAATTTTTTTTTACTCCATCAAAGATGTACCTAATTTTTCTTAGCGGGTCTTCTTTATTCGCTTTAGTATTGTCCATAAAATGCAGGTTATAAAGCAAGTTCAAATATCTATCACGCGTAAATATTTTAGCAAAAAATGGTGTTTCAATGGCTGTTTTCTTTGACCAGTAGTCTTTTAGTGTAGGTTTTTGCAAAATTCCCATCAGAATTGATGTTGCTAAAAAACAATATATTTCCGATATATCTGTATCGACCCAATTAGTATTCGATATTCTTGAATCCCTAACTTGATTAGCGTAAATATTTGTTTCGGTAACAATTTGATTCATTATAGATTCATCAAAAAATAGTGTAAAATATTCATATTCTGAGGCTTCTGTTGCTAATGTGAAATTTGATGTAACGCCAGACTTACTTGAATCGAACATAAATTGCATAGGTGTAAATTCTTCATTGAATTTCCAAATAAATTGTTGCAATGGAACATTTCTTCGAGGCATCTTGGCTGGACGTCTTGGTATATCTTCTTCTTCGTCACTCGAAGAATTGACATCGGCTATAAGAATGTCGTCTTTACATTCACTCGAAGAATAATGTTCGCTTTCACTGTATTCCTGTAGCAATTCGTTATCGGTATCCTCATTCATAATTAGATTTACCTCCTCCTGGATCTCCTTATCGGTGAGCGGTCTAGTCATTTTCACAAATTGTTACTCACACTTTATTATTGAACAAAACACGTGTGTGCAAATAAAATTGCAAATAGGTTAGAAAATTAATTAATAGGTTAAAAAAAATTGATTGATAAGGCTGATAAATGTTGAAAGTTCATATTCACTTTTATATAAATAAAACAATTTAAACACTTTCAAATATATATTGTAATAACGCTACAATTGTTTCGCCACACTGGCTTTTTCAGGCGAAGAAATTTTCTTTCGCCTGAAGAAGCCACAGTGTGGCGAAACAATTGTAGCGTTATTACAATATATATTTGAAAGTGTTTAAATTGTTTTATTTATATAAAAGGTAATAGGTTAAAGAACCACACTCTGAAACTAGGTAAACACGACTGTACTCTCAGTTGCATATATGAGTATAACTCAAATTTAACACGTGTACAAATACAATTATAATGTACGCAAAATTATAAATGGATTAAAAATTAATCGTTTTAGGGATCAGGTTATGCAACTCGGTCGACGCGATAGCATATTCCTGAGCTCGGCCAGCACAAGTGGCGATGCCAATCATTGGCCGTCCTGAATGGGTTAACTAAAAAGAAACTGGTAATTTTACCTACTAAATTAACTTTAGTTTTTCAGGCTTCTCTAAACTCAAAATTTTACTTCATACGCCACCGGTGTAAAACACTGATTTCAAGTGAAGCTGAAAATATACTTGATTAATTTTACAAATGGTTTATATGCAAAAGTTTGCTTAAAACATTGACTGCCGCAATGTTTTTACAGATGGAGTGTTCTGTTTAACGTGAATCGTATTTGATTTGTACGGCAGCCAATGTGTTCAAATAAAAATTCCCTGCACGGTATATAAATGTAATTTTAAATCGTAAGTCAATGAGTTTAAAGATATACAGAGAGTTTTATGTAACACCGAACATTTTCATTACGGGAATTTTTTTTTTAAGTATCCATATGCGTACGTTGCACATTTTTTGATGCTCGGTTTATTAAAAGAATTCAATTTAAAGCTTTAAGCAAGTGTTTTCCACTCCCAGGCTAAGCATGAAGTAAAATTTCGAGTTTAGAAAAGCCTGAAAATTTGGCTCGGGCGCGTAGCGAAGCGGAGCGACCGAGCCAAATTAGGCTTTTCTAAACTCGAAATTTTACTTCATGCGCCACCGTACAAACACCGATTTCGATTAAAGTCTATATATTGATCAAAATGAATTATTTGTAGGTTAGAATCAAAGATGCTAAATAAAGATTATTAAAAAAAAAAAAAAAAAATTATTTGCAGGTTACCATTAATGATTTGTAGGTTAGAATTAATTATTTGTAGGTTATTAATTGATCGTCTAACGAGGGATTCCACTCCCAGACTAAGCATGAAGTAAAATATCGAGTTTAGAAAAGCCTGAAAATTTGCCTCGGGCGCGTAGCGAAGCGGAGCGACCGAGCCAAATTAGGCTTTTCTAAACTCGAAATTTTACTTCATGCGCCACCGTACAAACACCGATTTCGATTAAAGTTTATATATTGATCAAAATGAATTATTTGTAGGTTAGAATCAAAGATGCTAAATAAAGATTATTAAAAAAAAAAAAAAATTATTTGCAGGTTACCATTAATGATTTGTAGGTTAGAATTAATTATTTGTAGGTTATTAATTGATCGTCTAACGAGGGATTCCACTCCCAGACTAAGCATGAAGTAAAATTTCGAGTTTAGAAAAGCCTGAAAATTTGGCTCGGGCGCGTAGCGAAGCGGAGCGACCGAGCCAAATTAGGCTTTTCTAAACTCGAAATTTTACTTCATGCGCCACCGTACAAACACCGATTTCGATTAAAGTCTATATATTGATCAAAATGAATTATTTGTAGGTTAGAATCAAAGATGCTAAATAAAGATTATTAAAAAAAAAAAAAAAAAATTATTTGCAGGTTACCATTAATGATTTGTAGGTTAGAATTAATTATTTGTAGGTTATTAATTGATCGTCTAACGAGGGATTCCACTCCCAGACTAAGCATGAAGTAAAATTTCGAGTTTAGAAAAGCCTGAAAATTTGGCTCGGGCGCGTAGCGAAGCGGAGCGACCGAGCCAAATTAGGCTTTTCTAAACTCGAAATTTTACTTCATGCGCCACCGTACAAACACCGATTTCGATTAAAGTTTATATATTGATCAAAATGAATTATTTGTAGGTTAGAATCAAAGATGCTAAATAAAGATTATTAAAAAAAAAAAAAAAAATTATTTGCAGGTTACCATTAATGATTTGTAGGTTAGAATTAATTATTTGTAGGTTATTAATTGATCGTCTAACGAGGGATTCCACTCCCAGACTAAGCATGAAGTAAAATTTCGAGTTTAGAAAAGCCTGAAAATTTGGTTTGGTCGCGTAGCGCGAAGCGCGGAGCGGCCAAACCAAATTTTCAGGCTTTTCTAAACTCGAAATTTTACTTCATGCGCCACCGGTACAAAACACTGACATACTACAAAGTTTGTACCGGTGGCGCATGAAGTAAAATTTCGAGTTTAGAAAAGCCTGAAAATTTGGTTTGGCCGCTCCGCGCTTCGCGCTACGCGACCAAACCAAATTTTCAGGCTTTTCTAAACTCGAAATTTTACTTCATGCTTAGCCTGGGAGTGGAAACCATTGGTTTAAAGCTTCAAATTACATTCTTTTAATAAACCGAGCGTCGGCAAATGTACAACGTATGCTAATGTATACTTAAAACTCTCTGTATAAGCCCGATTCCGGATTGGAGGACTTACACAAAAACTTGAGTCATTAGGTAATCCTTTCCCCTCGTACAGTAAACGGTGACGGTATTCCAGCCGTTTGCTGCGCCGTCCTGAATTTTCTGCACTAACCCGGGGGCGTAGAAATCGATCTAAAACAACGTAATTAATTTTAAAACTTGTTATACTTTAAACCGCTGAATGGCAGTAATCGAACGTGATATCTTAACTTAACCTACGAAAAGTAGAAATCGATCTAAAACAACGTAATTAATTTTAAAACTCGTTATACTTTAAACCGCTGAATGGCAGTAAAGGCAGCGATCGTGATATCTTAACTTAACCTACGAAAATATCAATGTGAGCTTACCGTTTCTAAGACTACGGGGATTTTGGCGTCGATCTTGCTCTTGATTCCGCCGACGGAATTGCAGAGCAAGATCGAGAGGTCCCTGCCGAGCTCGACGTACGGTGTCGTGAACTCGACCGTCCTGCCCGTCAGGCCGGGGAACTGCTCCTCGATGCGGGCGTGCAGCCAGACTGTGCCCTCTCTGGCGCGGTCCAGCGCCTGGTTCGTGTACTTGTAGACGCCGGAGTGGTTCAACGCCTTGTGCACCGATGAGTCTTAAACAAAATTTTATAGGTTAAAATACTAAATTCGGTCAAGGTGTAAAGGCCACTATATATAATATGTTTACAAATGTGGGTGTTTGTGAGTGAAGGACTTACCATTCCAACTTCCGTGTTGTTTAACGTCCAGATAGAGTAAGCCTAAAACGATGGGGGCCAACACCCAGAACACGAAAAATTTGAGTGAGAACGACGATGATCTCTTCTTGCTCTTGCTCGCCATCGTGTTTTGCAGTCTCTGCGGGTGATAGCAAGAAAATTTGTAAAATTAGTGTATACAGTTGAATGTGAACGTGTCAATCAAGTTTGACAGCACTCGCACAGCAACCTTTCTGCTTTATCTGCACGAGTTTTAAATAATGCTTGTTCACAGTTTAATGAATGATAAAGCTCGGAATGTTCGTGCTTTATTTGCACAGTTTTGGAATACTGCTTATTTACAATTTAATGAATGATAAAGCTCAACATTTTGATTTTTATTTGCACAACTTTCGAATACTGTTCGTTTACAATTTAACGAATGATAAAGCTCGAAGATTGTTGTATCTTTGTTTTGCATTTTGAAAGTCGAATGTATAATTTGTAAATATTCTCCTATTAAAATAAATGAGTTTGGGTGAGTTACGTGAAGATGATAATAACTTGAAATAAAACACTTTTTCTCCTTTCTTCACAAGTTTATTTTATACCAGATGTACATTTCGGTCACCATGTGACCATTATCAATGGTTTGATACTGATACTGTATCAAACCATTGATAATGGTCACATGGTGACCGAAATGTATATCTGGTATAAAATAAACTTGTGAAGAAAGGAGAAAAAGTGTTTTATATCAAGTTATTCTCCTATTTGTTAGGTGAAGTTGTTTATAAACTTGTTTCTTATCTTTTAAGATAAAACTGTTTTCTTCGACCGACCCCTAATCACATTTCTTATCTTCTTCGATGAATATTTTAAATTTAATTAGGCAAATGTACTAAACACACATTTAGCTTGATAATAACCGGTGCTTTCGTAAGATAATTATAATTCAATTTATATTGTATGTTCAATAAAATAAAACCTCTAGAGTGCCCTGGAATATATTGTAGGTTGGCAACTTTGAAATAATAGATTATAATTATGTCTGACGTTTCATATGACAATTCCTAAAGTGTGTAGCCAACTTAAATTTTAAGAAAAGATTAAATCATGGCACTCTAGAGGTTTTTTTTTTATTGAACATACGATATTTTCGGTAACAGATATGTTTTAATTAAATGTTAAGAAAATGTCTGATCAGCATTATGAAATTAACACGTTAACTGCGTTATCAGTAGCCTGGGACCGGTTGTGGTGGCCCCGCATGAACATTTTTATACCTTGCGGAACTTTCAATTTCCTCAATGCATCTTTTAATCAAGTAAAACATTTCTTGAATAATTTTCTCACTTATCACTTGGTGAAACATTTTTAAATATTGATAATGAAGGTTTAAATTAAATTACACTTGGTTTGTTTCACAATTTTTTACTTTACTATTTACTCGAGTAAAACAACTGCAAAGAGTGATGGTAACATGTAATAAATTAAATCAAAAATATATGTCGTAGACCGTAGAGAGTATTTGCGTAAAACAAAGTTATAAAATTAATTTATTACGGATCCTACAGGATAACCAGTGACGGCTAACTTCAGGGTAGGCCACAGCGCCAAGGCACACAAAATTTAAGGTTGGCGTCGCGCTTTATAAATACAAGGAATTGTACAACCTTTCACCTTTCAATAACGGATACATCTTACCTTGGGTCTCTGGCCTACCCTGAAGTTAGGCTGCGAGCCGCCGCAGGGGATAACCCGCACCAGCGCAGTTGTTCGATTTCACTGCCGCAGTGAATGTGTTAATTGAGATTAAATTAAATTGACGAACAAAGTACTAATAACCTTTCTTCACACTTTAAACCAACACTAGTGTTAATCCACTTTGTGATGTTTCAAATATAAGTGTGAAGAAAGGTTCTTAAGGCTTTATTCGTCAATTATGACTCATTGTGAATGTGGGTCTCAATTGCTTAATTATTTTGCTTAATTGCAAATCAATTAATTAATAACAGGCTGATTGCACAAACTGAAAACATTTTTACAAGTCTATGGTTATGGAATTATGAATAAAACTGTGCAGGAATTAAATCTTGTTAAGGCATAAAAACCCATTCATTGAATTCCACACAGAGAGAAAATCGATTTAATTATCTACATATCCAAGTTAAATCAATTTCACTTTATACACACACACAGAAAGCCCACACTAACTAGCTCAAAATAATCGCGTTGATTTCGGTAAATGTAACACACACACGCTGGAAAAAAATAAAAAACGTTTTTACCGGTTGAAATCGCTCTCGGAATTAACGATCGTCAGAGGAATGAAAATGGCAGCAGCTGTTTCTGTTTCCCCCAGGATTAATCCGCCCTCGGGTGCGCATGACCGGCGTGCGCCGTTGCGCGCTTTTTAAATTCGACATTTGTTGTTAATAAACTAAATTATTTATTTGCTGTGTTTGAGATGTTTTTAGCCGGAGTTCAGGTTCAAGGTCGCGGCTTCTTTTATTTTAAGGCGGCCTTGGAATAACGGGTTTACGCCAAGGTACGTCGAGTGAAACATATATTTCACTAACGTATGCCTCTCATTTTCAGCAAACCCTTACCTCGCGAACATAGGACCGGAGACACTGCTCCCCATTCTAATCCTTATTAACACTATATACTCGATCGTCCTTGGTGTATATAAGGTTCGCTGGATTAAAATAAGAGTGGAGTCTCCGGACCTATGACGTAATATTAACACAGAAAACAACATAGACTACGTCACTGGCGTAGTCTATGTTGTTTTCTGTGTTAATATTGCGTCATAGGTCCGGAGACTCCACTCTTATTTTAATCCAGCGAACCTTATATACACCAAGGACGATCGAGTATATAGTGTTAATAAGGATTAGAATGGGGAGCAGTGTCTCCGGCCCTATGACGCGTTATTAACACACAGGAAGCCATATTGTCAACGTCATAAGACCGAGAAATATGTAAGCGGGGTAAGGTGGCTGCTGAAAGTGAAGGAGACTATGGTGAAGCATACCTTATACACATATCTGTCACTTGATGTACCTTGACATACACTATATACTCAATCGGCATTAGGTTTACGCAAACGTTGCGAGAAACGGCGGGAATTTCAAAATGCGCACCACTCGCTACTTTATTTTGATTAATATTTCCGAAAGTGTTGGAATAAATTCAAACATGTTTGATAACGGCAACAGCGACGGCTCGCAGCCTAACTTCAGGGTAGGCCACAGCGCCAATTCATACAAAATTTGAGGTTGGGATCGCGCTTTATAAATACGCGGAATTGCACAACAAAGTCACCTTTGAATAATGGATACATATTACCTTGGGTCTCTGGCCTAGCCTGAAGTTAGGCTGCGAGCCGCCGCTGAATAACGGCTCGCAGTTTTTCAACAAATGTTCGAAGTTTTCAAATATTTGAATATATTTCTGAATGAATACTTTAATTTGAAAATGTCCTTGTACCGTGCAATTATTTGAAACATGATTTAGAGTAGGCTTTGAATTTTAAATTAGATTGGTACCACTGACTGTTAACACATATTTTACCATAACCTGAAATTCCATCATTCAATTAGCATTCTGGGCGACCGCATAAAAAAAAATGCCAGTTACTCCAGCGGCGGCTCACAGCCGCAACTTCAGGGTAGGCCAGAGAACCAAGGTAATATGTATCCGTTATTGAAGGCGCAATCCCAACCTCAAATTTAGTGTGCCTTAGCGCTGTGGACGACCCTGAAGTTAGGTTGGGAGCCGTCTTACTCTAAATCATAATTTAAACGATTGCACGATAGAAACTAACGCTAGAATTCACATACAAATAATTCAAATACTCAAACAACTATTGACAAACTCGATTTTTCTTTATGTTAAATTTTGTTTATGTTAAATTCAAGCATGAAATTTCAATCACTAAATTTCACACTTCTCCTTTTATTATTCTTACTTAAAAATGAAGGATTAACAAGAACGTAATCTAAACAATTGAACTCACCGCAATAGCACCGATTGATTCCTTCAGACCCTCGTCCTTCTTCTTCTTTAACGCCAGCTCCTCGTTAGCCACCCTGAATGCGTTCAACACCTCACCGAACGCCTTCTTGTCAATACTTTTACTTATCGCACTCCAATTACTCTCTGTTGGAAAATAAATTAACAACCGATTAACCTCATTTTTTCTGTCACGGTAGTTTATAGGAAACAATTTTTTTTATTAGAGTAAATTAACAACAAACCTAACCATTGTAGGATCCACAATAGATCGCGGTGGTACAGGCCAATGAGGCCACCCCTACATATATCTAACCATTGTAGGTTAGGTTATTCGACACTTTTAAGTAATATTGACAATGAAGGTGGTTTAAATTAAATTACTCTTGGTTTGTTTCACAATTTTTTACTTTACTATTTACTCGACTAGTTTCGCGTTTTACAGCATTATCAGGAGCTTTTAAGTAAGTAAAAGTGTTGTTTGAATAACCTAATCTAACTGTCAAGATGGAGTATGGAGCCAACAGCGTTGACCAATAAAACAGCAATTCTTGAAAATGAAGAAATCTAAACCTAACTTCACAAAAATGAGGTTAGGTTTAGATTTTTACATTGTCAAGAATTGCTGTTTTATTGGCCAGCGCTGTTTTTTTGGGTAAATATATAGAACATGGCACATACTCCATCTTGACAGTAAGGTTAGGTTATTGAACACTTTTACAACAACAAACATAACCCCACTTTTAGACTCACCTATGTAC
Organism: Philonthus cognatus; assembly: GCA_932526585.2. Taxonomy (NCBI): domain Eukaryota; kingdom Metazoa; phylum Arthropoda; class Insecta; order Coleoptera; family Staphylinidae; genus Philonthus; species Philonthus cognatus. The sequence goes on along the minus strand of OW052249.1, from coordinate 54,712,613 downwards.
CCCAGTAGAACGGCACTGGCCGGCAGGTGTTTCGTGTACGACTTGCTCCAGGTGCCGAAGCAGTTTCGGTCCCTCTGGAGGCACTCGACGAGGACCGCGCAGCACTCCCTGCGGACGGCGGCGTCGGCCGTCTGCGAGATCCTCCTGAGGAAGCACTCGGCATAGGTGGCGTGCTTCTCGGTGGGGCCCAGCCGCAGCACCATCTGCTTGAGCGAGGGGAGGAGGGCGGCGAGCTCCCTGCTCAGGTCCGTCGGGGCGTTCTTTTTGCTCGAAAAGACTACGTCGAGGATCGAGAGGTACTGCTCCTTCGTCAGGGAGCCGTCTTTGTGTTTTTTGATCAGCGAGATCAGGTATTTCGTTACGAACCGCGAGTAGTTTTTCATCTCGATTAACGGCAGCATTATTTCTTGGAAAACTAATAAAAAAACGATCACAAAAAATATATAATTAGGTTAAGTTAAAAATACTGTACTCTACATCTTAAGATATCTTTAATTAAGTGAAGTAAATTAAAAATATATTAAACGTTAACTCACAATCAAAACGGAAACGAGAACTAATAATAATAATAATAATCTTTATTACTCAACAGGCAAAAACCCCATTACAGAGTAACAACTATAAACTAAAATAATCATTCGAATAAAAATGTTAAAAAAAATATATATATCAAACAAAATAACAAAAAAAAATTCTCACAACTTTAAAAATCTTATATCTTCGAAAATTATCCTCAATTCTCAAAAATATTAGAATAATAAACACATATCATATATTTATTTTTCCGTACTCATTATGTAAACTAAAACAACATTTATGTATCATATATTGCACAAAATTTCTAAGAACTTCATGCCAGCACGCTACAAGTGTTCACTCACTTAGGTGCTTTGAACTATTATTGTTACATCTGGATATTCATGAACACTGCTCAATATAAAATTATAGAACGGATGTTAATTTGTTGAAAATATATGTACTCATGTTATGTAATAATATTAATAAAATTAAAAAAAAAAATATAAGGAAATGTATATATAACTTACAAGAACTAAAACGAGAAGCTAGTTGAATCATACGTGTTAACATGCACAAAATGGGCACCTTCCCGTTCTCGGGCCTAAGAACGAGAAGGCTCTCGGTTGTGCATGTTAATTTGGAAGCTCTAAGATTTAACTTGCTTTCCGTTCTAGTTTTCGTTTTGATTGTGAATCAGCCTTAAGAAACCACAAAAGCAAGTGATGCCCATTTGCACTGAAGTCGATTAACTTAATCAGTGTTTAGTATTTCTTAAAAATCCAACAATTTTATCTATAAATTGTTTACGCAGTCGCATATTGATGAAAGAGGAAGGTTAGTTAGGTTAGGTTACAAATTTATAACGTTCTTATATTTAAGAAATTTGACTTAATCAAACGTTTTAATCAACTTAATCGATGATTAAAGGGGCAAATGGGCCTGAGTATCTAACCATATTTATTGGATACTAATTCAAAATTGAAGCTTAATCATATTTATTCATTACTATGCACTCGTGTTTACCTTTCATTCCGACGGGTAGATCGGAGTGGCCCCCTTGTCCGAGTGCCCAGATGATGGCCAGCCCGACGGACTGCTTATTCTGGTAGGAGTTGCGCAGGGAAATGTACTTGCCGACGTTGTTGACGACGAGCCGGGGGTTTTTCTGCGCAAGGCACTGCAGGAAGAAACGGTGGCCGAGGGCCGTCAGGTCCCTGTTCAGGTCGTTCGCCATGGCCGTCAGGCAGATGTCGAAGAAGACGGCGGCGTTGTCCGGCCCCGCGTCCTTCACCGCCTTGTCCAAAATAGTTTTAAGAGGCGTCGGCATCTGAATACAGATAAATCGACACGGGTAAAGAATCGCAAACATAACCTCATTTTTTTTTATTAGGGTAAATTGGTTTGGTTGGGTTAGGTGAGGTTATTCAACACTTTTACTTATCACACTCCAATTACTCTGTTAAAAAATAAATTAACATCTAATTACCCTAATTTTATTTCACACCAATTTGAACACATAAACATAACCTTACTTTTCTTTTTATTAGGATAAATTAACGGCAAACCTAATCAGTTTCACATCTTCGTATTTATTTGAGTGTCCAATAATATTGTAACGAGTGTTGTCCACTCCCAGGTTAAGCATGAAGTAAATATTTCGAGTTTAGAAAAGCCTGAAAATCCAAATTTTCAGGCTTTTCTAAACTCGAAATATTTACTTCATGCGCCACCGATACACAACACTGATTTAGTGTGAAATTAAAAAAAGGAACACTTTATTCATCTAAATTAATAATAACATAATTCTTCGAAATGGAAAAATCTTCAATGTTCATTATTTATGACTAAATTCCAAAATAGTTTTAAGAGGCGTTGGCATCTGAATACAGAAAAATCGACGCAGGTAAAGAATCGCATTTTTTCATTGAACGGGTGATTAGTAAATTAAAATAAAATCTCGTCTTTACCACAGATAAGGGATAATTTTCAGGTTTGTTCCCGAATACGGGATCCTGCACGCCCACGGTCACTTTCAGATTGAGAAACTGGGCCATCTCCTTGAGCCACACGATCGGTGTGTCGGGGAAGAGCAGCTTGTTCTTTTCGTAAACATCGTTAAACTCGCTAACGTTAATCTAAAACAAAAATGCAATAAGCGGCTGCACTTCCGACAATCAATCCTTAATCTGATTGATTGTCGGAAGAGCAGCCGCTAAGTTGTAGTGCCTCCCTCCTGATGGTCAGACCCACTCCGCAATAAGCCATCGTTTTTTCTTAATTTATCAGTGAAAAATGTAATACGCAATCGTTTTCGTAGAACGATCTCCGAAATTCGAATTGCGATACACTTTTTTTTTTATGAACACCTTATGAACATTTGCAGGGTGCAACTGATTTGCATTATACGATTAGCTTTTCGTTGTATTTCAAGTTTTGACGATTGTGCCATCGGTGGAAATAAAATGTTGGGACACATAAAATTTGTTTAGTGTGTGTCAAACTTTCGACCTCTCTTTTCCTCTCATTACATAATTTTTGTTATCACTCCATATTATAACCAGCGGCGGCTCGCAGCCTAACTTCAGGGTAGGCCAGCGACCCAAGGTAATATGTATCCGTTATTAAAAGGTTGTGCAATTCCTTGTATTTATAAAGCGCGATCCCAACCTCAAATTTTGTGTGCCTTGGCGCTGTGGCCGACCCTGAAGTTAGGCTGCGAGCCGTCGCTGATTATAACCTTTCTTTAAAAAAAATGACTTAACCAGTATAAATTTGGTTATATTTAACATTACCTAACTTTCGATTTGTCCCAACATTTTATGTCCACCGATGGTACCTCTTAATTTACTGAAAGAAAAAGAAAACGAATTGTCAACACTTACCGAACTTAAAGCACTTTCGATGGACTTCTGCATTTTTGGTTTGGTTTCCTGAGGCTTGTCCTGTTTTTTGGGGGGTTTTTTATTGCTCTCCTGAGTTTTGGGTTTCTCCTGGGGCTTCTGGTTCTCCTTGTTGTTCTTCCCGGACGAGTACAAATTTTTAATCTGCGACATCGGTACTGTGCAAACGATAAAAATAACGATTTAACACCCGAGTCGACAAAAAGGTGCCCCTGCACGCCTACTCACGGGTTGATAGAGCTTAAAATAAATTGTGGGTTATCTCCAGAACGAAATACTTAGATTTTTGAGAGTTTGCTAGCGGAACTGCTTACTCCCAATTCCGCTAGCAAACTCTCAAAAATCTTAGTATTTTGTTCTGGAGAAAACCCACAATTTATTACAAGCTCTGGTTCTTCGGGAGTGCGCATTTCTGTACTGCAATTAGGCCTTATTAGGCCCATATTTTAAGCTCTATCAATGTACAAAACATTTTTCCGGGCAACCAAAAAATTCCAGGGCTTAAAGGGTTAAGGCTGAGGTAATCGACGGAAGGAAGCACAATGAGCCTAATGAGGCCTAAGTGCAGTGCAGAAATGCGCACTCCCCAAGGAACCAGAGCTTGAAATAAATTGTGGGTTTTCTCCAGAACAAAATACTAAGATTTTTGAGAGTTTGCTAGCGGAATTGGGAGTAAGAAGTTCCGCTAGCAAACTCCCAAAAATCTAAGTATTTCGTTCTGGAGATAACCCACAATTTATTTTAAGCTCTATCAACCAGGGTTAAGGATTAAATCAGAGTATTAATAATCCAGCTGGTGTTCTAGTCGGTACGGGCCTTTGAGTAGTGTTAAAACTTTTCACTAATTTTATTAAATATAATAAGTGTAAATCAAACGGAGTATTAATAATCCAGCTGGTGATTTTGTTTAAAACAAATTTTGTTGATGTGTAAAACAAAAAAAAAAAGAGAAGCGCACTCACGAACTTCCTCCACTTTCACCCCGTTGGAGAATTTCTTGTCCTTCGCGGGGGGCCCGGCCGGCGCCTTCTGGTTCACCTTGGGCTTCTTCTTGCCGACGACTTCCCATTGACCCGACATGCCGCACGCTCTCCGCTTCTTCCGTTCGAAATAAACCGAAAAAAAATAAGTTTGAACCGAAAATAAGGAGGCAGGCGGACGCGATGAGCTGTCAAACTGATGTTGAGTTGTGCGGCCAAATCACCAATTTTCTTAAACTCCCCCTCCACTCCCAACCAAAACAGAGAAAGTCGCGAGCTAACCTAAAAATGGTGGTTCGCGGTGGGTGCGTTAGATGGCGCGGTTTTTAATTTTTACACGTTGGCTGCGCTTTTTAATTTTTACAGGTTGGCTGCGCTTTTTAATTTTTACACGTTGGCTGCACTTTTTAATTTTCTATAGGTTGGCGTTACTCTCAGGGGCGTGCCAATACAAGGAAGCGACGCTAGTGGCGCTGCTCTCCATTTTTTAGTTTTTAACGGTTGGCACCGGCTGACGTTTCTTGTTCCTGTCAGTCGGTGAATTATTTTCGCACGTTCGGTTCCGTGTTTTCGTTACCGTGTTGTCGTGTTTGTGTTGAAAGTGCCAATACGGAAGGGGATTAGGAGGAAAGTGCGCCGTGTTCGCGTAGAGATCGCCGCGGTGAAAGCGGACGCAGTCGTTGCGGATTGTGATAACAAACAAACGGGGAGAATTGGCGATTATTGAAAGGATTTGACGTAGGTAAGTTATTCGTTGCCTGTGGCTTTGTATGTTGTGTGTGTGTGTGTGTGAGATAGGTTAACACTTTAGTTGCTAGCTGCCTTGTTAGTAAAAATGAGAGAGGACCGTTTTAAATTGACGACTAAAGCACTAGTAAAAACCTTTCTTCACACTTTTATTTGAATTAGAAAATGTACATTTCGGACAAGAAGTGACCATTATTAATGTTCAGCTTGAACTCAAGTATAACTTTTATGGTGCAACAGGGCCTAATTCGCTTGTGATTTCTTTTATTTTATCGGCTCTTAACATTGTTTTAATATTCCACGTGCAAAGTTTCATCGTGTACCTTTTTCTGTTTAATATTAAAACACTTAACTTTGCCGATATTTTATGATAGCCTGTATTTGTATATAAATAGTTGTTTAGATATTTTTTGTACATTCCTCCCCGAAGATGACCAATGGTCGAAACTAGTCGGAGAAAATATAAATTAGTGAAACAAACCAAGTGTTTTAATTAAATATCCACTATTATATTCAAAAATGTTTCACCACGGGTTAAGTGAGAAATTAATTAAAGATACACTTAACTTTGTTTTACCACTTTAATTAACTTTTTACAGTGACTATAGTTTCGACTACAAGCTAGTCATTATCAAATTGAGTCCATTATTAATGGTTTGATAATGACTAGCTTGTAGTCGAAACTATAGTCACTGTAAAAAGTTAATTAAAGTGTTAAAACAAAGTTAAGTGTTTTAATATTATTTTATAAAGATGTACCACAAAGTGAACGCCAACCAAACCAAAGACTTTTTCTGTTTGTTTAGACTTTAATGTTTACTATAATTGGAAGGACCAAATGGAAAGCTCCCATTAATTATAATATCAAGTGTTGATTTTGCACGATTTATTTTAAGTAAAAACAAAGAAATGAATCTCTATCTATCGCACAGGAATAAAATACATAGAAAATAATGAAAATGTTTGTTTGCGGTTTGGTGTCTGGATGGTGAATGATGTGTTTTTCTTATCATGCTCTCTTCGAAGCTGTTGGGGGTGGTTCTTCTTCCTTCTTCCGAAGATAGGAGATTATCCAGGTGCCACCCCATTGGTGTTTAGAATTTCCGGGGGAACAAAGTTCGCATGCTCTGTTGCCACTAATTTTGTCCGTGCTATGACCATGTACGTTCTTGGGATGTCCGTCTTGACCGTTTATGGCACTTTTGTTCGCCTAGAACGTGTTCTCGCATAATTTGACCAATAAGCTCTTCCGGGAAGAAGCTTTCTGCTCCGTCAAAGGGTGGTCCCATCCGACACAATGACATCATACAGTCTGTCTTCTCTCCGGGGTGCCTGAGAGCGTAGATAATGAACGCTCCGTGATCGTGGCAAAGTCCTGAATTGGCGACAACATTGTTTTTACGGATTCCTTTTCGCTGCGATTGTCTTCATGTTACGATCTTCAGGCATATTTCTTGACCTTCGTTTTTTAACATATTTCCTTTGTTTACTTCGTCTCAACTATAGGTCTTATTATTTATTGGTACCTTACTTGAAGTGTTTTTCCAATTTTCTTAGCTCTCTTTGTACAGGGTTGTCCAAAAATATGTTACCACTCAGATGACATTACATAATTTTTAATATTTTCTATTGTTACCGACTAAATATGGACACCCAGCTTACTTTGGAAGCAAGAAGGAAGGTAGCAGCTTGGATGGAAGTGTTTAGGTGTTTAGTAGTAAGAACAAAAAAAAAATTTATTGGCAATTAGTTGTAGCTAGTAAATATGTAATTACTAGCTACAACTAATTGCTACCCTCTCTCTTCCTCCTGTTTTCCTTCTCATCCCTCAACTTCTCCAGCGCCCTTACCCCGGCCCTATCCTCTCTCATCCATTCCGTCTGGCGGCAAACTGTGCAGTGGGAAGGATTGTTTAGTGGACTGTATGCGAAACTTTAGTTTGACTGTGATGCAGCAAATGTCGGGACTACCGTGGTAAAGTCAAGTGCTCCAATTACCGAACACCCTCACTCTAGTCAAAACAAAATTCAGCAATTGTTTCAGAAGGATCTCCCAAGTTATATAACTATACCACAATGATACCTTTCCGATGCTGACAAAATTGCTCATGTATGAGCTACAGGAATATTATTAGAAATAACGAACATAGACCCTAATTTTGCATTCTTCTGAAACTGTTTGCTGAAATTTGTTCTTACTGCTGAGGGTGACCCAAACACTTCCATTCAAGCTGCTACCTTCCTTCTCTCTTCCAAAGTAAGTTGGCAACAATAGAAAATTAAAATAAAAGTCAATTACACATAAGTGGTAACATCTTTTTGGACTTTGAGGGTTGTTGTGCGGGGGAGATGCTTCTCCACCCACTTCGATGCGAGAGTCAAAGAGATATAGAACGTATCAGTGTTATTTATTTACATATATTTACAAGGTAATTAATCGATATTATTCATCGTCGGTGGTTCGTCTGTATGCGGCTCTGACGTGGTACCGGCGTGGGTCGCAGGAAAGGATGCGGAAGGGGTCCACACCATGATATCGTGGTGGACTGGCTGACAATGCTGTCAACTGAAATCATTTCCTCGGTGTCCTCGGCAGGGGTGTGATAGGGCGGCTACAGGCGTCTTGTAGTTCCGGTTCGTCTGTGAGTGTGCACCAGGTGTTGCTGGTCCAGGGAATGACGTCCTTGTGCGTCGGGGACTGTTGCCTCTCCTGGGTACCTCGCGGTTTCCTCGGCCTCGGTATCGCCGGCTGTCGTTGTGCTTTTTGTCGGAGGTTCCGTGTGTGGCGGCTCCTGTTCTTCGATGTGAATTGAGGTCTTCCGGTCGCCATGGAACTTGTGCTATTCGATGATTTTAGTCGTTTATGTAAGAACAACGGTTCTAGCGGCTATGGGTAAACACGCTAGGTTGGTCTGACTTCTAGCGGCTATAGGTGAACATGCTAGGCTCCTGTTCTTCGATGTGGATTCAGATCTTCCGGTTGTGCTGTTCGATGATTTTAGTCGTTTATGTAAGAACAACGGTTCTAGCGGCTATGGGTGAACATGCTAGGTTGGTCTGACTTCTAGCGGCTATGGGTGAACACGCTAGGTTGGTCTGACTTCTAGCGGCTATGGGTGAACACGCTAGGTTGGTCTGGCTTACTGCCGCTATTGGTGAACTCGTTGTAAGTGAGCCAAGCAGACTGATTTGTTATCGCCAGGGCGAGCGTTTTTATATGCTTCGGGTTCCACCCTGGTAGCTGGTTCGAGCGGTGGGGTTGTATTTTTGAGTGCACGCGCTGTCGTGGGGGTGTACGCGGGTCGCCTCGGGTACTTGCGTACGTTGGTGAGTCACCCTACTCACGACGTTGTTCCGCGTGCCGGTTCTCTGCACGGGTGTATTAAACCCCACATGGACAACTCTGTATATTTCTTCATATAATTTTCTAACTTTACTACTGTCATCAAAAAGTAGAAATTAAAACTTCGTAGTTATTATGAAATCATGAAATTGAGGGGCCATTACTTACCAACTTTGATTGCGTATAGCGGAAAATCTTGACGTCTAGAGGAAAAACAGTGGCTATATTTGTGATCAGCATGCCAAAGTTAACTAAGAATGTCCTATCCCTTTAAAGTGCTTTTTTTGGTGTTGCACAGTGTAATTTATTCATCGATTCAAACAGCAACGGCTCGCAGCCTATCTTCAGGGTAGGCCACAGCGCCAAGACACACAAATTTGAGGTTGGGATCACAAGGAATTGCACAACAAAGTCACCTTTCAATAACGGATATTATCTTGGGTCTCTGGCTTATCCTGAAGTTAGGCTGCAAGCCGCTGCTTGATTCAAAACAAATAATTAAACAAGGGATAAACAGGGAAACAATTCAAATCATCCTTATTACATTTATAACTAAAATTATGACATTATGAACGGTGGAGGCTTCTACTTAGTTATACATGTTAATTCAATAAAATAAAACACTTTTATTTGTCTCTCATTTGTAAACGTCAATTTATCAATAGACAGTATTAAACAAGTAAGGTTATGTTTTCAAGCTACTGACTTGTAAAATTTTAACAAGTCAGTATACTAACTTGTTAAAATTTAACAAGTTAGTACTGGAATAGTAATTTATAGTTTTTCGTGAATTGAATTTAATAAAGAAAAATACAATAAATACTATTATTCTTAAAATAATAATTAAGAAAATATATATTTTCTTAATTATTATTTTAATAATGCACTGCAACGATAAAACACAATTTATTCACTATTAATCTCTTTTTAATTTGTATTATATATATTAAATATACAGTTTGTACTTCCAGTAATGGAAATCGAACCACCTAGCGCACAAATTGATGAAGGTATAACATTTGGAGCTAAACTTGATATCGAACCATCTAGCGCACAAATTGATGAAGGCTTAACACTAGGAGCAAAACTTGATGTAGAAGGCATCGGATTCGCACTGCAAGGCTCATCAAAAAATAATTTTGTAGACATTTCCACTTTTTTGTTAATTGAATCATCGACATAACTTGTGGCTATTTCGGTAGATTTCCAACCGCCGGCACGTTTGAGAGCCAAAATATCTCCCCCTGCATCCACAACCATGGTTGCCCCAGTTCGGCGAAAGCAATGACCAGTATATAAGTCTGGTTCTTTTAAACCTAAAAAGTTTGCTATCTTCTTTGGGACTGCACCAATAGTATGTTGGCCGGCATTAAGCGAAATGCACTTTCCATTTCTGTAAGTCAAAAAAAATCGTAGAGATTCTTTTCCCGCTGGTCGAAGAGATATATATTTTCTAATGTTTGTGCAGGGTTCGAAACTGCAGCCATCATTCGTAACTGTAAACTTTCTTGTTGTTAAATTTCTAGTTTGTCGCAAAGTTACAACAATGTATTTTCCAGTGTCTTCTACATCATTTATAGTTAAGGAGAGAAGTTCATCGCAGCGGCAACAACCAAAAATTCCAAATATGGTTACAATTTTTGAAAGCAACCAATGGTCATCGGGAGCTTCTAACAAAAAACGTTCCACCTCTCCCTGACTTTTTTTGGAGTATACCGCTCATTCTTTCTTTTGAGGAATGCAATTACTTTCTGAAACCTACAAATATAAATGAACACCACTTTTTTTAATATTTTAACATTGAATACCTGTGAACTGGAACATTTTCCTTCATATTTAAACAGCTTTTTAACATTGACCATTTCGTCCATAGCGAATTAGGGCTAAATTTTTCAGCAAGGTGACTTACATATGCCAATATCACATCTCCTGTCACGCCAATCACGTCACTTTCTTTCTGCCATATTTTAAAGTCCGTATACTCCCGCTCATATCTCGTCGTTGACTTTACTAGCAGCAAACTTGAAACAACTCTTGCGGCTGCCTCAGTAATTGCTGCAGGCACTTTCGGAGGCACGCTCATGTTAAACGAATTGCGAAATAATTGAATTTGATTTAATCAAATAAACAACATAAGTATCCACGGAAATGTTTCATAACTTACTACATATTTTTTTGTAATTCCAATTTGATTAAATTTACCAAATAATGGTATTTTAATTAATTACAAATGATTGACAAATAAGATATATAACAATATACGCAAGTTAACGGGTTTTACTGGCTCCATAAGGTGACTGGCTCGTCTAGCGACTCGCCAGTCATATCCTTCTGTCCGCCAGTAAAAACCGTTTTAACAATGCTAATAATGTTAAATACTATAACTTTAACTTTGTTTGTATAACACAATATTGTTTGTTATTGATAATGAGCACCTTGTGTCTCGAAATGTACATCTAACATAAAAATAAAAAGTGAAGTAAGGAATAACAGTCTTTCTATTTGTGATTAATCACTTCACGTAAACTCGAAACAATACACTTATGGCTTTAACCAAATCTAAGAAGTCGCTCTTGAAATCTTGGTACTCGGTGGGTTTTTAATTTACATAATTGAATTGCGAATTCCACGCGTTAATTCGTATGAAACGTGCGAAATTCCAATGGTGTTTTTTTTTCGTATTTCGGTTGGAATTTTCGAAATGTAATCGCTTTTCCCTCTGCGGCAATAATCGTAAGTCACGGTGATGATGATAAGGCGTTTTTCGAGTGTTATCACACACACACACACACAAAACGAAACAAAAAAACATTGCCTCGCTTCGCTTTCGTTTTTGTTTAATCGCGCGTTTCGATTGGAATTTCCGTCGGCTCACCGTGATTTTCGTAAATAAACTCCCGATTCACCGTCCAATTAAATTAATAATGTAATTGATTAAATTAATATTTATTTATTTACGATTTCAAATTAAAAATGCCGCTTTTACAAAAATAACCTCCGTATGTTTCTTTTTATGAAAGCGAGTCAAAATATTGTGATTATCACTTAAGTATAAATAAAATGGCCAATATTTGGTCGTAACAATACTTTAAAAAAAAAGGAGAGTTTAGTTAAAACCATGATTGATCCTTCGAGCTGTGGCCTTTGTAAAATGTTCCTTTTAGTAATAAACTTAGTAATCTAAAGTGATCCTTCAATTTGAAACTTCTTAGAGCGAGTGTTGTCCACTCCCAGACTAAGCATGAAGTAAAATTTCGAGTTTAGAAAAGCCCCGCGTAGAAAATTTGTCGAGGGTCGCGCAGCGACCCGAGACAAATTTTCACGGGGCTTTTCTAAACTCGAAATTTTACTTCATGCGCCACGCGTATACAACACTGATTTAAAGCGAAGTTGAAAACTCACTGAAAACCAACCTAACTTCGATATTTTTTCAAAATTGAGTATTTTCTTTCCTATCTATGCTGTAAACCCTTAGATATTCGTTGTTTTCTTGTAAAAAAACTTCGATTTCCTGTAGTCCTTCGGTCTCCGAAGACCATCATTGGTCCTTCGAGCTGTAGCCTTTGTAAAATGGTAATAAATTTAGTAATCTAGAGTGATCCTTTAGTTTGAAACTTCTTAGAGCGGGTGTTGTCCACTCCCAGACGAAGCATGAAGTAAAATTTCGAGTTTAGAAAAGCCCCGCGTAGAAAATTTGTCGAGGGTCGCGCAGCGACCCGAGACAAATTTTCACGGGGCTTTTCTAAACTCGAAATTTTACTTCATGCGCCACGCGTTTAAACCACTGATTATCGTAAAGTTTAAAAAACACACACAACAACGTTCATAGGCAACCCAATATACGTTAATGGTATTTGGATTGCCTATAACCGCTGTTTTAAACAATTGATTTAGCGCTGAATTTAACTCGCGTGTTATTCACGTCTGCATATTAAACAACTAAAGCCGGACTTCAATTAAGATCAGTGTTTAATATGCGTGGCGCATGAAGTAAAATTTCGAGTTTAGAAAAGCCCCGCGAAAATTTGTCTCGGGCCGCTGCGCGACCCTCGACAAATTTTCTACTCGGGGCTTTTCTAAACTCGAAATTTTACTTCATGCTTAGTCTGGGAGTGGACAATACTCGCTCTTAGAAGTTTCAAATTGAAGGATTACTCTAGATTACTAAGTTTATTACTTAAAGGATCATCAAGGGTAGTCAATGCTTAGGGGAGAACTGGATTCCGAGCTTTAGAGGGTAGGTTAGGTTATATATGAACTGTGGGACCATTTTACAAAGGCTACAGCTCGAAGGACCAATCATGGTCTTCGTGAACCGAAGGACTACAGGAAATTGAAGTTTTTTTTTCAAAAAAACAACAAATACCTGAAGGTTTACAGCGTGGATGGGGAAAAAATCCAATTTCAAGATACTATCGAAGTTCGGTTGGTTTTTAGTGCATTTTCAACTTCACTTTAAATCAATGTTTTATACGCGTGGCGCATGAAGTAAAATTTCGAGTTTAGAAAAGCCCCGTGAAAATTTGTCTCGGGTCGCTGCGCGACCCTCGACAAATTTTCTACGCGGGGCTTTTCTAAACTCGAAATTTTACTTCATGCTTAGTCTGGGAGTGGAAAACACTCGTTTAAAGCTTCGAACAGAACGGCGCGAAACCAGCAGCGCTGTGAAACACAAAATTAGCTGAAAATTATATGTTTTTATCGATTTAAGTATAAACACATTAATGGGCCCGGTAATCAGAGACAACAGTTGGGAGTTTACAGCCAACTGTTGGGGAATTCTCTGATGACCGGATTGTTAATCGTAAACGTGTTTAAGATTTTTGCAATTGTATTAAATAGATCGGCCGAAGTACCTTTCATTAGATACCAACATACATCACAAACAAATCCAAACATGTTGAATGTTGAACATTTTGATGAACGGGCCCAATGTTTATGTGCTTTTTTATCGATTAAGGGGTTAGACCACTCTAGACTAGGAAAGAAAAGGTCATTTTCCAGATTTAAAAAAAAAAACCTAAAAGTACTACCTAAAAACTGTTTTTATATCTTTATTGTATATACATTGAACTTTAGTATAAATGAAATTGCCATTGTTTCAATGAGTGTTTGATATAGTCTTTGTAAGACTAACTTGTTGTAGATTGCGAAAAGAATCGCCCTTAATGATTGAACTTTATTTCTAAATTTTTTCTAAACAACATTTTTAAAATGACGTCAGAAAATAAAGAAAATGGAGGTCCCTTTCGAAGCGTAGGGCAAAACGGGCGAAAAGATCCTGAAAACAGCAATAGACCTGGAACAAAAAGGTAAATGTTTTCTGAATCTCTGATATGTACTCTAAAAAAATAATATGGGCCGGATTTTAAAAATTTTGATTCTCAACAAAATACCGGCGCACTTTTAAAAAAAAGGCCGCAGAAATCAACAAGAAAGGATCAGGACGATGAGGAAGGTTAATTTTATGGCGCAGGTATTGTAGACTAGAGGTAAATACATTATTTCTATGAAAAACTTCAATCGCGTTTTTCTCGAAACCATGTTTTTTTTTTTTATTTATTTATTTATTTGCAAATAAAACATAAAACATACATCAATATAAAGACTTTTATAAATAATAAAATAATGTGTTAAATTAATGCTTGTCTGCAAAAGGACTAAGAGCAACTTAAGTTGATCTATGTCTTAGCCCTTCATAATACAGGTTAATAATATAAATAACAGCTACAATAGTAATAACAGTGCATATTTTTTTTTTTTAATTTTTTCTTTTTTTTTTTTTTTTTGTGTCTCAGAACTTCGGCCTCAATGAAGATGATACGGTGTGTTGTGGAGTAAAGTACACATTTTTACGGAGTGGGTGTCGCTATTTTCTAGCTATGAAATTTCATTTTTACTTAGTAACAACTTTTTATAGAGTTTTTTAAATGCGTTCACATTCGTTGATTTTAAATTTGATGGTAAAGGATTATATAGGTTGTAAATATTGTAGGTAAAACATCGCTTGAAAAATACTAACTTGAAAGAGGGCGGTGATAATAGGTTTCTGTACCTAAGATTTAGAGTGTGAACATCCGTTCGAAATTTTATTTTAGAATATAAATATTGTGGTTTACAGGTGAGCATAACCTTATGAAATAATACAGCACAATGCAACGACCGCCTCTGTTCCATAGTTAACCATTTTGCGTCTTTTAATTTATAGGATATATGATCGTATTTAGGTATGCCATATACAAACCTCAGACAAGCCTTCTGAACCTTCTGAATACGGAGTTGTGTATATTTATCTATACAAGGAGCATAAACAACGTCACAGTAGTTAAAATGACTTAGGACTAGATAGTCACACAATTGAATTTTTTTGTTTTCTGATAGAATATAGCGATGGGGATATAAGAGCTTTAAGTTTAAGTAAGCGCTTTGGATGCATTTCACAATATGTTTTTTATATCGAAGGTCGGAGTCAATAACTAGGCCCAAATTTCGTATTGAGTCAACACATTTTAGTTTATTTCCTGAAACAATAATATTAATTTTAGTTTTAATTTCATCTTTCCTTTTCCCAAATATAATTACTGATGATTTTGACGCATTTATTCTCAGACTATGCCTGCTAGATATTGAAACCAGGTTTTCCAGGTCTGCATTAATTAATATGTTAGCATGATTAAGGTCATTGGCAGCAAATGAGTAATATAATTGTGTATCGTCGGCGTAAAGATGAACTTTGCAATGTTGTATGCATTTAGTTAAACAGCTTGTGTATACGGCAAATATAATTGGACCTAGAATTGACCCCTGCGGTACCCCTCAATTTACTTCGATTTCTGATGATTTCCCTGCATTTGTTTCAACATACTGCCTTCTTTTGTGTAAATAACTTTTTATAAATTGTATTGCATTAGGTGAGAATCCCACATAATGCAGTATAGCCAGTAATGTTACATGGCAGATGGTATCAAAAGCTTTGGAATAATCGAGTAAGATTAATGCAGTGGTATTTCCTCTATCTGTTTCTTTAATTATGTCATCTGTTATTGATAACATTGCTGTTGTACAGCTATGCAATTGACGGAATCCTGACTGGTAACAAGGAAGAATTTGTTGATCAGTTAGAAAATTGCAAATCTGGATTTTAATAACCTTTTCGGCGATTTTTGATAGAACCGGTAGTATGCTAATTGGCCTCAAGTCTCCAAAGCTCGTAATATTTTTTTTTTTTGGGACTGGTATAATATGCGAAATTTTCCAAATATTTGTAAATTGATTATCAAGTACACAGGAATTTACTATATTTGTAATGTATGGTATTATAAATGGGCAACACATTAAGATCATTGTGATGCTAATATTATCTGCGCCAATGGCGTTAGAACGCATGTCTAGTAAGAGTTTATATATAGTATTTTCTGTTACTGGTTTAAATGTCAGGAGTTCGTCAAATTGCTTAAAGGCATTTTTGCTGTAAAATTCTATCAAGTCATTATCAACGATGGACGTACTTGAGGAACAGCTAGCGAAGTAGTTATTTATAGCATCAGGTTTGTTTAGTGACTCGGGTAAAGGAATTTTAGTTTTATTTTTATGAATGTTTAGTTTTTTAATAGCTTCCCAAAAATTTTTATTGTTATTGCTCCTCGTGCTGTGTTCTAGATATTGTATTTTTTCATTACGTACTGCTATGTTTGTTTGGTTTCTAAGCGATTTGTAATATTCCCAATCATTTGTATTTCTAGAGATTTTATATTTTTTGAATGCTTTATCCCGTAGTGTAATCATCTCTTTAAAATCAGACGAAAAGAATCTCAAATACTAATTAATCGATCAGCCTGAATCTGTTTATTTCCCAATCTACATAAAAAATACTACAAAAATATGAGGGCTTTTTTTAAAATTGCTTCATTCGTTTTTTATGAACGTTTTTATACGAAAGAAAATTTAAGCCCGAAAAATGAACTTTTTTTTCAAACGTGCGCCATTTTTTTTAGAATCAAAATTTTCAAAATCCGACCCGTATTTTTTTAGATTATGCATCAGAGATTCAGAACATATACAGGGTGACATAGAAAAAAGTACATTGCATATTGCCACACAATGGAGGACACTAAAATAAGAAAAAAAGTTCCTATAAACATGGGTCCGCAAGGGCTTCGGTTAAAAGATACGGGGTGTTGAATTTTATTTTTTTTTATTTAATTGCAAAAACAATGATAAATACTTCAACAATTAAATTTTAATGGTATGATGAAAAATATGATTAATTAAAACAAAACATTAAGTTTTTAGATGTTCAAATTGTTGCCCTTGTACTTCAATACATTTTTCCATTCTTCTTCTTAATGATTGACGGCATCTTTGAAATATTCCTGGGTTATTACGAAATCTATCTGCCGATTCCATAATTCGTATCCATAATTGTTCTTCATTATGTATTTCTACAGCATGAACTTCATTTTTCATAAATCCCCAAAATGAAAAATCGAGGGGATTAAGGTCGGGACTACGAGCTGACCATGGTACAGGCCCCCCTCGACCAATCCACGTATTTCCAAATCTCCTGTCCAAATAGTCCCTTGCCACTCGAGAAAAGTGAGCTGGCGCCCCATCATGCATGTAATACATTCTTCCAATAATGGCCAATGGGACATTCTCTAATAATGTGTTTAAATCATTCTCCAAGAAATTTCGATACAGTGCACCTGTCAATCGATGGGGCAATCGGAATAGGCCAATTAAGTAATTGTCAATTATACCTGCCCACACATTAATAGAAAACCCATATTGGTGACTTCGAATTACAGTTTGATGAGGATGAGAAGTTATGTAGGTTCAGAATACCATCACGACTAAAACCAGCTTCATCAGTAAACAAAATTGATGAAATAATGTTTTGTCTTTGGTTTTGCAACCATTCGCAAAATTGTACACGAGGAAAAAAGTCATGTTCCAATAGTGAATGAATTTTTTGTAAAAGATATGGGCGAAGAAGTTGTTCCTTGAAAATTTGTCTAACTGATTCACGGTTAAGGTTTCGCACCGCTGAACTTATTTTTCTGGTGCTTGTTCGCGGATTATTTTCTACCATTCGTAAAACAGTTTCTTCGTTTCGCACAGTGCGACGAGTTCTGGAAACACTGACGAGAAGTTGGCCACACATTTCCAGCCACGGATTTTGGCGCCTCCACCATCTCACTTATTATGAACAATCTCATTAAAAAAATTATATCTCCCAAGCCACATACTTTATTTTCAAAATGTCTTCTCTAATTGTTTGTTCAGTATATATAGAACGATTATAAGTGATCAGAAAGTTAAAACTCTTATTTGTTATATTTTTAAACAATATATTGCTGTCGCGCGTATGGCCAGCACTCCTATTAAATTTAAAAAATTCATACCTCCCAAGGCACATGCTTTATTTCCAAAATATCTTCACTAATTGTTTAAACAATATATCTAAAATAGTTAAAAATCACCAGAAAGTTATAACTCTAAATTTTTTATATTTTTTGAACAATATATATATTAGCGTATGGCCACCGCACATACCATATTTAAAAAATTCATATCTTTCAAGGCACATGCTTTATTTCCAAAATATCTTCACTGATTGTTTAAACAGTATATCTATAATGGTTAAAAATCACCAGAAAGTTAAAACTCTATTTTTTTATTTTTTTTTTAAACAATATATTTCTGTTAGCGTATGGCCACTACACATACCAAATTTAAAAAATTCATATCTCCCAAAGCACATACTTTATTTTTAAATTGTCTATTCTAGATATATTGTTTAAACAATCAGTGAAGCCAGTTTATAAATAAAGTATGTGTCTTGGGAGATATGATTTTTTTAAATTTGGTATGTGTGCTAGCCATACGCGCGGCAACAATATATTATTTAAAATATATAACAAACCTTTAGTAAATTAAGTTAGCTAAATATTATTCATTGATAGATTTGTGATCAGATTGTAATTATAGTAAAATACAACTAAGTGTTTTGCAAATAATAAAACAAATAAAATATATAACAAATGAGAGTTATAACTTTCTGATCATTTATAATTGTTCTAGATATATTGTTTAAACAATTAGTAAAGACATTCTGAAAATAAAGTATGTGCCTTCGAAGATTTGCATTTTTTAAATTTGGTATGTCCGCTGGCCATTCGCTAACAGAAATATATTGTTTAAAAAAATAAATGAGAGTTATAACTTTCTGATCAATTATAACTGTTTAGATTTATTGTTTAAACAATCGGTGAAGACAATTTAAAAATAAAGTATGTGCCTTGGGAGATATGAATTTTTTAAATTTGATAGGTGTGTTGCCATACGCGCAACAGCAATATATTATTTCAAAATATCACAAATAAGAATTAGAGCTATTTAAACACCTATAACTGTTGTAGATATATTGTTTAAACAAGCAGTGGTGACAATTTGAAAATAAAGTATGTGCCTTGGGAGATATGATTTTTTTTTAATTTGGTATGCGTGGTGACCATACGCGCGACAGCAATATATTATTTAAATATATTACAATTGAGAGTTATAACTTTCTGATCATTTACAACTGTTTTAGATATATTGTTTAAACAATCAGTGAAGACATTTGGAAAATATAGTATGTGCCTTGGGAGACATGAATTTTTTTAATTTGGTATGTGTGCTGGCCATACGCGCGATAGCAATATATTGTTTAAAAATATAACAAATAAGAGTTTTAACTTTCTGATCACTTATAATCGTTCTAGATATACTGATTAAACAATTAGAGAAGACATTTTGAAAATAAAGTATGTGCCTTGGGAGATATGATTTTTTTAATGAGATTGTTCATAATATGTGAGATGGTGAAGGCGCCAAAATCCGTGGTTGAAAATGTGTGGCCAACTTCTCGTCGATTCTGGAAACCCCACTATTCAATTTTGGTTTTCTAAAACAACCATCTTCTCCCAAACGCCTGTGCACATCAATAAATGTTCGAACATTAGGAACTTGTCTTAAAGGATATCTTTCTCGATAGATACGTTGAGCTTCGTAAGAATTTGATCTAGCTTCGCCGTAACACATAATCATGTCCCTGTATTCTTCAAAAGTGTAGCGAACCATTTCTGAAAGCAATTTTGAATAATCAGTGAGAAAACCAATGAAAAACTTAATCACGAACACAAAATACCTCAAACAATTATTACATTTGTTTGACAAGTGTCATTATGACACATTATTTAATTGTTATTTATCATTGTTTTTGCAAATAAATAAAAAAAAATTTAAAATCAACACCCCGTATCTTTTAATCGAAGGCCTTGCGGACCCATGTTCATAGGAACTGTTTTTCTTATTTTAGTGTCCTCCATTGTGTGGCACTATGCAATGTACTTATTTCTATGTCACCCTGTATATATTTTTGTTCCAGGTCCATTACTGTTTCCAGGATGTTTTCGCCTGTTTTGCCCTGCGCTCCGAGAGGGACCTCCATTTTCTTTATTTTGTGACGTCATTTTTGAAAATTTTCTGTTGAATAAATTTGGAAATAAAGTTCAATGTGCATATAATAAAGATATGAAAACAGTTTTTAAGTAGCACTTTTAGATTTTGTTTAAAAAATCTAGAAAATTATTTTTTTTTTATTAATTTCGATCGTTTTTTTTTTAATTTATTTCAACGGCGTGCCATTTACGTGAAAAATACAATATACGAAAAAAAAAAAAATATATATAGACACATACACTTAAAACTTATGCCTTAAAACCAAACAAAAAAGTTACATTTCTTTAATTATTTATAAGTGTTAAACAAATACGTACCTGCAGTATTGTTTTTGGGCTGTAATTAATTGACCACGTTAGCGGTTTAATTAATCGATTTCAAACAATTCAACACAAGAAAAATGTGACAAAATATAAAATTACGATAATTAAACTTTTGATTGTTGACTCATCTAACACTTGGTGAAACATCTTTACACTTTTTATATAAGGTTGATAGAATAAAACACTTGGTTTTTGTTTCACAAATTCAATATTTTATTTCCACGACTAGTTTCGGTCAGACGACCATTATCAATGTGGTTTATAAGGATTACTATTAATAGTCTGACCGAAACTAGTCGTGGAAATAAAATATTGAATTTGTGAAACAAAAACCAAGTGTTTTATTCTATCAACCTTATATAAAAAGTACGATAAATAATGTTTGTATGAACCGCAAACAACATTTCGTTACAGTTTTTACATTTGCACAATCATTCATCGATTTATAGCATTGATTGGTTTACCTGTACCACATCGGACTTCCCAACGTTTTGTATTTAAAGTTCCGCGAACCGAAATCGTAAGCCAAGCCAAGTTTTCTGATTCAAAATACACTGCTCCAAGAAATTAACTCTCCACCTTACAGTTTCTTAAAATGTTTAACTTTATTCCTATGTTATTTGATTTGATTGTTTTGCACCTGTCAAAATAAACAAAGATTTTCAAAGCGTTCTTCGTTATTTCAGAGACGCTAACGTGAAACACGAAAATAGTACACATTTCTGAAAATGTTCGAGAAATTGCAGGTGGTGCGTTAATTTCTTCGAGCAGTGTAATTTTAAATCGAAATAAGCCAAGTTTTCGAATTCAATTCTAAATGTACTTATTGAAATAAAATGCGAGTTCTGCTCATCTGAACGCGATTAATTAGCGTGTAACGAATTGACCCAGTCATTCTCTCTCTCGCATATCACACACACACACATACACATAACGCGAAGGTTAAATATTACTGCAGAATTCGCACCGTCATTTCGTTCGATCACGGCCTGTTTAAACGAGCTCACGCTTCGTTAACATTATGCACAATTATCCCAGGTATATTATTACTCACGTACACACACCATAACACACACACACACAAACATACAAACATACAAACACGCACACACACACACATGACCGAACCATATCTAATCTCTTTAAAACAGGGTTTTGTTTTGTAGAAAATCGATAGAATTAGGTGAATTTTAACCAAGAGCCAGCCAGTTGCACAAAACAACGATGAACAGAACAACAGGAACTGTAATCTTGAACATGAGTTCAGCTTGAACTCGAGATCAACGTTTTTGGTGCAACTGGGCCTAAGAGCCAGTTGCACTAAACCCGTTAAACTAATTCAACTCTGAACTTGAGTTCAAAGTATCATTAGAACAATTCGAGCTGTTATCTTGAACTCGAGTTTAGCTTGAGCTGGAGTTCAGCTTGAACTCGAGTTTAGCTTCAACGCTTTTGGTGCAACCGGGCCGGTATTCCCGAAATTGGTTGTACGATTCTGTCGTATGAAATCTGTTATTTAGATAGGGATTTAACATGTGAATTTGAAAGTTAGCGGGCGACCGATCGTACGATCAATTTTAGGTATACCGGGCCCTAGGGTTTACAGTGTAAATAAATAAAGATTGGGGGTTGGTCTTATGTCCACAACTGCAAGTGTAAAGTTTACACTTGCAGTTGTGGACATAAGACCAATTCCCCAATCTTTAATTTGACAAATAAAGCACTAATAACCTTTCTTCACACTTTTATTTGAATTACCAAATGTACATTTCGGACACAAAGTGACAATTATCAATGGATTAACACAGTGTTAATCCATTGATAATGGTCACTTTGCGTCCGAAATGTACATTTGGTAAATCAAATAAAAGTGTGAAGAAAGGTTAATAGTGCTTTATTCGTCAAATTAATTTAATCTTCACGTAACTCACAATCAATTTATTTTTCCCCAATCTTAATTTAGCATTTTGCTATACAATAACATATCTGGGTTGAATTTCAAATTGAGTAAAGTCCGGTTTTCAATAAAATTGCGCATTTTTTCAACATGAATTTTAAAATATGTAACTTTCTTATCTGTATTTACTCTATGATGTTTTTTTGTAGTTCCCACCACGACCGCAGAGGTCGCGGTGGGAAGTTTACCGCTTGCTCATCTTTTGTATAACGCTCTATGATTTTGTTTAGTTCGCACCACAACCACCGCTTTGTCCGTCTGTTTTTTTTAATCACCATAACCTATAAATTAAAAATCAAGAACTTCAAACATTCGAAAAAGTTAAAAATATTAAATGGAATTATTCAACAGAGACGACGTGAATTTTGCTGTGCGAGGTTTGTATTTACATAAATTACGTTTGTATCTGGACTTCTTGCGATATTTCCACAAGAAACATGTTTTTTTCGAAAATGTAACATTTTCTTCGAAAATGTAACATTTTTGTAGAAAATGTAACATTTTTGTAGAAAATGTAACATTTTTGTAGAAAATGTAACATTTTTGTAGAAAGTGTAACATTTTTGTAGAAAATGTAACATTTTTGTAGAAAATGTAACATTTTTGTAGAAAATGTAACATTTTTGTAGAAAGTGTAACATTTTTGTAGAAAATGTAACATTTTTGTAGAAAATGTAACATTTTTGTAGAAAATGTAACATTTTTGTAGAAAATGTAACATTTTTGTAGAAAATGTAACATTTTTGTAGAAAATGTAACATTTTTGTAGAAAATGTAACATTTTTGTAGAAAATGTAACATGTTTGTAGAAAATGTAACATTTTTGTAGAAAATGTAACATTTTTGTAGAAAATGTAAATTTTGTTTTCTATGAATTTCGACTTGAAACTTCTAAACAAGAATCGGTAATTCTAAACAACTTACTTTTAGGAAATTTACGATATTTTGACTAGAAACATATTTTTTTCGATTTTGAAAGTATCGAAAATTTGCTCTATCCCCATTTTCTATGGTTCCGTAACCTCAAAATTCATCGGTTTTAATTAAAGAGGTTGAACAATATCCTTGGTTCGGAGGTGGCTTTTATGAATGACTTGTTCTACATTATCAAGTACATTTAATATAGAAAAATTGTACTCAGTACCCGAGCACATTTTACCTGTACTGGGTGGGTTCCTTATCTAAATTTCATTTCAGGATGGACGAAGAGGAGGACTTCGATTATTGCTACATTTACGATCGGAGCTACAACAAGCACGGCAAAAAAGAGGGCGAGATGAACACTCGACGGCATTCCGGCTCCAACGAATTGGGCGACATGTGCTTCCTGATGGTGGAGTACATCAAGGAAGCGATGAAGGTGAGAAAGAGTGTCTCATATTTCACGTGGTGAAACATATTTAACTGTGATTTGAAAAAGAAAACACTCGGTTTAATTTCACTAATATTTCAGTTCATGATCTTGTTAAAACTTTCAATTTGAAAACTCCAACGGGTGTTTTCCACTCCCAGACTGAGCATGAAGTAAAATTTCGAGTTTAGAAAAGCCTGAAAATTTGGCTGGGGCGCGTAGCGCAGCGGAGCGACCCAGCCAAATTAGGCTTTTCTAAACTCGAAATTTTACTTCATGCGCCACCGTATAAACACCGATTTCAATTAAAGTTCAGAATAGATTATTTGTAGGTTAGAATCAATTATTTGTAGGTTAGAATTAATTATTTGTAGGTTAAATAAATTATTTGTAGGTTAGAATTAGTTATTTGTAGGTCAGAAATAATTATTTATAGATTAAAAAAATTATTTGTAGGTTAGAATTATTTATTTGTAGGTTTTTAATTGATCCTCTAACGAGGGGTTCCACTCCCAGACTAAGCATGAAGTAAAATTTCGAGTTTAGAAAAGCCTGAAAATTTGGCTGGGGCGCGTAGCGCAGCGGAGCGACCCAGCCAAATTAGGCTTTTCTAAACTCGAAATTTTACTTCATGCGCCACCGTACAAACACCGATTTGAATTAAAGTTCAAAATGAATTATTTGTAGGTTAGAATCAATTGTTTGTAGGTTAGAATTACGTATTTGTAGGTTAAATAAATTATTTGTAGGTTTGAATTAATTATTTGTAGGTTAGAATTAATTATTTGTAGATTAAAAATAATTAATTCTAACCTACAAATAATTTATTTAACCTACAAATATTTAATTCTAACCTACAAACAATTGATTCTAACCTACAAATAATTCATTTTGAACTTTAATTGAAATCGGTGTTTGTACGGTGGCGCATGAAGTAAAATTTCGAGTTTAGAAAAGCCTAATTTGGCTGGGTCGCTCCGCTGCGCTACGCGCCCCAGCCAAATTTTCAGGCTTTTCTAAACTCGAAATTTTACTTCATGCTTAGTCTGGGAGTGGAACCCCTCGTTAGAAGATCAATTAAAAACCTAAAAATAATTAATTGTAACCTACAAATAATTAATTCAAACCTACAAATAATTTATTTAACCTACAAATAATTAATTCTAACCTACAAACAATTGATTCTAACCTACAAATAATTCATTTTGAACTTTATTTGTAGGTTAGAATTAATTATTTGTAGGTTAAATAAATTATTTGTAGGTTAGCATTAGTTATTTGTAGGTTAGAATTAATTATTTTTAGATTAAAAAAAATATTTGTAGGTTAGAATTATTTATTTGTAGGTTTTTAATTGATCTTCTAACGAGGGGTTCCACTCCCAGACTAAGCATGAAGTAAAATTTCGAGTTTAGAAAAGCCTGAAAATTTGGCTGGGGCGCGTAGCGCAGCGGAGCGACCCAGCCAAATTAGGCTTTTCTAAACTCGAAATTTTACTTCATGCGCCACCGTACAAACACCGATTTCAATTAAAGTTCAAAATGAATAATTTGTAGGTTAGAATCAATTATTTGTAGGTTAGAATTAATTATTTGTAGGTTAAATAAATTATTAGTAGGTTAGAATTAGTTATTTGTAGGTTGGAAATAATTATTTGCAGATTATAAAAATTATTTGTAGGTTAGAATTATTTATTTGTAGGTTTTTAATTGATCGAGGGGTTCCACTCCCAGACTAAGCATGAAGTAAAATTTCGAGTTTAGAAAAGCCTGAAAATTTGGCTGGGGCGCGTATCGCAGCGGAGCGACCCAGCCAAATTAGGCTTTTCTAAACTCGAAATTTTACTTCATGCGCCACCGTACAAACACCGATTTCAATTAAAGTTCAA
Source organism: Philonthus cognatus (assembly GCA_932526585.2). NCBI lineage: Eukaryota > Metazoa > Arthropoda > Insecta > Coleoptera > Staphylinidae > Philonthus > Philonthus cognatus. The sequence goes on along the minus strand of OW052249.1, from coordinate 54,687,101 downwards.
AATGAATTATTTGTAGGTTAGAATCAATTGTTTGTAGGTTAGAATTAATTATTTGTAGGTTAAATAAATTATTTGTAGGTTAGAATTAGTTATTTGTAGGTTAGAAATAATTGTTTGTAGATTAAAAAAATTATTTGTATGTTAGAATTATTTATTTGTAGGTTTTTAATTGATCCTCTAACGAGGGGTTCCACTCCCAGACTAAGCATGAAGTAAAATTTTGAGTTTAGAAAAGCCTGAAAATTTGGCTGGGGCGCGTAGCAAAGCGGAGCGACCCAGCCAAATTAGGCTTTTCTAAACTCGAAATTTTACTTCATGCGCCACCGCACAAACGCCGATTTCAAGTGAAGTTTGAAATATATTGATTAAAATTAATTATTTGTAGGTCAGAATTAATTATTTGTAGGTTAGAATCAATTATTTGTAGGTTAGAATTAATTGTTTGTAGGTTAAATAAATTATTTGTAGGTTAGAAATAATTATTTGTAGGTTAGATAAATTATTTGCAGGTTAGAAATAATTATTGTAGGTTAGATAAGTTATTTGTAGGTTAGAATTAATTTTTTGGATCAGTGTACATTTGTTGTGATTTTTCAGGCGATGGATGTGATGAGGGGGCACCACATGCTGACTGACGTAATTTTAGAGGTGGATAAAGAGATCTTCCACGCGCACAGGGTGATTTTGGCGGCGGCCAGTCCCTACTTCAAGGCGATGTTCACCGGCGGCCTGCGGGAGTCCGAGATGGACAGGGTGCGGCTGGAGGGGGTCTGCCCGACGGCAATGGCCCGCCTCATACACTTCATGTACACAGGGAAGATCCGCGTGACGGAGAACACAGTCTGCCAGCTGCTCCCCGCTGCCACCATGTTTCAGGTATTCAAAGTTTGCTCCTCGAAAAATGTAATATTCTCGAAGAAAAGCATTAGGACGCTCTTATATAGATGTTTTGAACGCGAGGCGAAACGGAAGCGGGCGCAACACATGGGTTTATACAAGAGTTCCTAGACGGACGGGTGCTGGCGTTTTCTCTGCCTAGCACCCATCCATCTAGAGACTCTCATATAAATCTATGTGTTAAAACGCTTGCGCCCGCTCCCGTTCCGCCCCGCGTTCAAAACGTCCATATGAGAGCGCCCCAAACGTAATTCTCTTGAAGAAAAGCATAAATGTAATTCTTTCGAGTATTGTTTTTACAATTATTTTTATTTTCAGGTGACGAATGTGATTCAAGCGTGCTGTGATTTTTTAGAAAGGCAACTCGACCCGACGAACGCGATCGGAATAGCCGCCTTCGCTGAGCAGCACGGCTGCGCCGACCTCTGCAAGAAGGCCAACTCGTACATCGAGAGGCATTTCAGTCAGGTGAGTGGAATTGAGTACTTTGAACCTCGCGATATTAGCGGGGTAAATTATCCCCCTAAATTAAAATTGTTTCATTTCCCTAATGATCATTTATAAAACAATACCGTGCGATCATTTAAAATGTAATTTAGAGTAAGCTTTGAGTTTTAAATTAGATTGGCACTACTGGCTGTTAACACATAGCTTAGCATAACCTCAAATGTATTCCACCAATCAATTAGCTTTCTATGATTGGTGGAATACATTTGAGGTTATGCTAAGCTATGTGTTAAAAGTCAGTAATGCCAATCTAATTTAAAACTCAAAGCCTACTCTAAATCATAATTTATACAATCGCACGGTACTTTCCCTTTGTTTTACATATGGGGAAAAGTAAAAATATTTGCATGGCATTTCGTCGTCGGTTTAGTTGTAAAAGCCAAAGTGAGTAATACCTACCTAGAAATGTAAAATATAAAAATAATATGTGTTTGTCTCAAAATTAAGCGATTAAAAGCGATTGTCCTAAAGTTGTGCTTTTCGGATGATTAGATATGTCAGGAGGAGGAGTTCCTGCAGCTGAGCGGCACGCAGCTCATAACTCTGATCAAGAAAGACGAGCTGAACGTGCAGGACGAGAAGGAGGTGTATGACGCCGTCCTCAAGTGGGTCAAGTACGACGAGGAAGGCCGGCGGAAGAAGATGGAGAGGATACTGAGCGCGGTGCGGTGCCAGTTCCTCACACCCAAGTTCCTCAACGACCAGATGGCCAACTGCGCCCTGCTAAAGAAGACGCCCGCCTGCCGCGAGTACCTCGCCAAAATATTCAAAGTGAGTTTTAATCACAACGATTTGCCCCTTTCGTTAATCGAGTGGTCCAACTGCAAAACTTACATTCTCCACTTTTTGTGAAAATTGAGTTGGCGGTTCTTTTTATGTCCGTGTTCAGTGCAAATCGGGTGGAGTTACAATATTTGGCTATTGAGGACCCCTCCTCGGGTAGAGGTCTCTCCAACCCATGCATCCCCATGCATGGGTTGGAGAGACCTCTACCCAAGGAGGGGTCCTCAATAGCCAAATATTGTAACATGTGACTCGAAAAGAAGAAGACATCCGCGTTTTACCGATCTTAAATAATGTGGCCTTCAGCTTATTGAACCTGGCCCCGGCTATAGAATTGCCTCTGGCTTATTAGTGTACCCAAGTTGAATTAAGGAGAAGAAGAAACCGCTAGTCCTCCCCAAGCCGTACAAGGATTAAACCAAGTTAGTCCTTTGATTCCTCCCGAATTGGAGAGGCCATCCCCGCTGGTGCGCTTTTTTATAGAGCTATCAAACAATCCGCATATTAAAGTACACTCGTTTTTTGCTAAGAATGTGAGTTTTGCAGTTAGACCACTCAAGTAATTCTGCAACCAAGAATTGGCCATTTCATTTATACTTATGTTTGAACGGTAATTCTGTAATTAACCAATAGCAAGCGGTATACCGATGAAGCTATTGTTTCTTAACATGTGTTATTGTTTACACTATACTTATATTTATCATGAACTATAATGGATCATTCTTGCTGCACTTTGTTTTAGTTCTTTGTCCAACCGGTTTTTAAATATATTAACGTTCGCTGCGGTAGCTTCTAATAAACAGGAAATCTTATTTTCAGTAAGAATTTACAGATATTTCTTTTTATGTAGGATTTGACACTGCATAAAAGGACGGCGGTTAAAGAGCGCACGCCGAACACACCAAGGATAATCTACATAGCCGGGGGTTACTTTAGACAATCGCTTGACGTCCTCGAGGGGTACAACGTGGACGACAGGACGTGGAACCAGCTGGACAGCCTGACCGTGCCCCGGTCGGGTCTGGGCGGAGCCTTTTTACGTGTAAGCAATTGTTATTCTCCTACTGTGTGGTTTTTCATTGGGGGACGACGGGTGTTTCTAGGGTATTTTTTATGCGGTAGGCGGCAGGAACAACTCGCCCGGGAACAGCTACGACAGCGATTGGGTCGACAAGTACAGCCCGATGAAGAACCAGTGGCGGCCGTGCAGCCCAATGTCCGTGCCAAGGAACAGGGTCGGGGTGGCCGTTATGGACGGCCTGCTATACGCCGTCGGCGGTGGCGAGGGCATCAAGTATCACAGCAGTGTGGAATGGTATGTGTATTCTCAAATATAGACCCAAATTAGGCACTTGCGCGGTAGAACAGCATTTCCCGAACGTAAGCAAGACAGTCCTGAAAACGTTGGGCCATAAATGTACCATTCTACGCTGGCTCTCGCAGAGATAACACCATTGAAATCCCGAAGGGTCCTCGTCCGATGCACCACCTGGCAGGTGCGCGTGTGTTCCTTTCTTTCAAATAAATGTGCGCCCAACATAGTCAGGTTCCACTTTCTCATTTTTTGAGCAGTGGAAATACACGAATGGCGCTCCCTCTGCCCACGAACTGCTAATGGGCCGGTTGGAAGATAATTTTCCCGAGCCGATCTTATACCTTGTATCCGGGCCTGCTAAAGAATGTACTTTTTTGTATATTTACTTATTGTTGCCATATTCTTTATCCACCTTGTCCTCGTATAAGCACTTAATTACTTATTGTTACTTGTACTAGCTACTGAAATAATTGTGAACTTTTGAATTATAAGAATTTTGAGGTTACGTTAACCATAGAAAATGCGATAGAGTGAAAACTGCAAAAAGGCCAAAATTGTTTTCATAAGCGAAAACTCACGTTTTGCTACCAACATGATTTTCTTTTTCTCGGCAAAAAATATTTGTCCGTTTGCGGTTACGGGACCGTTTACGGCCGAATAAAACTATGTTGGCAGCAAAATCTGTTTTTTTCTTTTACAAAAACATTTTTCCATTTCCGCTCTATCCCATTTTCTATGGTTACATAACCTCAAATTTTTTTTTAATTAGAAAATTCACTATTATTTTAGTACTTGCTACTAAAATAATAGTGAATTTTCTAATTATAAAAAATTGTGTGCGTAACAATAAGTAATTAAGTGCTTATACAAGGACTAAGTGAGTAAAGGATATAGCAACAATAAGTAAATATATGAAAAAGTACAGTCTTTAGCAGGCCCGGATACAAGGTATGAGACTGACTCGGCAAAATCGCTCCGCTCCGCCCGGCAAATCCAAATTTTCAGGCTTTTCTAAACTCGAAATTTTACTTCATGCGCCACATGTATAAAACACTAAAATATTGTGAACTCTGTGTATATTTGAACCTCATTTGAGATCGGTATTTTATACGCGTGGCGCATGAAGTAAAATTTCGAGTTTAGAAAAGCCCCGTGAAAATTTGTCTCGGGTCGCTGCGCGACCCTCGACAAATTTTCTACGCGGGGCTTTTCTAAACTCGAAATTTTACTTCATGCTTAGTCTGGGAGTGGAAAACACTCGTTAGTATAATACTGGGGGTCTTATATTATAGTGGATTAAGATTACAAAAAATACCACCTCCATCTGATTAAACATAACCTACTTTATGATTACAAATATCTGTTCAAAATCAAAGAGGTTAAATAGAATCTTATTCTTGGTTTCGGGTGGCTTTCATCGATGACTAGTTCTACGCCTTCGGGGGCAATGAGGGTATTAAGTTTATTAAACAGTAAACTGCATATTTTGTATGATTGATTCAATTCTATTTCATATCACGTCTTCATCCTTAGAGCCATTCTCATCCATTTTAATCATATTTCTCTTTTCTTTCCTTAATTATAACTTTAATACTGGAATTTGTAGTAATTTGTGATCAATCGTTTTGTTTAGTTACGATCCTGAAAGTGATAGGTGGACTAGCGTGAAGCCGATGCAGTGCAAACGACTAGCGGCGGGTGTCGCCGTCGTCAACAGGCTTCTCTACGCGATCGGAGGGTACGACGGGTGCGAAAGGCACAGGACCGTCGAGTGCTACCACCCGGAGAATGACGACTGGACAATGGTGACGCCCATGCACACGACCAGGAGCGGGTCCGGTGAGTAAACGCTCGAGACTTCTGAATTTCAAACGAAGCTAACTAACGGTTTTTGTTTTGATGTTATTTTAAGGAGTGGCGGCGATCAATCAGTACATATATGTGGTGGGGGGTTACGACGGGTCCAAGCAACTGAACACCGTGGAGCGGTACGACACTGAGCAGGACAGGTGGGAGTTCGTGGAGAGTATGAAAATAGCTCGAAGCGCACTTAGCGTCACCGTCTTAGATTGTAAAATATATGCCATGGGTAAGTAAAAATGAACAATAATAATAATAATAATCCTTCCAGTCTCAACCTGTATTTCCATAGGCCCCATAAGCTCAGCGACGGGGGCTTATTATTATAATTGTAGCCCATCTTGCGCCTCCAGGCGGCTTATAGATGGTGTAGGTACATTTCCATCATTCATGGCAGAAAAACCACATCCGAAATGCCAGCACCGGGGTTTGAACCCGGGACCGCCCGCGTGTTAGCAAACGCTCATCAATAACCAAGTTCGTCTAGTGATAAACTACTACAATAATAGTTCGTTGTTTCACATGCCTAGAGTTACTAATTGATTAGTCTAGAATTATAATTTTTTTCCAACTCTCTGAATTTATGTGTTTACGATGGGTATTATTATGATTCAAACTCTGAATTTTTGTGATTAAGGTGGCTACGATGGTCAGAACTTTTTATCAAACGTGGAGATCTATGACCCGGCGATGGACACCTGGGTGGACGGGGAGCCGCTGACGTCGGGCAGGTCCGGCCACGCCAGCTCCGTCTGCTACCAGAAGACGACGATGTGTGCGCAGCAGCACGACTGCCACGTGCTGGCGCGCCAACCCCGATCGGCCAGCGATCCACAATCGTCGCCCCCGCCTCAATCCTCACGCTGACACCGGCCCTTCCTCGTCGTATACACAAAGCACACACGCACGTTAAGTTATCATCAATGAATTTTACAACCGAATAGAGTAGGGAAACGGCCGGATAAACCCACGGAAATTAGGGTTTGTAGGTTGCGACGATGCGTCTGCGGAGAGAAAATTAGGGTGCGGAAAAGCGTAGATTCGCATTCGCGAAAATGAAATGGATAAAAGACTGGTGCTTAAACAAATTGTTACGTTTTTATTATGACGGTTCATTCTAAACCAGCATCTACTGGTTTTTTTTATTATTAATTTTTTAAATGAAACATTTCCATTTTTTAAATTAGCTCGTTATTAATCATAGTACAAATTAGTTTAAAGATTTTCTAGTCTCCATTTACTCTGCACAGACTAAACCGACTAAGATTTAGTTTTTTTAACTTCGATTAGATTTGTTTTTAAAGTGTAGGTCGATTCAACATTCTTATTTGTAAATATTAGGTAATTGTGAACATTCCGAAACTATTGTCCGTTATTATGTTGTTGTCGTTTCCTCTTCCGCCTTGTCTACGAGGTTTCGATTGTCCGTTATCTTGTGTAAATAATAAATATAAGTTACCGAGAAGAGTGAAACTCTTGTAAATTTTACATAATACTCATTATTTCATCGAGATGTTTTTAAAAGAAATATATATCAATTATTTTAAGTATTTTATTTAATTTTTTTAAATTTCAGGGGCCTATTCTGATAACCGATAAGTTTTGTCATCAATCAGTGTTGGTATGATTATCAATGTGACAAATAACACGTTATTAATCATACCAACATCTCAAAATTTGATGTACCGTTAAAGCAGGACTGCAACTTTTGGCAATAAATACACCCCAAGTTTGGTCATATTAAAAAAAGAGAGTTTACATTGTAATAACATAACCTATAAATGATATTGTTGCCATTGTCGACTTTGATGATGTTCTCGATATTGTCGAGGCCCATCCTTGCTCACGAGTCAAATGCGGGGTTATAAAGGTTGAATATAAAAAGAAAATACACTCATTAATCCCACGATTTGTTTAATTTAAATTAATTTAAAAATCCATATATTAATAATAATAAATTTATTTGAAAATATACACCAATAATAATAACAATCTAAGTCAAAGATTTTCGTTCTTTCTTTTAATTTAATTTAATTTACATCCCACCTCCGCCTCCGCCTGTGCTTAACATCAATGTTAATAACCACACTCTCCGGCTCGGCCTCGCCCTCTTCCTGCGAATTACTGGAATGATCGTTCTTCCGCTCCGACTCCTCTTCCCCCTCCTCCTCCGTCTCCATGGGCTCTCCCTTGCACAGCCCGTCCTCCGCTTGAGGGACCACCAGCTCCGGCCCGCCTCCGTAGATCCCCGCGAAAAACCTCCAGATCGGCTCGTTGATCTCAATAAAATCCTCCAGGTCATCAGTGCCCCTCCGGGTATCGTTATCAATCGGGCCTGGAGGCTCCGCCAGCCGCTTCTCCACGAACCCCTTCCACTGCGAGTACCAGGCCCCGGAGAGTAAGTGCGACGGCGGAGCTTCCTGCCGCTCGAACTCGTCGTTGAGCCGGCGGAGCGTCTCGAACTCCGCGTTGATCCGGTTCTGGACCGCTTGGCAGTAGGTGCAGATCGCCGTCGAGGTGATCGCGGGGCACCCGCCGTATTTCTTGTAGAGGTAATCGTAGACTTTTCTGGGGAGGGCCACGGCGAGTTGTTCGAGAGCGACGGCGCGCTTCGGGCTGACAGCGTTGTGCACGCAGAGGAAGTCCGAGTTGTCGATAGGGCCCGGCTCAGCGCACGTGTTGAACCGGCTGAGCCACTGCTTGCTCACGTAGACCACCTTAAAATGTTTCAAATGTTATTTTTCAAAAAGTAATGCTAAAAGTTAGGCAAAGTTTGGAAGTAATTCTTTAATTTTTTGCCTGTAATTAATAAATAATGGCATAAATGCAAAAAGGCGGTTAAGTTCAATTGTTAAATTTCAGAATAGCCAACCTAAACTATTTTCCATGGCACCCTAGAGATTTTTTTATTGAACATACAATACTATGATATATATATATATATATATATATATATATATATATATATATATGATATATATATATATATATATATGATATATATATATATATATATGATATATATATATATATATATATATATATGATATATATATATATATATATATCGTTTTTATTGTTCGAATTAAAAAAAAAACACTACCTCTAAACTGGAATCGTCCCCTTCTGCAATTTCCGCCGCTCGCATCTTCACCCCTTGAATTCCGAGAGTGACCTTCCGGTAAAACAGTACGTACGCTTCGCAGTTCTGCACAGTCTCGGAGTGGACTCGAGTGACGCACTGGTCGTCGAACTCGTACCACTGAGAGTCATTGAGGGCGTAGCAGGTGTAGTGCCCCCCGCCGGCGGTCCCGTGGTGGCAAATCACGGAGAACAGCTCGTAGGCGGTGATCTGGGAGACGCAGTCCTTGTGCAGGTAGGGGCGCATGTCGAGGCCCTTCAGCGGGAAGCTCACTGCCGCCGATATCTTGCTGCTGAACATCAGCTCGTGCCGGAAGCGCTTTAAGTGGATGCACAGCACCTCCGGTAGTTGCAACACCTACAATTTTATTTAAACAAAAAAAAAATGATATTTATTATCCAGCTTATACCTGCTAAAAGAAAAATGGGAATAATTTGTATGTGACGAATAAATTAAAAGTCCACACGCTGAGCGTTACAATTGTCGCTGTGCAAGAGCGCCCTATACAAACATATCAATAAAAATTGAAAAGAAACCAACCTTACTGTACTTCAAACCGTTCCTCAACTTATTGCACTTCTCACAGCTGTACATGTTGTCGCCCTTGAGCTCATCAGTGCTAAAGAACGCCGCCAGGCAGTCGTGTAGCGTGACCGTCGGCCCGTAGAACCACGACCGCAGCCACGCCAGTATCCACGAGATCCAGCCGTCCTGCACCGGGGCCAGAACCGCCTCCGAGCACGTCACGCCCGGCGCCGAGTTCCTCCCGTGCAGTACCATCAGGTGGTCCCGCGACGGGATCGGCAGGGACAAGTCCTGGAAGGTCTCCACCCGGCTCGAGACCCTGTCGCACGTGAGGCACTGGACCGAGGAGAGGAGTTTGCCGTCGAAGATGTCCGAGATGATCGAGCGGTATTTAATTTGGTTCTTGGCCGCCGTTGCCGAAAGCGCAGCTTGGGTGGCGTTGGGTGTACTGCTCGAGCACGGTTGCGAGTCTAAGATAATGGCAAGTTGTGATAAGGAGTTAAACAAAGAGAGGTCATCAAAAAGTAAGGTTACAAAGCCTGCAATGAAACCTCCACTTTGCGAATGGAGGGGTGAGTGTTGGACACTGACAGACACTCACACTTGAAATCAGTGTTGTATGCGCTTGGCGCATGAAGTAAAATTTCGAGTTTAGAAAAGCCCCGCGAAAATTTGTCTCGGGTGGCTGCGCGACCCTCGACAAAATTTATAAGCGGGGCTTTTCTAAACTCGAAATTTTACTTCATGCTTAGTCTGGGAGTGGACGACACTCGTTCTAATTTAACATTCTTGAATAAAACACCGAACATAACATATATTAAACATTTTAAAGAGACTTGTAATAAACGCAAATACCCTTATTTCACTCCAACAACAACCTCACTTTTTGATGACCCCTCGGACATTCGATTTTTTTTTATTGGCTAACCAAATTTGGGATTTATTTTTCTAAGGTTGTTTGATTATACTGTTTTTCATGTAAATACATTGATATAAGAATGTCATGTTACAATTGATTAATTGAACCCTACGCTGTACCCGCCAATATGTATAAAAAAGGTATTTCCTTAGAAGAACGTTGTATTCTACCCAAATAATCCGCCGGCGTAATAGTGGAGGCACAACTGATGCTATGTGCGCTGTCATTGAGCATGTTACAGAGAATCTAAACTTGAATAAAAAATGTATTGGGGTCTTCCTGGACCTAGCTAAGGCTTTTGACACAGTTAGTCACAAAAAACTCTTTAACATACTTGAAAGCATTGGTATTCGCGGTATCGTATTGAGCCTACTTAAAAGCTACTTAACTAATCGTGAACAAAGAGTGAAAGTCAACAATACCATAAGTGACCGACTCCTTGTTGAAATAGGGGTACCGCAAGGAACAGTTCTAGGCCCAATACTTTTTGTAATTTACATTAATTCCTTATTAGCCATAGACACATCTGCCAAAATTGTATCCTATGCTGATGACACAGTAGTTCTCGTTGATGGAAAGTCATGGGACGAAACAAAAGCAAAAGTACAAAGAGAAATGAAAAAAATTAAATATTGGCTAGATACTTATCAACTTTCTCTAAATATAGTCAAAACTCAGTATGTAGCATTCTCAATGACAAAGGCAAATAGACCCAATTTCACATCTATAGCAATTGATGGCATGTGTGTCGAGATCGGGGAGAGCAGGGCGGTTAAGTACCTGGGCATTATAATAGATCAACATTTAAAATGGAATAACCAAACTGACCACATAACAAATAAAATTAGAAAACTAATTTATAAATTCTATCAATTACGTGAATTCCTATCAAGAAAATTATTAATTATAGTCTATAAAAGTCTTGTTGAATCATTAATCTGCTATGGTATACTGGTATGGGGCGGAACGTACAAGAATCACTTACAAAAACTAACTATAATCATTGATTAAATAATATATAAGATAGGAAACGCAATGCATTAAAAACGTGACCCCAAAAATTGTCCAGCTTTGGCGTCGACACCAAGTAGGCGGTCAACTGAACTACACTATTTAAAATCTTACAGATATCTAGTTTGTGTAGAAGTTGAAGACCGGCGAGATATTTATGCGCTCCTGATACTCTCCTCGAGCGGAGCGGTTAGCAAGTAGGTGCGGACGTCCCGGGAAAGTGAGGGGGTTAGATCATTGGTTTTGGCTGATGAGTGTGCGTGAACAAGCAGACGGCCGGCGATTCTTTTAATAGTTTTCAAAATGAATGTAAAACGTAATAATTGCGTTTATATTAATTGTCATATAAACAGACACAAAAATCCAGAAATATCATTCTTTAAATTTCCAAAAAAAGATGAAAGTAGACAAAAAATATGAATTGAGAATAGCGGTAATATAAACTTATTACAGTTAAAAAACAATAAACTGCATACGAGTGTTATATGCGAAAAACATTTCGCTTCAAAATATATCATGAAAAATGGTGCTAGAAAAAATGTTCGCGAAATTCCTTCAACTTCAGAAGAAAACGTATTTAAATTGAAGTTGCCAATAAGAAAGTGCTATAGAAAATTACCAATAAACGAAAATGAAATTTCTACTGTGGAGATGGTGAGTTTTTAATATTCAGGACCGGCGTGTGCGGGACAAAATAGTCGTAAGAAAAAACAAAGGGGGGGTTACCGCTTGTAGTGCCCAAAACATATTTATTAATAGGCTTAATTAATGACAGGGATTCGCGAAAAAAAATCTTAAGGTGTCCGTTTTTAGAGCTGCTCTATGGGTGATCGCAGTGACGGATCCAGAGAGCAATTTACGGGGGGAGGGGTATTGACAATTATCTGTTGTATTGTTTCAAAATATACAGGGTGCCCGTTTTTCGAGCTGCACTATCTCGCTTATTTGAAGAGATAGAGAATCGGTTAAATGGAGGCAAATTTGCGTATTTTAGTGCATACTAATAATTTGCTTTCACATTTCATACATCTTTAATTGTTTCGATGTAATTTGAAAAAAAAAGAAATTTTCGATATTTCAAAATTGATCATATCTGTCATTTGTAATTTTTTCCAAAATTTCTAAAAACATTCTTATAGCCCGATTTATAAACTTACCTCATAAACAAATTAAATCTGCAAACGATTCGTTATTGTTTTTCCAAACACGACTTTTGTTTTTGTTATGGGCGCATATGGAGATATCAGAGCTGGGATGAATCCTCGAAAACATGATTCGAATCACGAATCCGAATCACCTAATAGGATTCGAATCACGAATACTCGAATAAAGGATTCGTAAGTAAAAAATATGATTCGAATCCTCATTTTTGAATCACGGATACAAATCCATTAAAAATAAATTTGAATCTATTATTTGCAACCAGTAATATTTTATTCCATCAGTTTCTATTAACAAACATGTTCATTTACCGACTAAATATCTGATTATATAATGATTTTAATTAATGATGATACATGTGTTATTGAACTTCATTTTGAATCTGTGTTTTATACGCCTGACGCATGAAGTAAAATTTCGAGTTTAGAAAAGCCCCGTGAAAATTTGTCTCGGGTCGCTGCGCGACCCTCGACAAATTTTCTACGCGGGGCTTTTCTAAACTCGAAATTTTACTTCATGCTTAGTCTGGGAGTGGACAACCCTCGTTCTTAGAAGTTTCAAATTAAAGGATTACTCTAGATTACTAAGTTTATTACCAATTTACAAAGGCTACAGCTCGAAGGACCAATCATGGTCTTCGGAGGCCGAAGGACTACAGGGAATCGAAGTTTATTTACAAGAAAACAACGAATATCTGAAGGTTTATAGTATGGATAGGAAAGAAAACATCCAATTTTGAAAAAATATCGAAGTTGGGTTGGTTTTCAGTGCGTTTTTAACTTCACTTTAAATCAGTGTTTTATACGCGTGGCGCATGAAGTAAAATTTCGAGTTTAGAAAAGCCCCGTGAAAATTTGTCTCGGGTCGCTGCGCGACCCTCGACAAATTTTCTACGCGGGGCTTTTCTAAACTCGAAATTTTACTTCATGCTTAGTCTGGGAGTGGACCGTCAAGATTTTCTACATGTCGAGATTTTTGATATTTCTAGATTTATGTCGATTTATTCACAGTTTGTTATTGTATTAAATGCAACTTTAATATTAAATAAAAACGGTTTTTTTTAGGAATAGAATATTCACCCATTAAGAGCCGAACAAATTATAAAGTTAACTCTAAAAGTTAATTTTAAGTAAAATTTTGCATCTTTTTCTATGATTTCAATGAATGATTTATTATATTACATGCGTCGATTTTTTAAAAGAGTTAAATTTAAAATTCAAACGAGTGTTGTCCACTCCCAGACTAAGCATGAAGTAAAATTTCGAGTTTAGAAAAGCCCCGCGTAGAAAATATGTCGAGGGGCGACCCGAGACAAATTTTCGCGGGGCTTTTTTAAACTCGAAATTTTACTTCATGCGCCACGCGTATAAAACACTGATTTAAAGTGAAGTTAAAAATGCACTGAAAACCAACACAACTTCGATATTTTTTCAAAATTAGATATTTTCTTTCCTATCCATGCTGTAAACCTTCAGATATTCGTTGTTTTCTTGAAAAAAAACTTCGATTCCCTGTAGTCCTTCGTTCTGCGAAGTAATTCTTCAATTTGAAACTTCTAAGAACGAGTGTTGTCCACTCCCAGACTAAGCATGAAGTAAAATTTCGAGTTTAGAAAGGCCCCGCGTAGAAAATTTGTCGAGGGTCGCGCAGCGACCCGAGACAAATTTTCACGGGGCTTTTCTAAACTCGAAATTTTACTTCATGCGCCACGCGTATAAAACACTGATTTCAAGTGAAGTTAAAAATATATATATTAACGTTGGATATTTTTCATGGTTAAGTAACCAAATATGCATTCACAAATATTTGAATTATTCGAAAATTTTAATATTTATATTCAAATATGAATAATTTAGTGATTTAAATATTCATATTGGAATATTTAACTATTTGAATTAATCGAATTCGAATCCCAGCCTTAATAGCGATGATTCGAATTATTTAGGAGGATTTGAATCCATGTATCAGGATTCGAATTTTAGGATTCGATTCCTTTTATAAGGATTCGATTCCTTTTATAAGGATTCGAATCCTTTTATAAGAATTCGAATCCTTTTATAAGGATTCGAATCATCTACGTTTGGATTCGAATACGAATCCTTTTAAAAAAATGTAACGAATCCGGATCACGAATCCGTTTTCACTAAAGTATTCGAATACCTCTTTTGAATCCTCTAAAAGGATTCGAATCCGGGAATCAAATCCTGAATGATTCGAATCCTGCCCAGCTCTGGGAGATATGCATATCATTGAACAGCATTTTTTACGCTGATTTCAATGATGAGCTACATGTTGACTTTTGCAAAATGTATTGTTTTTATTATATGTAACCATTGAAACAATTGAGCAATGTCCACAAAAACTATTTGTTTGTATAAGAAAATGTAACCAATTATTAGTAGACTTCCGTATAAATAGCATTTCAACTACTCCATAGCAACTTGATATTTTTTGGTTGACATCACAGTTATCTGACACTTAAAAACATGGAATATCTGTGAATATGATTTCATTGCAAACCTTTGTTTAAATTCAAAATAATTGTAAAGTTTTTTGGCAATTTTCTCGGTAAATACTTTTCTTAAATTATTGAATAAATTACCAAGTCCATCAGCTTAATACGCTTTAAAAATAATGTAATAAGACCGGTACTGTCAAATAATTAGCGGAGACAATATTAACACATTTCAAATTTGACATGTAAATCCCTATGGTCCGAAATATTTAGAATACAATCCAATTCAAGATATAATAGTAGGAACTAGGACGAAGTCAAGCTATTGGAAAAAAGGGATTAGTTTTTATGATTAGGGGGCTATTTAAAAAATGGAAACAGCCCATCTCTTATTATATTGCGGAACGCCCAGTTCCAGGAAATATTTTAAAAGATTTAGTCCTTTTTAATATTAAAAAGTGTATGTCCATTGGACTTACAGTAAAATCAATTGTATGTGATCAGGGCTCTAACAATAGACGTGTTTATAATTTATTAAATATTTCAAAACAAAATCCTTTTTTTACCTATGAGGAAAATAAAATTGTTGCCCTTTATGATGCCCCACACCTATTTAAATCTATAAGAAATAATTTAGCTTCAACAGACATATTTGTGGATGATTTGCGTGTGTCGTGAAATGACATAGTACATGTTTATAATATAAATAAATAATTTCAATTATCATCATGTTTAACAAATATTATAAACTGGCACATATATCGAATAACTTTTGACAAAATGTCTGTAAAACTTGCAGTTCAAGTACTAAGTAGGAGGATGTCTACAGCGATCGAAACTGCTGTAAATACAGGTAAGTCTTCAAGCGGAAACAATACAGCAAGCTTTTTAAAAATTATTAACGATCTTTTTGATTCGTTAAATAGCCGCACGCTATATGATCAAAATCCATATAAGAATGGATTATCAGATGAAAATAAAGTCGTGTTAGAGACATTAAGAAACGGATTGGTTTATTTAAATAAAATTAAAGTTTATTCTAAAACTATGACTGAACGAAAGAATGTTTATTGCTTTGAGGGCTTGGCACATACAATTACAGGAATATTACAATTATTCGACGACATTAAGAACAGTGGGCATACATTTTTGTTAACTAATCGTCTTCAGCAAGACCCACTTGAAAATTTGTTTTCGGTCCTAAGGAATCGAGGTGGCTATAATAGCAACCCCACGGTTAAGGGTTTTCGACAGGCATTACAACAATCAATGCAAATAAGAATGCTGGAGACTATTACCGACAATTCAAATTGCGAGTTAAATGATGATAAACAATTATTTAATTTATCTGAAGAAAATAAAGACAGGTACATTTGATAATACATTAAAGTTAAATTGTTTTTATCGTGGGCCATAGGATTTTACATACTAAAAATGATACCTTGTGTTAATGTATTTTATCATATAATTTTGAAGCAAATTTTTATTGTTAGTAATAAATGCATTATTTTTCTTCACGATGTGTTTAATTAGAATAACTTAAACATGTTTTTTCCATGTAAAAATAAAATAAATAACTGCACAAATAATGAAAGTGCCTTGAATTTCAGATTGATTAGTAAGATGATTAATTTAACGTGTATACTGTTGAAGAACGAGTGGAATTTGTAATTAAATTAATTATAAGAGGTTTGTCCGTTTTCGAGCAAAGGCATTTCAAACAATTTCTGTGATATTTTTTTGGATTTTTGTTATTGTTCTATTTCTATTATCTGCTAACAAATTATTAAATATATTTTTTTAATGGAATAAAACATGTTTATATTATTCTAATTAAGCGCATCATGTAGAAAAATAATTGATTTATTACTAACAATAAAAATTTGCTTCAAAGTTATATGATAAAATACATTAACACAAGGTATAATTTTTAGCATGTAAAATACTAAGGCCCGCGATAAGCAAAAGATAATATATGTATAACTAAAAGTGGCCGTTTTCTTATTACTGCAAAGAATACGGCCACTATCAAGGGACATAAAAAATGGACATAAAAAAGCAGCGCGATGAACAAGCGATCTTTGTGCGCCACGTTACATTCGAAGCAAGTATCAGGAGAGCATAACGAGCACAACTGCACAGTTAGTTCTATAATACGTCGTTCATTTGAGTGGTGTCTCCAGCTGACTGAGACGTGTAAGGCGTGCAAGGGTGGTTGTATATAGTTTTCATGAGCACGTTATTATCCTTACAGTTTCGCTTCTTATACTACTTATTCAATGCTATAATTCAAAAGTACATCCTTAAGATTATTTTTAAACAAAAGAGACGCTACCCATCCCATCTATTATATTCTGTGAATGTACCCAATATTAGATGCCTGTACTTCCACAGTCTCTGTACATATGCTTATAAACATCGTAATGCCTTAAACTACATGAGATCAAACCATGACACACGAAGTAAGACTAGACTCTATATCCCTAATTGCAAATCAGCCTTTAGCCTCAGATCATTCACCTACACAATCCCCAAAACCTATACTCTCCTTCCCCAACATATCAAACAAAATAACAAAAAAAAATTCTCACAACTTTCAAAATCTTATATCTTCGAAAATTATCCTCAATTCTTAAAAATATTAGAATAATAAACACATATCATATATTTATTTTTCGGTACTCATTATGTAAACTAAAACAACATTTATGTATCATATATTGCACAAAATTTCCAAGAACTTCATGCCAGCATGCTACAAGTGTTCACTCACTTAGGTGCTTTGAACTATTATTGTTACATCTGGATATTCATTACGTTGAGCAGAACACTGCTCAATATAAAAGAAATATATTATAGAACGGATGTTAATTTGTTGAAAATATATGTACTCATGTTATGTAATAATAATAGAAAATGTTCATGGTGGTTTTCTAGTGTCATTTTGATCAGTCGAATTTGGTTATTTTGTGGAACAAGGTTGAAGCCTCCACCGTTCATAATTTAATTAAGTTATTGATGTTAACTTACCGATCACTGAATTACTGTGCATCCTCGCCCGTAACCTCCTCCCCGGACTCGAGCCCCGGCTCATCCGGCGCTTCGCTGAGCTCGTCTGCTCCGTATCGTCGCTCAGACTCGACCTTTCACTCACCCCGGAATCGCAGGTCTCGTATTCGCCTTCGCTCGACTCGTAATTGGAATTCAGCGTCGGCTCGTCGACAGCTATGCACAGGTTCTCGACGTCGTTGACGGAACACTCGGGCGGCGTCGCCTGTTTCAGTTCCTCGTGCAGCTGGTCCATGAAGTTGCGCAGGAACTCCTGCGTGTCGTGCTGGTGGTAGCCGCGGAACATCGCGTGCACATTACGGATCCCGTAAAGTATTCCTGAATTATTAAAAAGGAATCATTTACACGACCAATAAAATGTAAACAAATTTTATACATCAAAATGCAGCAATTGCAACAAAATGTATATTGGACAAACTATACGAAATTTAAAAACTAGGTTTAAAGAACATATTTACCATACTAAAAACCATAACCCAGATAAATCTGCGATAGCTCATCATACATTAACCACGGGACACAAATTTATTATAAATAATTTGAAATTACTAAAAGAATCTAACCATATTGAAAGAAAAAAAAGAATCTAACCATTTTCAACTAAACATGTTAGAAGCAATTGAAATGCACAAAAATAGGAATAACCTTCTAAATTTTGATTTAAGTCCTTTAAACAACCCACTTTTAAATTTAATTCCTTAAACTAGCCTGCCTTTATCTGATTTCAAATAAATCGCACTTGCTTGTGAAAATAGTTGTATTTCTATTTTTATTTATTTACGAAAATGCCAATTAGTTTTTTCTATTGATAAAGGGTACATTGTACCCGAAATGTACATATAGAATTAAAATAAAAAAGTGAAGTAAAAGGAATAAAGGAATAACTTAACTAATTACCATTAAACTAACCTTCACGTAACTCAAACAAGAATATCTTAAATTTTATACATGGTTGAATTAGGAACAAAATTTCTTTCTAAAAATAGGAAAATCCAAAATGACAAAATGAATATCTCAATATTACTAATATAAAGGTTTTTAATTTAAATTCACTTGGTTTGTTTTATTAATAATAATAATAATAATAATTTTTCTATGTTATTATATAGCAAAGATGCTAAATAAAGATTATTATTATTATAAATATTACCGGTCGGAGTGACATAACCTCCGTTCTTCTTCAACCAGATGTCCCGTATCAGAGCCTGGTACTGGCGGCTCAGGCCGGGCTTGCGGTCTTCCGACAACAGATGGACCGTCGCCGGACACTCCAGGAAGAAATTCGTCAGCGGAATCGTGTTGCTCAGGGCTTGCAAAGCTGCGTTCATGTAACAAGTGTTGCCTATATTCTGCAACCCCACCAGACCCACCGGTTTTTCACTGGGCGCCGAAATCACATCTGGTTCTTCATTATCGCTTGACTCGGACGTATCGCCCGACATTCTATTTGTAACCTAGAAAAAAGCAAAACTCAGAACATTTGCGTAAAATAGTGAAAGTAAAGAATACAAATTATTATAACCCATGAGTAGCTGGAATTTAAAAAAATACACATTCAATTTATAGGTTATAATGGTTTAGTTTAAAGGGTGTGTGTATGCGGTGTTTGTAGATCTGAAAGCGGCGTATGATTCAGTACCGAGGGAAGATATGGTAGAATGTCTGAGGCGAAAGGGAGTGAGTGACGGAGTAGTTGAGTCTGTAAGGGAGGTGTATAGGGAAACATGGGTGGAAGCGAAGGTGGGGGAAGAAGTATCGGAAAGGTTTAGGACATGGAAGGGCTTGAGACAGGGGTGCCCCATGAGTCCGGTCCTGTTTAATATATACATAAGCGAACTAGAAGAGGTGTTGAGAAAGGGGCAGGAAGGGGGAGTGGTGATTGGAAAAGAGAAAGTATGGTTACTGGCATATGCAGACGATATAGTGTTGATGGCGAGAGATTGGGAGGGAGTGAAAGGCATGTTGAAAAGTGTGGAAAGATATATGGATAAGAGAGGAATGTGTGTGAATGTGGCGAAGACGAAATGGATGAGGTTTAGGAATAAAGGGAGAGAGGGGAGAGTGGGAGTGCTAGAATGGAAGGGAGAGGTGATTGAGAGAGTGAAAAGTTTCAGATACTTGGGATTTATTTTTAAAGGGACGGGTGGGTATGAAGAGCATATAAGGTGGGTACAAGGAAAAGCGAGGAGAGCATGGGGAATGGCATGGAGAAAATGGGGAAGATGGATGGAGAACAGTATTAAGGTGACATGCAAGGTGTGGGACGCATGTGTAAGACCGATACTAATGTACGGGGTAGAAGCATGGGGAACGAGAGCATATGAGGTGATTGAAAGAGAACAGCTATGGTTCCCGAGACGGATGCTGGGACTAGAGAAGTCGACACCGGGATATATACTGTTGCAGGAAACGAATAGAGAGAGATTGGAATGTGAGGCGGTGGAGAGAGTGGTGAAGTATGAAATGAAATTATGCGGAGTAGAAGAGGAGAGATTGGTGAGAATAGTATGGGAGGCGTGCATGAAAGTAGAAGGGGGGAGGTGGAGGGAAGAGAGAAGGAGAATGTATGAAAGGGGAGGACTGGCAGAGAGGAAGGTACAGGAATGGTTGGGTAGGGGGGTGAAGGTGGCGGCGTGGATGAGAGAGAAGATGAAGGAGGTGGAAGCGCAGGAGAGACAGGAACGGATAGACAAAAGTGAATATAATGATATGTTTGGGAGATGGCTAGTATATGGGAGGGTGCCGAGATACATGAGTGAGGATGGGTGGAACAGGGATGAAAGGGTGATAATGGCGAGGGCAAGGTGTGGGTCTGGGGAGAGGGGAAGGAAGAGATGGATGGGGGAAGAATATATGAGATGTAGGTTGTGTGAATGGGGGAAGGATACGTGGAGGCACTTGCCGGAGGAGTGTGAGGGTGTGAGTGAGGAATGGGTGGGAGTGAAAGGGAATAGAAGGGTGACAGAATGGATGAGGGAGGACGGAGCTAGGGTAAAGACGCTGGAGAAAGTGGGACGGGAGAAAGAGGGCAAGATGTGATATAGTGTCGACATTGTAAATAACTGTAGGATATGCCAATAAAGGTCTTTTTTTTTTTTTTTTGGTTTAGTTTAAAATTATAGCGGTTACGTTTTTCCTGAAGGTGAATGTGTCGCCGTGCTCGGGCGTCGTGGCCTGCAGCGTACTGTAGCTACCGTGCCCCGAGTCGCGGGACACAATGTGGCACTCCTCCTGCTCGCTGTCGTACTCGCCGGCGGCGACGGGCGGCCGGTCCATGAACACCTCCGACTGGCACTTGTAGCACCAGACCCGGTGGTCCGACATGTTCATGTGTATGCAGTGCGACGGCTCCTCCTAAAATTGAAAATCAACCGTAAAGTAAAAAATAAATTACATTAGAAAAATCCAATTTTTAACACACCAACGAATCAAAAACGTGAATTTTATGAACAATAGGGCTTTCGTTGAAGTTAAATTTTGACATGTTTTTACTCATTAATTTTATAAAGATAAAAGTTAATGGGCCGTATGATTTCCCCTCTGTTAAAGCTTTAAAGTAACGAGTATCTTCCACTCCCAGACTAAGCATGAAGTAAAATTTCGAGTTTAGAAAAGCCCCGCATAGAAAATTTGTCGAGGGTCGCGCAGCGACCCGAGACAAATTTTCACGGGGCTTTTCTAAACTCGAAATTTTACTTCATGCGCCACGCGTATACAACACTGATTTAAAGCGAAGTTAAAAATGCATTGAAAATCAACCCAACTTCGATATTTTTTCAAAACTAAATCTTTTCTTTCTTATCCATGCTGTAAACCTTCGGATATTCGTTGTTTTTTTGTAAAAAAACTTCGTTTCCCTGCAGTCCTTTAGTCTCCGAAGACCATGATTGGTCCTTCGAGCTGTAGCCTTTGTAAAATGGTAATAAACTTAGTAATCTAGAGTGATCTTTCAAAACAATGGATTTAGGTTAGGGTTTTTTTGAAACAATCGACTCAATTGATTCGCCTATTTACAAAATTGTGTTCAAATGGATTTACGGGTTTTTGCAAATAGGCGACTCAATTATTTAGTTGCCAAAAGCCCTAAACAGAGGGGAAATCATACGGCCCATTAACTTTTATCTTTACAACATTCATTTTTTGTATTTAGTTTTTATCAGTCAAGAAATAAGTAAACTCAAAAACACTTATCAGTGCGTACAAACCACTCACATTATTATGCAACGTGCTGTGGTCCTTCAAATTACTCGAACAGCCGACTTTCAGGCAGCCCCGGTACAGGCAAATCCAGAGGTTCGGTCCGAGGGCGTCGCAATCCGCACAAGTCGGCTAAACAAAACAAAACGAACACAATAAATGAAAATTCGAAGGTTATAAACAATGGGTTAGGCTCAGGGATACAACAATTGGCCTTTGAGTAATAATAATAATATCATTTATTGCCTAGAGGGGCACACAATAAACAAAAATTCGATGGTTGTCAACAATGGGTTAGGCTTAGGGGTACAACAATTGGGCTTTGAATAATAATAATAATATCATTTACTGCCTAGAGGGGCACTATCGTGCAAGTACGACAGACATCGACGTACACGCACATCGTACTTGAACGAATAGTGGATGGCAGCGGCGGCTCGCAGCCTAACTTCAGGCTGTTGTACAATTCCTTGTATTTATAAAGCGTGATCCCAACCTCAAATTGTGCGTGCCTTGGCGCTGTGGCCGACCCTGAAGTTAGGCTGCGAGCCGTCGCTGGTGGATGGGTACGTTCGGGCAGAAATGAACGTCGAAAAAAAAAACGTACATGCACATGTTTTGTTGCCAGTATTTCGTCAGCAATTGCTCATAATGAACTGTAGTGAAATATTAATATCGCCATCAAAGCGGCGACAGGAATTCGGTTCATTGTCCAAATGTACCCATCCACTGTTGTAATTGGCCGACGTTTTTGCGCGATTCACACGTCTGTTGGTCCATGTACGATAGTGGATCGGTAAATTTGGTACTTGGGCGACGGACACCTTTGTTAATCCGTGTACGATAGTGGATTTGTAAATTTGGACGACGGACCGAATCCCTGTAAGTAAGTAAGTTTTTTATTTCCAATTTAAATGAATACATTCCTGGATGAGTCAATATTGTTGCAGTATATTAGTATACATATAAAAATGAATATATTAGTAATTGGTAGCTTAATGTAATGTTAGTAAAGAAACTGACAAACAAAAAGTGCATATAAATAAGTAAAAAAAGTCAATGTAACATACAAATTAAAACTTAAAACTAAGGTGTATAACATTTTAAAAATTACTGTATAGAGTAAGATGATATACGTAATATCATCACCGCTTTGATGGCGATGCTAACATTTCACTACAGTTCATTACGAGCAAATGGCCCGCTTAACAGGAGAAGTTAATAACGCGCACAGTAAACTCGAAAATTCGAGGTTACAAACAATTGAAACTCACCTCTTTGGAATTAAGAAAACTGGCGATTGGAACGTCAGTGACGGTGGACAAGTGGCTGCAGGAATATTTATAGGACATGTTGAAGTCCCCCCTCGTTTCACAACTAAAACAAACCCGATCAATTAAAACGACGACGACAACAAAGCTTTACTCGGGGGGGTCGGTTCTGTAAGCGAAATGTTGAATGTTAACGCAGACTGCACACGACAAACAGCAAATTCGCTCGGAAGGTGAAGTTGAAAGGATAACATTTCGCTTACAGGAGTGGAGTAAATAATAACATGAGTTGTGCAAAAGTGTAATGTTGGAAAAACGGTGATTTAAGTCGGCGCTCACGTTTTTGCGTGCGTGATCAGGCGATCATTCGCGTCGTTGTTTCACTGGCGGTGGTTTCGCGTCGCTTTCGTTACATTTTTTATAAAGATTAATTGAATAAATCGCGAAGATATCGCACACTCACTGACGTTTCACGTTTTTTTCGTCGATGCGCAGTGAAGTCGGCCGCTTTTCACGAGCCAACTGTCAAACACAAAACTTGGGCCCGTTCCAAGGTACATATGAACACATGTGTTACAAGGTATGAC